>JAUESF010000070.1:572466-583418 GCA_032274765.1 Malacoctenus tetranemus | reverse complement strand
CCCCCCCCCCCCCCCCCCCCCCCCCCCCCCCCCCCCCCCCCCCCCCCCCCCCCCCCCCCCCCCCCCCCCCCGGCTGAGATGGAGGTGACATCTGCAGGTTGCGCAGACAGCGAGCAAACTGGGACTGAATGAGGGACGAAAGCTCCCCGTTTGAACCGGACGTTCAACCAAACGTTTAACAGCGACCCAAAAGTCAACACTGGGATCGATCTAACAAAGTTGTCCTGGCAAACACTGGTGGAAGTGGTCTGATGACTGAAGCTTTTTCCACAACAAGCAAGACAGTTTGACTACTGAACAGATACGAAGGGAGATGAAGGGACCGCATGCAGGTGAGATTAGAACAAACAACCTTGAATTCCCCGAACGGCTCTTCATAGATCGCAGGAGTGGAGACGGGCTCCTGCAGGGGGGGGGGGGGTGGGAGGTGGAGGGGGGGGGGACAGCAAGCAGAGAGAGATGGTCTGAGGTTTAGCACAGGCTGTGAGTGGAAGACCGAGGTCATCACACACAGGAAAACGTAGGTAAGCAGTGTGGTGCAAATCATTTAATCGCTGGTTTGAACTGTTCAGTTGACTGGAAAAAAAATGAAGCACACACATACAACAGATTAGAATTCTTCACCAACTTGAGGTTTTCTGTGTTGCTTTTTTTTTTTTTGGTTTCAATGCACATCATGTTAACTTCAGGCCACAGGTGTGTCTGAAGAGCCATGTGCTCAGAACATGTAGAAAAAGTGGTCTTGCAAGCAAAGAAGTCAAGAACAGTTCTTTCAACTTAGCGGGCGACCATTTTCAAATGATTTGCACTCATCTCAGTGTTCAGGCTCTCCTGTGTTCGTGGTTGGAGCCAAAGAATCCTCCGTTTTTTCCAATTTTCCAACGTCTTCACAACAAAAACCCAAGTTTAGGTGGGAAAATTCGTCCGGAATCTGGATCTAAACCTATCGCCTCTGTTCAGATCCAGTGAGTCCAAACAGATCCAGGCACAAATTTCACCCTTCAAGCGCCACTTTTCCAGCAGAAGCACACGGCGGAAACAGTTGAGGGGACAGAAAAGAGGTGAGCTCACTGCAACAGAAACCACATTCACACGATTTGTGATTAGAAGAGGAGGGAAAAGAAAAGAATCAGGCGGTTTTGAATAACGAGCAGCGCTTTTTTTTTTTCCAGCCGTCCCACCGGCCACTCATCCACCAACTGAGAAAGTGTTGCAACGCTACGCGGGCTGAATTTCAACAAGTGAGCTTCATGATAATGACGTTAAACGTCCAATAAAAAGAAAGAAAAAAAAAAAGCGGCGGGGATGCATTTTCGGATCCCGCCAAAAGCGATTGTGCGAGGGGGGGGGGGGGGGGGGATGTTTTCCCACCGTCCTCGGGAATTGATCGGATCGCGATGCGATTGCCACTCGTGAGCGAGGGCTGTTCGCGCGCCAAGAGCGACGCAACACCTCCTCTCGTGCCCCGTTTAATCCGATGTATGCAGGAGCTCGACTCGGATGAAAAGGTGGGAAATGATGAAAGCTGTCATGTCTATTCACTCTGAATTCCTTTCATTCCGCTGCCAAACACGTGCAAAGCCCCCCCGATGATACCAACAGTGAAATGAAAGCAGCAAATCTGCCTGTGTCAGGCACTGAGCTGTGGCGTTGCGTGGCTGCTCGCTGCCTGCCGGGGGGGGTTCGACCTGAGAGACTAATGGCTTTCTGGCTGGGGACTTCAAGGTGGAGTTGAAGGAAATAATGATGATTTATTAGCACCGGTGTGGACGATCAGGAAGCATTTTATGGATCCTTTCTTTCAGGTTCATCACTTCCTTGTGGATTCTCAATCATTTGTGCGCAAACTAATCCTATACTCCATTTGTCTCTAATTTCGGGGGATAATTGCTCTCTCTGAGAAAGGAATGGATGACAGTGCGTCCCACCCTTTCGTTCTCAAACCAGTGATTCAATTTGGAGCGCTCATATTGCAATAGATTGTTTTGTGTTTTCCACTTTGAAAGCGGCGTAGAAGTCGTCAGAGCGATCGGAATATGCGAGCCTGTCTTTCTGCTGCCCTCCGATGGAATAACAAACGTGAGCTGGGAGGAAATTTGAGGCTCACACGCTTAGAACAGAGGAAAAGCGAAGATCCCGCGGCCAAACTGTGGGGGATACGGTTTTTTGTTTTCACAGCCAGTGTTGAGCAACACAGATTTGCCAGATAGCGTGTCACATGTTGAGAGCAATGTAGAGGAGGGACGGGTGTGGGGTAGGGATGAGGGAGGGGTTGCCATATGTGGAAATTGTCCAAACGTTCAGGTAGGTTTGTTTGTCTGGCAGAGCAGAGGCACCGACACGTAAGATGGATGGGTTTTCAAGTCACTCAAAAAAAACAAAAAGGTAGGAAAGAAAGAAAAATGGCGTGCGAGTCTGTCTGAAGCTCATGCGATGCATTACGTCCAATGACTGAATGGCAGACGCCAAAGAGAGTTACCGAGAGTCTCTTCTTGGCCGCGTCCAGGCTCGGCTCCCTGCCAGCATTTCGGCTGTTCCGCAGTATCAGTCCAGACTCTCTGGCCTTCTGCGTTTTCACTGGAGGAGCTGGGGCCATTTTGGGAAGCGCTGAAATCTTTGGACCGAATGACTGGCTGTCCGCGGGCCCTCTGCCGGAGTGGGAGGCCTCGTCCGGATGGTTCGTTTTGGCCTCTGAATCCACGGCGAACGCCGGGTGGAAGCTGGAGACCTCGGTCCAGTTGAGGTCCGAGGACCCCTCCGGAGAACCAACCGACCAGCGGTACTCCCTTTTCAGGAACCGCATGGGCTCGTCCGGTCCCGTCCGGTCCCTGTCGTCCTTGCACGCGACGCTCCTCGACCTCTCCGGCTTGAGGGGAACAATCCGGGTGATTTCCGACTGGTAGCCGCTGCCCGACAGCCGGTGGAAGGACGTCCTCTGGCCTCGGTCGCCCATGAAGCCTTCAATGTCCTCCCCACCGGAACTACTGATCCTTCGCTCGTGTGTGCGGACCTGTCGAAGTTTTACCTCCGCTAGCTCTTTGTTGTCAATAAGCCCCTTACTCCTCACTTTGATTCCACACTCCCCCTTAACGCCTGGTAATGAACTATCATGCTCGATCTTCCCGGGCCCGTTCACTGAGCCTAAATCGATATGTTCTGTCCCAACTTGGATCACTTTTCGTTTTACCTGCTCTGTTTCGTGAGCCGGGTCCTCCCTGCTCTCTCCCACTGATATATCCTCTTGTTTGCTGTCTTTGTAGACCCTGGCAGACTGATCCTTCCCTGATCCCTGATCATCTTTCATCATCACCGCTGGGGACAACTCACAGTGATTTCCACTTTTGGAGGTCTTCACTGGACTGCTTTCCGAGTCCGAGGCCTCGTTGTCTTCCTCGGTCGAGTCGCTGCCCCCCCTGTTGGCGAGGTCCGCCGGCATCCCCAAGTTTAGGCTCTGGGGTCTCCTCTTTTTCCTCAGTTTTGACGCCGTGCGTTCCTTTGTCTGGCGCGAGCCTGGGGCCACGTCGCTGTTTGCCTCGGGGTCCGACGCTTGAATCGGTTTACCTTGAGATCTGTCTTGAAGCGAGTCTGCAGTCTCTGATAATTGAACGATAAAACGGGAAGGCTCGGCGCACACATCTGCCTCTCTGGATGGTTTTGTTGATCCAAATTCATCAATATGGCTTTTCATTTCTTTACGGTCAAGCCCAGTTACCTCTTTATGTATCATCTTGGTAACGTCTATCTCCTTATCCAGCATCTTTTTCTCCCATGAGGACTCAGACGCGAGAAATTTGTTCTTCTCTTCTGCCTTCCAGTCATGGTCTTGTTGATACGGTTCTTGTTTTTCAATCAATACCCATTCCTCAGAGCCCTACATGTTGGTATAGATTAAACACAGTTAGATATGCCAGGCACTGCAGCTGCGAGTCATGAAAGTTGCACAACAGGCTCAGTCACAGAGAAGAAGAACATGGTCCCCCATTTTACTTCAAACACAGAACTATAGGAGGGCGAGACCCTCCGCTTCGGTATTGGCTGGCAGTTTACAGAGTCTGAACACCAGAAGTGTCAAACCTTTGGCCTGTGAGCCAGAACTGGCACGTCTGAGGGTCCGATTTGGATGAATTTGTGATCAATCAAAATCACAGAGACATTATTAACTGTTTTGCAGTCGATGCAATTGTTATTCCTAATGTGTCCACCGTTAATCAAACTGCTTTAGTAAGACCAGCAGATATAATGCGACACTGAGACCCAAAAGTGAACTTCCACTCTGAGATTATTTTGAAACTCTACTTCTAGTATTTGGTTAGAAAACAAGGAGAAATTGTGCATTTGTGGATGTGTACACAAAATTTCGCCATCATTTTGACTGGTCTGACTCGGGCGAGATCGTCGCTGCGTGTGGCTCCTGGACTGAAATGTGTTTGACACCCCTGTTGTAAATTCTGATTAAAGGATTTGGCTGAATATGAGTAAGAGTGAAATAGATGGGACATCTTTCCTTTGGAGCTAACTTAGCAAAAACAACATCAAGCCAGAAAAAAGGGACCAAGAGTCACCCCAATTCAACTGATAAATGAGCTATACACTGGTGCTATACAGGTTTAAGTGTTTTTTAAGTTGTTTTGAAAATAGCAGGCAAGTCATTGGAGGGCATTGCAAAAGCTGTTTGAAATGAGGAGTGAAAGATGCAACCTCAGGTGAAGTCACCAGAGTCTTCTGGACGAAACCCTCAACAGTGAGGCTGTTGACAGGGTCCTTCCCTGCAGCCCGGCCGTCCAACTGGCCGACACGAGGGCAGGAAGAGAGTTAAAGGGGGAGAGAAGGAAGAACAGCCGTTAGAGCTCAGCTTTGAAAACAAAGGGAAGGAGATTCATGCCAACAGGAGACAACAGCAAACGCCCGAGAAACCGGCGCTGACGAGACTTCAACTGACGCGTCCTGTGAAAACTTTTTTTTTTTTTTAAATGAACTTCAGACGAAGGAGGGGGTCTCCTGTACCTGGCAGCCACTAAATCCACAGGACCCATTCAGCAGCAGGTATTTGCAATGCAAATGCTTGTTCCGTAACATCAAAGAGCTTGAGTACGACGGAATCTCTCGAAAACAGTCAAGAGCAGCGAGACTTTACTCAGCTTTTGCACGTCAGTCAAACAGAATAAGCACCCCACCCCACCTCCCTCTCCCTCCCTCCCTTTCTCTGAATGTGACGCGCAGCAGATTACATTTTCCGCGGCAGACAACATTTGACATTCTTGGGCCGTAATCTGATTGTGCCAACCGGCAGACGGGAGATTGTCTGCAGGCAGCTTGGGCAGAGGCGAAACTGCCGTATCTCAAGGAACCAATCTCATTATCAAAAGCCCAATTAGCAAAGTGTGATCAAAGCTTGGGAGATGTTCTGATGCGGCATGAAGAGAGAGCGAGAGAGAGAGAAAGAGAGAGAGAGAGAGGGGGAAATAAAAAACTGTGTCACTGGGAAGCAATCAAGGGAAAGAAAGAACTAATGCTTATTTCTCAAGTGCCTCCCATTAAGTAAATCCCCTAAAACATCTTGAATCTAATCTCATCAGGATGCTTCCTTTTGGTGCAACTTGTCAGTCATCTCCGAGCACCTCTGAGGTATTGTCGGAATTATTTCGGCGCAGAATGCACTTCATTATGCACTCGTCTAAAAATAAACTGCCGATTCATGCGTTTGTTCCCGTGAGTCGTAATACCGTTGCAGAGGAGGTACCTGCTTGAGATGCCTGAAGGGAAAACCATAATTACATTCACTAATCATGTTCATTTGCTCAATACCCCCCCCCCCACCACCACCCTTCTTGAAAATATACTGGCAGGGTGGTACATCTTCACACTCAAATAGAAGAGACGCACAGAGGCAAAAAGGGGTTGGGAAAACAAGTGTCGCAGGGTGGCAACAACATGGGCTGTTTAACCCGGAGACGCTTGCAGACGAGGAGGAATTTTACACAAAAGTGTTCAGATTGGAGAATTGGAGCCAAAAAAATAGGACTCCCCCGGTGGACGTCTGGTCCAGACATGAGCCGTGAGCTGGACGGTGGATTTGAATCCCGGTTGCGACAGGAACAAGGAATCATGTCAGAGTTGTGGCCAGAACGGGCCCTCAGAGGTCTTTCCAAAATAGATGTGGACCCTTGTGGACTTGAACCCCTCAACACACCCCCTCCCAGACCCCAGTCTCTCCCCCCTTGCCCTCGTTGCCCCAACTCACAGCCTTCTTCTCCGGCGTGCCCGTCGGCGAGGTTGCGGAGAGGCGCTTCTCGCGGTTCATCAGCTTGCTGTTGGGCTCCCTCAGGGCTCTCTTCAGCTCGTTGATGCTCGCCTGGTGCTTCAGCAGGACGTCCTGCGACTTATCGAGGAACTGGAGGGAGAAGAGCACGACGACGGGAGAAAAACAGGCATGGTCAGCATGGTTTCCCCGGCAGGACGCGGCAGCTTATACAAACACTTGGCACAGTCCTGCTGACTGCTAGCACTTGAGCTAACTCGGTTTTCCTGTTCTGTGCTGATTTGGTCAAAGTTTAAACATTTTAAAATTCTACATATAGTTGTGTCTGCAATTTATTTATTGTTGGGGGGGGGTTCTGGAATAAAGTCGGTAGTGAAAGACATTCATCCAAGAGGCATTTCTTACTCCAGCTTTGGATCCTGACGTCACTTTGCATCTGCTCGACTCAATTTCAGCGAGAATCACATCGCTTGATACTTGTTACAGTCAATTCACACATTCAAGGACATGCTGGCACATTTCAAAATCGGCCTTAAAGGTACAATATGCTCGATTTCAGCAGTGCTATTTTTGTGTTGGCTCTCCGTCCTCAGTCACTCCCTTGACGGAGTTTCAGCGGTTTGCGATTCGGCAACTGTTTTACAAACTGCGCTGGACCTTCCTCTTCTGTTCGACTGACACAAAGTAGAGATCCGAGAGCTACTCCTTGCACCCTCTTATGTACCTTCAGTATCCACCTGCAGTACCTCCTGGGCCCAGCAGGAGGCTGCAAGAACGATTCTCAATGTGGAGACTCAGCCTGAGCTGTTCCCATAGAAACCATTCCAGCAAACTAGTGCAACAGGCCAACTAAGACGTTAGCATTGATGCTATCACAGAAAAACAATGTCCTCTGGACCTTTTCTAATCGCTGCACAACACAAGCCGATGCTAAAAGGGACTCCCCCCACTGGATGATGTCGAAGTCACCACAGCGAACCTTCTTCGGTACATGATTTGGCAGATTCACCTCCAGTGCCACAGGCCTTCCTCTCAGCATGACCTTGACCATTGACTGAACTGTCAAATCTGCCAACTGAGCCGTGTGCAGGAGGAAACGACTTAAAAGTTTAAACCTACAAATTTGCATCTTATGTGTTGAACACATATCGGCAATTTAGTGAAGCTAAGATCTCAAGAACCTCTTCATCTCCTCTCACAACGAGGGTGCAGTTCCAGCTTTTCCAACTCATCCCTGCATCATGTTTCACAGAGAAGTATCTAGAGTGGCCTCACGTCACTTGTCTGCTTCCTTCTCTTTTCAGCAAGTTTGTGAACGGCCCAAACTGAAACCCTTCCACGAGCCTTCAACACACATTTCATTGTTGCCCTCGTTCCTCATTTTCATGCTCACCACTATAGTTTGAGTTCATATTCTCAGTGGAAATACGGCCTGAAGTTCCTCTAACATTGACACAAGGCTTCGGCTTTTGTTCCTTCCAGCAGGGTTTCATCTTTTCAGTGTGGAATTCCCTCTCTGAGCCGTTATCTTTCTACCAAAGGTCAGCTGGGGAGGCAGCGTTGAAGGAGACACAAAGAGGAAATGGGAGACTATACGAGCTCTAAAGGACACCCACTTGGACTGTTGGACTCCCACCGCTGATACGGTGAATATTCAACATCAAGCGTGTTTTCTGTTGAGTTTGGAGGAGACTTTCTCACACTTGACTGAGACTTTTGATAAAGGGTTTTTTTCCACACAAATGAGTGAACTTTCTCTTTGTTAGGACAGTGGTTTTTTTTAATGTGTGCGAGAATTTGAGTTGCTCCCCAACCGCTGCAGAGACAAGCATGCACTCATGCGTTAAAGGCACTCAAGACTGGAGGACCGGCTTCTTGCTGCATACAGCTGTAGAGATGGAGCCAGAGGAGGCTTCAACCCTCTGTGACATTTGAAAAATAAATTCGAATACGTCTCTTGATCAAGAGGAGGGGGGGGGCAGGCATGGGAGGACCCTCCACACGCTGAAGAACAGAAAAGCACTGAGAGCCGAGCGCAGGGACCTGTACCTCCTGTTTGTGCCGAGGCGTGGCCTCCCGGTCCAACTGAGGGAGCGGAGTTGGGGCAGGAGGATGGGGGGGCGGGGGGGTACAGTGCAGGAAGAAGGTCAGATGCAGAGACAAGGAGGGAGGTCAGTCAGAGTGCGGGCAGGCAGACAAACTGGAGTAGGACAGACTGGACGGATGAGGTCGCTTCCACGGCATGCAGAGAAAAGCATCAGGAGCCATGAGGAAAACGCCCCAGCAAAGCCTATCACACATCAGTGTTTCCCCTATCTCACACACACGCACACGCACACGCACACGCACACACACACACACACACGTAAACAGGGGAACACTGCACATGACGTAGTCACATTGACAGCATTGCACCCTTTGGTTGAATTGTGTCCCCATCAGACCAATCACTGCCAATCACTTGCTGGGGTGCTTAACTTCGACAGATACATCAAACTTTGGCAGCACTGCACGCGATGTGTAATGAAGCCAGGGTTTTGTTTCTGTTTCTGTCCTTTACTCTTGTAATGACAACGTTGACAGCCACAGTTACGGAGACAAACGCAGCGGAAGATCGACAGAGCAGTTTGAGCGACACACACGCAGCCACAAAGAAACCAACATCGGGTGAGTGAAGACAGCGTGCAGCCTGACAGACAGACAGACAGACAGACAGACAGACAAACAGACAGACAGACAAGAGACCAAATCACCAGACACCAATACCTCATATTTACTGTCAACTGGTGACCCAGCCTCCTCCTTTATGGCCAGCAGGAGTTAAGAAGGTAAGGAAAAACAACAAGCATGTTAGCAACTCCAGGCTCAGCTCGTCGAGAGGGTTAAATACTGTAAAGCTTTTAGCGGGTGTAAGCATGTGGGCTTGAGTGAATGGGAATGAAAGGAGAAGAGTTAGTGAATGCTGAATCCATCACAGCACTGTGTCCTGGCTAGATGAACCCCCAGTGGCCTGGGAGACGCGCACCGCTGTCATCCACCCCACACTGCTCAAAACGTTGACCCTAAGCCACGGAGAGCGTGAAGTGGTGCTGTCCGTCTGTGGGCGAGTGGGTGCTACCATGATGTCCTTCTTCATGCTCGGCGTCACGTTCCCGTCCTCGTCGTGCTCCGCCTCCGGGCCCTGCTCCTGGTCCCTGTCCTCCTCGTCCTGCTCCATGCTGGGCTCCAGCTCTGTCTCCTGCTCCTCCACCGAGGGGCTGTGGAGGTGCCGCTGCTCGCTGATGCTGCGGTGGGACAGGCCGTCGTGGTTCTCGCACATGGCCGAAACCGGTCGCGAGAACTCTGTCGTTCCATCGGAACAGAAAAGTGAAAGAAAAAAAAGAAAAAAATGTGTCATTTGAAGCCTTTTTGCCAGGAAATATTTCAGCTTTCGAGGTAATGATGCCCCGCAATAAACCCGATAAAGAGCCACTCATTGCACTCAGGTGCAACACAGCATTGTGTTTACACAGCCATCAAAGTGGCCAGAATTCCCTCACCTCCATCCAAGCTCCTGGACAGCAGGTACCTCTTGCTGGTGGAGCGCTCAAAGTGGGGGGCGGGGCGGTCGATGAGGGCGCTGGCCTGTCTGGTCTGAGCCTGCGTCCTGCCGCTGTACCGAAACTTTGAGCCCATCACCAGGAAGCCTTTGGGAGGAGGCTCGGGAGACACCAACCTGTAGGGGGGGGCAAAACTGGGGTTAAGCAAGGACCTGAACGAGGTGAAGGTCAGAAGATTAGTAACCCTCCTATGAAAACCCAACAACCTGAGCAATAGGGAAAAAATCCTTCAGGTGCAGAACAAGTTCAACAGATTGCACTTTTCTGATCATCAAGTGTGTTGTCAACAACTTCAAGTTCACACATTTAGTCCAAAGAAACGGCTTTGGATTCACTGGTAGACTGTACTTGGATGATTTGAACACCTCCCATATGTTTGTGATCCCAGACGACACGATGACAGAACACTAATCTTTGACCGGCTGTCTGTGGTTTGCATCGGCTGTGTTTGACTGGTGGAGGAGCGTTTTAACCCTTTACTAACCCAACCACGGCAAAAAGGAATCTATCCATCCATCTATCTATCTATCTATCTATCTATCTATCTATCTATCTATCTATCTATCTATCTATCTAAGCTACTCCTGCAAAAAAACAGCTAATGCTAGCCCGCCTTAACGCCAAGAGCCCAGGCCAGAGATGGAGCCCAAAGCTTCCCCTCTGAGCCGACAGTCTGCCTGCACATGCTCAGTGTGGAGCCCACAGGGTTGGAAAGGTTATTACATTACATCTTATTACATTTCTGTCTTTGCTGCTTGTTGGACAATCTGTCTTCCAGTTGTTGGTTGAGCTTTAAAGAGGTCGAGCGTTCCTGTGAGTGCATAGCTTTGTTTCAGCTCCAAACCTGGCTCACAGGGTGATAAGACCTTTTTCTGTACGAATGTACGAATTGTACGAATGCTTTAAAAATCTGAAAAATTTCAGTTTTACATGGACTTTAAGATTTTTTCTTGCGTCGCTCACTCAGACATACATCTCAAGTCATGTTTTGTACATGTTACCCATGAGCCACCAACCCTGTTGCATCATATCTGTGATGATATCTGTGATCAAGAGGGCTTCTCCTTCTTGTAAATTCATCTCGCATGAGTGTG
>JAUESF010000070.1:525259-535770 GCA_032274765.1 Malacoctenus tetranemus | reverse complement strand
ACCACCCAATGTATGAAACATGGCATTACTTTAACCCACCTACTCAAGACATTGGAACACAAAGATCAATCTTGTTTCAAAAAGGTGAAACTTTCAACCTGTTTAATAGATTCAATAAATACAATGAATGTCTTAAAATAATTTATCACATGTTCAGGTTTTTTCCACTGATTTTTCAGGTGAAGGTCGTGAATAAGATGAAGTTTAAATAATACTTTGGGATGTTTAGGTTTTGATCTCAAATGTCATAAAAATGAGTTCAATTTTTCAAAACGCATCTGTTTTTTGATCATGCAATCTGAGCAAGTAAAGTATACAAATAAAGGAGGTACAGTCAAGCCCAAAAAGAGACAATTACATCAGGCAAGTGAGGAGGGTTTCATACCTCACATCCAGAGATGGCCTGACTGGCCTCGGCAGCAAAGAAGAGAGAGTCCACACTGGCAGGATCGAGCTGAGATTTCAGGAACTGGCACACATCCTGATGGAATACATGCAGAAGGCAAGTTGACAACCAGAGGAGCAAGTTTACCAAATTCACACTCACAACTTGCTCTCTTTAGAGCTCAGGCTGCTTTCACACCAGGAGGGTCTGTGCAACTCGAGAAGAGTTAAGGTTATTTCTAACCTTTTGTGTGGGTAACTTTCACATTGCATTAAAAGCAAACTGATAAATGTAATGCTAAAAAAACTTGACTGTCTATATCTGGCCAATCCTCAACTTTTAAAAGCACTGATTCTTTCATAACATGGAATGACATTCAAACCCTTTACTCACTCAATATAGAACAGTGAGGGATGCGTCAAAGTTTCAGAGAGGTTTGATTAATATGGCCAATTTCTCCACAAATTCAGTGGGGTCACATTTACACCTGCTTAAGTAATAAGATCATTTTTGCTGTTGAAGTCTTTGGTTAAAAAAACGGAATCTCTGACTTTTAGATTGTATCCCAAAGTAAAAATTATTTTTGGGAAATTTTATCTCTATTGATAAATAAGATGTCATGTCATTGAAACACAAGCATTTAGTGTCTCTGAGCAGTGCATCTCTCCTATCGAGGTAAGCAAATTTTTCATTTTTAGCTCAGCTGAAAGTTTGAGCCACAGAGATGTTTCATTTAAATGCGTTTATACGTCTTAGTTCGCTCTGAAATCTGTCCAGTGCTTCCCTCTCGTTGTCCACCCTCCACAGACTGAATGCAAATCAGTTACATTGAGAACGATTCTTACGTTATGATCAGGAACCGTCGCTCCGAGCTTGGATAGCCCGACAACTGAGTAGTAGGCGGACTCCAGGTCGGAGAACTGCTGGCTCAGGAGGTTCTGCAGCCGGCCCACATCGGACAAGGAGAGGTAGTGAGCCGGGGTGAGAGCCTGAGCTCCGAATAGAGCCAAGCTGAGGAGGAGCAACCCGAGCAGCCCTGCCGACACACACAAGATCGGAACGCGTTAACACAAAAGCGGCTCGCATGGTGCATATATAAATAAAGAGCATATCATAAACAGTATGCTTTATCGAAGAAATACTGAATTCATTATCAAAGACAGGCTCGCGCTCTGAATGCTGCTCTCGTGTTTAAGCTAACGTCAGCACCAAGCGGCAGAGCGCGTGCAAAGGGCGCGACTATATTTCTTCCAGTTTATCACATAAAGGTTCTACAACGCCTTACACGTCCTGCTGTGACAATAAAAATCACACATAGCACTGTTTTCGATTTTGTATGAATGAATAGCCTTACCAGACCGGTCCATGTCTCGCAGTCTAATGCAGCGTCACCAAAACCAACGACTTCTTCCGGGGTTTAGCAGCGCGAGCTGTCAGAGAGCATGAACGTCCGGGTGATTGCCATGTCAAAGTAAAAGTACAAAGCTACACCCAGTAAAGAGGCAAAAAAATTCAAATAAATAAATAAAATAAAATAAATCTGAATGAAGAATTCCTCCACAACGTGCACATTTTTATGAACACCTTTTTTTAATTTCGTTGAACAAAGACTTCTCCAAAGAAAAAAAGACTCTTTTTGTTAAGCAACAGGATACTCCCAGTTTTTTGCGAGAGCACCACCTAGTGTATAGGCGCACAAACAACAGGATGAAAGACAAAGGATGGCCAACATGAATTAGGTTTCAAAATAAAATGATCGCACTTTCAACATTGTTTTCCTGGACTTAAAAGTGTGTCACTGCATCACGCTTTAGAGTGGAAGGTTAATCGATCCTGTCAAAAAAATGTGTGGTGACAGTTTTGGAAAGATAAGAACATTTTAAAGAGGAAATTACAAGCAACAATTTGACTTACTGTATCCTCACATTGCGTCTAAAACCACACCAAAAAATTAAATCCGAGTAGCAAAAGTGTGAAAATCACAGAAATGTTTACTGAACACTTCTGAACACTTAGGATGCAAATCTAGATTGTAGATCACAAAAAAATTATCGACAGAAATGACGAGCAATACAGTTATAGACTTGTATTCACAATGAATGTGTAAATACAGTACATGCACTGTATTTACAGAAGAACCACGGGTCACATCAAACAAGCTACAAGAGCACAATAAATCATTGGTGCCACCCTCGGAAACAATTTCTGTCTAACACCAGACAGAAAGACACATCACAGGCCTCACACTTCTAGACAGTGTCACTTCTTTTCTCGGTCCACCTGGGGGCAGCGTTTACCTTCCAGCCTGCTTTTGGGCGTTTGTTTTTCGGCCAGCGTCAGTCACAGGTCCAGTTGGTACAGGGAGATGGTCCGCTCTCCTGCTCTGGGGGACACCTGCAGCATCAGTATCACACAGCTGACACACCAGCTCCAGGATGAAGTCTTTGTGAGACACTTCCTTGTCACTGCTGATCTCACGATGGACGATGTGAGCAATATCATGGAAGTGCAGCAAAATAGCCTTGTACCAGCGGGAAGTTTTCCGATGAGCTGAATAATACTGTATGAGCTGGTCAGATAAATCAACCCCAACCATGTTCTTGGTGCTGACAGCATGTGGTTCTATCTGCAAAACTCCTTCACGCTTGGCAGTGACACCACCGTGTCAGTGGCAAAAAAAACCCCTCAGCAGAAACAGGTCTTTTGGACTGTTAGGGGAATGTGCATCCAGCTGGACGCCTGGTGTTCGTCGCAGCTTAAACCTGCTCACTGCTGGAGCAGTGTCAACATCCCCCATTCCATCTTCCAGTCCTCATGGCAGAGGTGTGGCCTAGAATACTGAGCGTAATGAATTGGATTCAGTCTAAGTATCTTGAGGGTGGGAGACTATGTAGTTTGAGTTCAGACACTGAGAGAGAGAGAGAGAGAGAGAGAGAGAGAGAGAGAGAGAGAGAGAGAGAGCTGTGTCAATGATTTCCAAGGGATGAGTGGCCTCCAACGATGAAAACTAAAGAGAAAATATCCCATGAGGCAACAGAAACCAGCTCCTGTTCAACCGTAACTGTATCCTCGGGCAACTTCAATGGGTGACAGCACTTGCTACAGGGCACATCAGCTATTCACATGATAAACACTTAGCTGAAGGACAGATGAAATTGGACATCATGGTATTGAAACAATTAGTTGAAATACAAACTGAAAGACTGAACAAAAATTTGTCCAGTTACAATTTCATGAACTGAAGCGCTATGTTATGATTTACAGAACTGTAATCAGTGGATGTTGATATCTGGCAAATTACAAGACCAATCACCTGGCGCACCTGAATATTGCATAACACTCCACTGACTATGCTCTAAGTCTCACCATAACATACTCTGAACCTCTTCCTGACCACAGTTTCACGATCAACAACACTTGTTGGTATTGATTCCTATTTGATCTAAAACACTTGCCTTTTACATCATAGTACACACTCAGCCACTTACCCTCTGCAAAACCTTGAAGCCATCCAGAAGGTCTCTGATACAAGGCAGCATTTTCATTGCTTGAAGATTTGGTTTGAATTCTGATTCCAGTGCAATTCCACGTTTCCGACTGCGGCCCAAAACAGGCTCGAAAGTGAGTTGTGGCAGACCTCCAGGCACCTGTACGAGACCGGAAAGAGGCTGTGTGCAAGTTGTTCATGGGCACGATCCACATACTCAGCTTTGCTGCTCATTCCACGGATAAATGTTTCAAATGTGGCACCACTTAAAACAGGCTGTGCTGCGAGGGTCTTTACCAAGAGGCATCCTTACAACAAAGAGATAATCTACCAAACACAAATGTCCTTACTCTTTGTGCATTGTTTATAAAAAAAAAATGCACAAGAAAGCAGCAAAACAACAGACAAAATTTGAAAACATCTGACAAAGACACCTGTTCCCGAGGACTTAAACACGAGACGTGTGAGGCGACAAGACGCAGGTGGAGACAATCAAAGCCGGTGTGATCATAGCTGGAAGGAACTCAAATGTGTTGAGTAATGTTGTGTTGTCACAATAAAGCTGGATTCCTTGTGTTCATTTTGATGCTTCATATCTTTCCATAAATGTTGAAGTTTACTTTAAGCTCCCATGTGTTGCAACAATGAGAAGTTACATCAAGGAGGCTCAAAAGGCCACTAGAGAGTTAATTAATTGATTTCCTACACAACTCTCAGGGCCCATAATAAGAAGGTTGCCTGATCACTGTCATATCTTTACTGAGTAGGGGGGAAAAACTCATTTCAGAGTTTCAGGTTTTTGGATGAATCAATTATAAAAAAAAGAAGAAGAAAGAAAACTATTTAATGAAACCACATAATGGAAGCTTCCGATGAATAGTTTGAATTATGCATTTTCAGATCACATTGTGTGTCAGGTAGGCCTTTCAGATGGCTCTGCGGCGATAGACGGCCGTGAGCAGACGGCATTCAGAAGCCTCTCGAATGGCGAGGTGCCGGCTCAGTGACTTTTAACCTCAGTGCCTCCGGTGTACCCTGATGGAAATCTTACCACGAGCATTTATCTGCTGAGCTCCGAGCCGTGTTGAAAATGTGTTGTGTTGTCAACACATCTGAAAAAAAAAACCCACACTGGCTCTATGTATTTTTGATGCAATACCGCAGTGATGCTACCTTTAAAGTCGTATTTAGTTCGAAGTATCATCGGTATGAGTTACCAGGTTTGACTGCACACACACTAGGACATGGGGACAGTTGTCATTCTTCTGCTGATTGGGATTGTTCATATAGATTTACAAAAACACAATTATTATATAGAGTGCCCCGAGACAGAGTCTATTTCAGCCCCGGTGATTGATAGGTGTTTTTTCAACTGTCAAAGGCACAGCCGTCAGCCACTGTAATGGTATCCAACAGATGTGACAAGCACTTGTCATGTACATTGCGTTACATTCAAGCATAAAATGTATATATGAAAAAAAAGGGGGCCTCCCCGTTGTCCGTCTTCCCCACTCTGCAGTAGATGCACACTGACGCCCACAACGAGAGGACTGAGAGGGAGCCGGTGCCCGAGGGCGGCGCGAAACAAAAGCCCTCTCCGGTTGTCAGAATCAATATTGGCATGTATGACAAAGACGGAAGGTCTCTGAAGAGAACTCTCAGATTGAATACGGCGCCAGAAATGACAAGTGACAAGTGAGCCGCTGTCTGCGGCTGACAGACGAGCTAACGACCAGAGACCTCCATGACAGAAGCTCTCCAACACGTCAAAGGAAGAGAGCACGCTGGGGGACCGGGATGACAGCACCCACAACCACATTAATTCGTCCTAAAAAAACCACAAAAGGAAGCGGCCACTGAGAGTAGGGGGGGACTCTCCACTCGCTCTCTCTGGGTCTACTCCTGGAGAACAAAGAGCTCTGCTGCTTTGATGAGGGTGGAGGCATGTTTTTAAATTACCTCGTTTCATTTTGTTTTAACTTCAGTTCTTATTTGGCAACACTTCTTTTTTTTTTCTACCACACTGTGTATTGCAAAAAGACAAATTTCCTGTGATCATTCTTAATTGCAGACCTTAGAAAAATGATATTTGACAAGGTGTTGAAATATTCTGAATGGGTAATTTATTTTTTCCTGCCTACTTTCAGAGCCGTGCGGTATGGTGGCTCAGAAGGGTCAGCTTTCAAGCTGACTCTTTGGTCACTGCACCACAAAAACTGCAACAACAAAAAAATCCAAGTGGTTCTATAGTGACAAAAAGAGAGCATATCTAAGATGAGAAAGAAGGGACAGCTTCAGTGTCACATTCTTCTACACAAGAACAAACGACACCAGTGCCTGAAGGGTTTGAACATCTGTCCAATTAACATCAATTATGCAAATGTATTGACAGTGTTAATAGAATAAATATGCCTGATGAAAGCCTTGGAACATGAGCCTAAAAACCTATGTATCAAAACATGGTTATGGAGCTTTCGCATGTGTTTCCAAATACAAAGTGAAACTGACCTGAGCATATGAAATATGTTTGAATCAAGGCCCAACCTGACACCAGTTCTTTGCATCTTCAATTGTCCAACCGGGCTCGGGGACAGAGCCGATGCTCTGAACACAATGAGACACACAACCTCACTGTTTGGAGTCTGTAATCGACCCTGTGCATAGCTTTGGATAGGACCCAACCGGAGTGCCTGGAAGGAAACATACACACGCAAATTATTTGCAGAGAAACATGCAAACTCCACACGGACGAGCCCCACCTGGCTTTGACCCCAGGACCCTTTGCGCCGTGAGGCGAGCAGCAGCTGCAGCTTCACTCATCAGACCCAACGTCTTTGAGGAAGCAGAAATATTAAAACACAGGCAAAAGCATCAGGGTGTGTAATTGAAAAACCAGACAGATAATCGCAGAGTCCAAACAGTGTGGTTGGTTTCTTACACGGCTGGGGAAGACATAGCTCTCCTCGACTTCACTGCACACTTTACTCATTCAGTTGAGAGGTTTTTTTTCTGGTCGTTTAGGCTGCTGGCCGTTGTCCAGGTGACAACTGTGGAGCTGTCAGAGGAGAAGAGAGTTTGAGCATCAAAGGTCATCTCCCTCCACCACGCGTTGTGACATAGCAACAGAAGAATTGTGTCCACAACTTACCACCCCCACGGTACAACACCTGGCTCATGACCCGAGCAGATGTCTCGGCCTCTGTCCCTCGCAAGATCTTGCTCATGACCACAACACCACAAGCGGTTTGACATGGTGAACGGACTCCAATGTGTCCACTGTGAGACCTCAACCCGAGCAGGTCTTTAGGTTTAAAGAGCGCTACATAAATTACTGGATTGTGTGTATTGTCATTAAGCCTTGAGATAGGGTTATACAGACAGGGGGGGGGGGGTCTCACTCAAATCTCCTTTGTTCAGTCGCCATCTCTAAGATACAACTGAACTGTGCCGAACATCAAATGAGAGCCTCCTCCGTCTTCTTAAACTCAGGCTTCTTCTGTTCTCTGCAGGATCCAAACGTAAGATCTACAAACACCCTTTATTCATTCCTCCAACTACACTGATTATTTTTTTTGTCTGAAATAATCAGCTGAAAAATTTCCTGAGATCCAAACGGAAAACTTCGTTGGCTGAAAAAAGTGCCCTTGTATCCAATCAGAAATTTGTCTTGGCAATTAAACTCAGGCTTCAAACACTTTGTCTGTTCTCTGTTTTCAGAGCAGCCTCACAGCAAAGGTTCACATGAAATAACAAGTCTTAGAACTGTCTCAAATGAAGTCGGAGAGTAAGCGCGTCTCATATCAACGGACATGCAACTGTTGGTGAGCGACTGACAGCTTGGCGACTTCCTCGCAAAATCCAGCGTCTTCCTGAATCCTGTCGGTGACTTTTTCGGATGTTTGGAGACTCTGACTTGAGCATCACTCTGCACACTGTCACTTCCCAATACTCGGCACTCGTGCTGCCAGTGCGCCAGTTCCCCAAGTGCGGCAGCACCATTTGAACAAACAACACGAGAGTGCGCGCTCTTAGCCTCAGTCGGAAGAGACGTGAGATCCACACCACCCTGTGAGCAGGATGTCAATGGATTGTACAAAGCTGCTACTTGTGTCATGTATATTTGTGTCCGAACTGTATCATGACTTAACTGTGTAGAATCTGTCCTTCTGATTTAACTCAACTGGGTTTTTTGCTCTGCTTTTGTGCTATTTAGATGATTGAATGATTCCTAGAGAAAAACATGCTGAATCCTTCCATCAATCCTTTGACATATTGAGCATGTAGCTTTTAAATACAGGGGGTTTGGATGAGGTTTAATACAGCGATCACGGCTTCCTCCACTGCACTCGAATGTGCCAGAGTGTAGAAAAGCCACTGTAACTCCTTAGCAATCAAACCGCGTTGCCGCCTTTACAAATTCATAAACTTCTGTCTGAGTGAAGCAAATGAGGTCACACTCGAGGAAAAAGAATTCGCTCTCGGTGCAAAGAGGGAGGTCAGAAGAATGGCACACAGAAAATTCACTTAGCATTCTGATTTGTCAGGATCCTTTCAGGCAGGGCGTTAAACAGTCCCCCCCACCCCCACATAAAGGAATTCAATTCCTGAGCAGAGCGGTGCTCGGGGCCTGCAATAATCACACTGGGTTCAGAAGCCTTTAAGTTCATGTTGTGTTGGAGGCAAACAGTTAAGCATGAACCTGAAAAGAAACATCACGCTTTGTCTTTCTTTAGAAATGCACCCGCCATTGTCGATCGCCCGCATGGATGCTGGAGACATAGCTGAAACCATGATCTGTCACTTTCAGTCTCCCAGCACATATCTCTTAAAGCTGGGACGAAATAAAGCTGCGTATGGTGTGTCGCGCAGGTCGCAGGACCTGAGCCAGGCCGAATGGGCTCTTTGTGTTTCCTGCTTCACATTTTAAGCACTGAGTGCTGGAAGTTTGCAAGCTCGATCGCCAAAAACCAAAAAATAGAAATACATATTTTCCTCAACATCTGTAAAACATCTCGGTAAGTCAGAGCCTGTGCATGTTGGATCCTGATCGGTTGGATCTTTGCTACAGTTCTGTACATCTTATTTACAGACAGGGAATGTTTTATACAACACGTCCAGCCAGTGATGCATTCAAACTGCCATTCCAGAACCGTATTTTTTTTCATCTCGGGAACCTATCAGGTTCCTCACTTGAAATAAATGGTAAAGGTTTGCAGGCTGCGCACACATGCTATGATGGATAGCATCGGAGTTACATCTTATTTGTTGATCAGATCAATCAGCGCCGCGGAGCGGGCAGTTTAATGACATTTCCATCTGCCACAGACAAACCTGGCAAGGGAGAAATGTACCATGAAACTCAATGCTCAACCATGTGGTAACGGGTTTGATCCCACACTTATTGCAGCGGCGCCGTTCCATTTCTTTTCTATTTGTGTGCCTCTTGCCTTATATTCCTGATCTTTGAGGTCACAAATAGCAGTTCACTGAGTGAAGCTTGGGCATAGAGAGGTTTGATTTATTTCCGTCACCATTTTTTCCCAAGCAAGACTAAAAGATACATGATCTCACCTATGTTTTTTGAGGGCCACTAGTTATTACTTGCACCTTGTTGGCTGTGGAGAGTTTTGTGCTTCCTGACAATGGGGTGGAACATGAAGGGTCTGTTCACCACCAGAGAGCATGTTAAACCACACAATGTGTGCAGCTCTGCCAACTCCTCAGTGGGGAACGTCTATAAATGACATCCTCACCTAAGTTGCATTGCAGGCAGTTTGCCAGGTTGGGGTCAGCAGCAGGTTTGCACGTGTGGGACACTTTTGGTTGGAGGCTGGAGATATTACGGGATTTGCAAACGGAGCATGTTGATGTTGTTGCTTCTTGAAGAGGTCAAATCGTGGCGAGTTCATGGTTGGAACCCACAGTGGCAGGTAGAAAGTAGATGAGCCACACTTTCAACACCATTTCCCCATCAAACTTTAGTTGAAAGCTGTCCATCAACAGACAGCCTTGATGCTGAGGGTGGACTGATTCAGGATGGACGGCGTCAAACATCATTGAAGGATTCTCTGTGACGTGCACAGCACTGACAGGGATGTCGGAGAAACTGGCACTGTCAAAATGCAAGTGTGTGATAAAGACACAGTAATATCGGCCATTTTACACTCTCAATCATTTTTTAATAAGCATTATTATTTCTGTGTGACAGCAGTCAATTATTTCAGAGGTTCCTTGAAAATTGATGAATGACACATTGATAAATGCGATGCAAGTGATTTGTTTGTCCAACTGCCTCATGACAGTTACTTGGGTAATTAAAGAACAGATCAAATGTTATTTTTTTTACTCAAATGTGCATCTACAAAGTTCAGTGTGGACAAGTGTATTTGAAACTGATGTAGGAAACCTCACGTTTCACTGGAGAGTTGATGAGTCAGCAGAGCCGCTCCACCCCATCATCATAACTAAGTATGATTATTCCCACTCCATACTAAAAGTTGGGGAAACGCTTGCTTAATAAATACGGCCTCAGCGCCCAATGGGTTTTGGCAGCTCACCAGACCTGCTGCGCACACACACACACACACACACACACACACACACACACACACACACACACACACACACACACACACACAC
>JAUESF010000070.1:490368-501968 GCA_032274765.1 Malacoctenus tetranemus | reverse complement strand
GTGTGGTCAGCTGGCAGTGGGTCATCGCTCGGGTTCAGCGACGACCTCTCTGTATGTTTGTTGCTGCCGTTTCATTTCTGACGCAGAGTCTATCAGTTTGCTCTCAGACTCCAACCTGAAGACGAAGGAAGAAAGATACACCCATGTGCCACTGCGGGTCACTCAAAGAGAGGGTTCAACAACATCATCAGGCTAAAAATCTTTCAGGAAGAACCGGTGTAACCACGAGAACCTGTGAAATGCCAGTATATCCATGTATGAAGAAGGGCTGTCAAAAGAGTGAAATGTTTATTGAGTTATTCATGACATCACTAGTTAAAAAAAAGAAAGAATAAAAGTCTGGGGATTGTTCATGATTACTCCCAATTATCATCATTTGTAAATCTGCTCCTCGGGTGAAACATGACACAGTGTAATTGAATACGCTTTTAGTTTCAGTTTTATTCTTGGTAAAGTTCTTGCAGACAAAATAAAAAAGCGACAGCCTCTTCTAATATGAGCGCCATTCACGTCTGTGGATCAGTCGTCGACTTTGCCTTTAATAGAAGATACAAGATGACAGGATTCAGTTGGACTGTACTGCTTGGTGTTGAATAAACTGGGTTGATTGTGAGGTTGGGGCTGCATGGTGGTGTGGTGGTTAGCACTCTCGCCTCACAGCAAGAAGGTCCTGAGTTCGCGCCCAGGTGCCTTTCTGGGGCCTTTCTGTGTGGAGTTTGCATGTTCTTCCTGTGCATGCGTGGGTTCTCTCCGGGTACTCCGGCTTCCTCCCACAGTCCAAAAACATGCAGAAGGTCAATTGGTGATTCTAAAGTGTCCGTAGGTGTGAGTGCGAGTGGTTGTTTGTCTCTGTGTTGCCCTGTGATGGACTGGCGACCTGTCCAGTGTGTACCCTGCCTTCGCCTGTAAACAGCTGGGATCGGCTCCAGCACCTCCTGTGACCCGTAACATGGAATAATAAGCGGTACAGACAATGAGATGAGATGATTGTGAGGTTTAGAGTTCATGGCGTGGGTTCTCCTTCCAAAAGCCTGCTATAGCGCAGTGTTACAGCACTTTAAACTTGAAGAGCGAAAGAGGGAGAAGCAGATGTAACAGTAACCTGGAAAAAAAAACTCTCCGAAGATTTGAAAGCAGCAAAACCTTCTCATGTGTTTGTGTCTTTTTTACACTATTCATTCACAAAATGTTCTCCAGTGAGCGTCCGCGTGCTCCATGAAGAACGTGTGGACTGTTCCCAGCTCTCTCTATGGATCTGCAACGAATCATTGTAAACTATTGATGTGCTCTAACTGAAAGTTTAGCTCGCTGGTGGAAAATGTGACAGGTGACATTGATTTGACTGCGTCGCCTCATGCTACATGTGTACAGCTGTGTCACACAGTGGACAAAGTGCCCCACAAACCTGCCAGCGCGCCGACCACTAAAGCTCATTGGAATTAATCCCCATCGGTTGAACTGTCGGCCTCTGGCTTCCCGTCCATCCAGACACGTTAAGAACACGTTCCTTTGCAGACTCACAGGCGTTTACAGCTGTGACAGATTGATGAGCTTCAATGCTAGCACAGAGGGGAAAGACAGCACAGTACGGTCAAAGTCGGAAATGTCCTCTTCTCGTGACTCACTAGAATATATAGCAACACGTCTGACTGTCAGTAAGTAGTACAAGGTGGAACTTTAGCTTTTTACGAGTGGGCTTTTGGCTTGTGATGATTTCACACTATCCAGCTGACATTTGGAGGCAGGACCGTGCCAAAACTTGTCGAAAAACCACTAACAAGAGAGTGAGGAGACACGGTGCCCACAAAGCGTAGCCGCAAAAAGCTTAAGTGGGTCAACAAATAGTTTTCTTTTTCTCTCCCATCTGATTATAAATACCAAATCTATCGACGTGTTGTAAACGGCAGCTGCTCGGGTGGTTTTTGGTCTCTGTCTCGTTCATTCTCACTGATGAGTGATATTTCGGGGGGGACAGCGAGTTCTGCCGGCATGATTTTAACGATATAAAGAGAGAGGAAGCTTCACGGGCCCGCTGCCAGCACAGGCTCCTCAAACCGTTCGTCCGCTTCGGTAGAATGAAGGATGTGGGTCACGCCGGCCGGGGAAAAAGACATCGTGTTCCCACTAGACGTAATGTCCCCCTCGCTCGGCGCTCGAGCTGCTCGGGATGGATCTCTGGGTCTTACCTCCTTCTCGCCCAGGCCTTTCCGTGTTTTGTTCCCTCTCGGCCTGTTTCCCCGCAGTCGGCTCGTGAAGACGTCCTGATCTTACCGGCCAGCTTCTGAAAGCGGGTGGCTTTTTTTCCTTTTCACTTCTGGTCATCGAATCGCGACTGGTTAACGATTCTCAATCTGTGTTTGTTGAACGGAAAGAAGTCTGTGCTGAGAAAATCTGAAAATAACAAGTCCGGTTGTGTTGTTTGAATGAAATTGTGTATTGTATTTTTTTGTCTGGGGTCAGTTTTCGACAGCCTAGAGCCATGTCATTAGAGGCAAAACATCAAAATATCATCTCTTTGTTAAATGAACCAAAGTTTCAGCTCTGTCAGGCTAAGAGTGAAGGGTTCATTCTGTGTTTTTCTGTTCCAGGAACAGAAACCTGTGACCTTTGAGCTCCATTATCATTTGTGAGGTCACCCTGATCAATAAAGTCTCTCAGCATCGAGGACAACAGAGGACATTGTCTTGGACTTTATTGAGTCTCTTGTTGAGGGTTTGCAGAGCGGGAAGTATATCATGTTTTCTGTGTGTGTTTCTAATGAGGCGTGTTGGGTTTTGCTCGGAGTGCTTGCTGCTTTGACAGCTGCGTGGGACTGGCCCTGGGTGCTTTGGGTGGGGGTGGGGGTGGCCATTTATCTCACGGAGCCATGTGAGGAATCCTGAAACTGTGAACACATTGGACTGACCTGGGAAGCATCTGGTCAAGCCAGTCAGGCCGAACCAGCCCTGGAGCCACCGTCGGATGCCGACAAGCAGCCACAATGCGCCCGTTTTATCGTCTCATCAACACCATGGTTACAGAACCCCTAGTAGTGCTTTAAAAACCTTTAGATAACTGTATTTATCCAATGAGAAGCTGATGTGCTTTGATCTACACTTTGCAGACAACCCCTAAAGATGCTTCCAGACGGTCCAAAAATCAGCATTTTTACACATGAATGATGTCAATATTTTTTCAAACTGGTGGATAACAAGAATTTTACCCACCGTTATTTTGAAAAAAAAATTAATTGTCCTGCATCTGCCACCTGCCAAGTACTGTGAGGATCCTCTCTGCTTCCGAACACGCCGCTGACCAATGGGAGTCATGGACTCCACAAGACCTCCGAAGGGTGCGATGTGGTATCTGGCGCCAGCGCGTTAGTGGCGCATTCTTCAAAGTCCGGGAAGTTAGGAGGCGGGGCCCGCGTGGGCCCCACCTGCATCGGCGAGCCTGTCCCCGGTTCACCCCCCCTTTGTCTTCTGACCACTCTGCAGACTCCGCAGACTGGGAGCACTCCCAAACCTGACCACTGGCGAGCTCCCGTCGGTCATCTTCCACTTCCAAAGCCGATTCCTTCAATCCCTCACTGTCGTTTCCCATCTGTTGGGGAGTTTTAAAATGTTGGTGCCCCAATTTTGTCCCTGTGGTGCGTGAGTGCTCAGCTGCTGCCATCAGTGAGTGATAGGGTGAAAATGGCCGGCAATGGATCTATGTGACTGCCAACTGATGTAACATATAAATTAAATCCTGTCATATTTTTATTGTGGCACATTTAGCATGTATTGTTGTGAGTGGTCTGTATATGTTGCACAGTGTGAACGTTGTTCTCTGGGTTCTGCATCATTGGATGAAGGGAGACTGTAAAACATGGTGGTCGTTATAAATTGGTCGGGCTGATAAAGCTGTCAGCAGCTCTCTGTGCTGCAGCAGGTTTCGTGTGGTGGTTATTGTGTGTGCGCGTGCGCACTTGTGTGCGCGTGGGCGTGTGGGGGGGAATCTCCTCCTCGGTCCCTCCCCTTCACGTTTGCTCTCCGGCTGTGGTAAAAGGAGGCGGGCGGTGAGCCGGCGCGCAGTACACGCAGCGCTCCTCTCTCCTCCGCACGCTCCATCTCTGAAACTTCCCCTGCTGCTGGAAAAAACACGCTCACACGCACTTCGAGCTGCTGCCAGTTTTTTTTGTTTGTTTGTTTGTTTGTTTTTTTGCTTTGTTTTGGGGTTTCTTTGTTCTTTTTTGTTTGTTTTTCTTGGTTCGGGGAACCTCTGACTTGAGCTCTCCTTCACTGTGGACTTACTTCGAGGCGCGCTCCGAGACGCGCGGCTGCACTCTCCTCCCGTCCCCGATGTGGATCCTCACGCGCTCGAGCAGCACTTCCAGCCGCTCCGTGGACGCGTGGCGGGTCGTAGTGTTCGCCCGACGGATGCGCGGATCGCGGCGCGGTGCGCCCCGACTGCGGCACGCGAGCTGCTAGTAGCGGCTTCCAAGAGGGAGAGGAGGAGACTGCCGAGGACCGCGGCGGTGCTGCTGCTGCTGCTGCTGCTGCTGGGGACGCGGCGTGGGAGGACACCATGGTCCAGAACGTAATCCTGGTGTTTTTCCGCAGGAGGTTGAGCCAGAGGCCGGCAGTGGAGGAGCTAGAGAGCCGCAACATCCTGAAGCGTGAGTACCGCGAACGCGCACCGACAGTTCCCGCTCATCCTCCTCCTCCTCACCATCACCTAGAGTTTCATCAAGTACCGACAAACTCTGACCAGTGAATTAAGACGCACAAACGATCCACACCGTGTAGAACTTGTTTGTAAACATATTTAGGCTAAAAATGTAAGATATCTAAAGCGCATCTTTAATTTTATTGTTTTGTGTAGATGTGTCAGACGAAAATCTCAACTACCAATCCTGTAACAACTGGCAATTGCAACAATTTGATATTTTGTTGCTAAAAAAAAGCAATTATTGGGAAAATAACAATTTGTATTGACATGAATGAAACTCATTTTTTCTTTCGATCTGAATTTCTTTAATAACAAATTATTATTATTATTATTATTATTATTATTATTATTATTATTATTATTATTAATAATAATAATAAAATAATAATTTATTAATATTGTCATCCATAAAACTCAAGGTGTGGTGACATGATCTTCAAGCTTTTGAGTGCACACAGCTGATGGCATTTAAAGTCTTTGCCCACACCATGTTGACTTTTTCATCAGATGAAAAGTAGTGGAGTCAGAGGCTCAACAGCCACATCATTACGTTTAATCCAGTGTGCTGCAACGTCCACATTTTACAAAGATAATATTAGGTTTTGTTTGAGATCAGAGCTCAGTGAAGCTATTTTAATAGCTTGCTTTAGTGAACCTGATAAAGACTCTGCTGGGTGCCTCTAACCCCAAACCTCACAGAGTCACTGCCCTGTTTGGACAGGCTCTTTGGCCGTCGTCCTGCTATAATGGGGCGATCCCCTTTCTGTGGATGACAGCGTGAGCGGGGGGTTTGCTGATGCAGGCGTGCAGTGTCAGAGTGTGGCCCCCTACAAGCTGCGAGAGCCCCCTGCCTGCCTCTGACACGGTCCATAACACTGATAGGAGCCGCGTCAGAGCCGGAGGTCCTGCGCTCTGCGCTGATGTCCCAGCTCGGGCTTCAGCCACCTGTGAACTCTGAGCAGCTGTCTGCTTCTTGAATGCGTTCACACCCCAATATCACCCCCCCCCCCTTCGTTGAGGCCAGGACTCTGGCCCTGAAACAGTACAGATATGAAGATTATAGTTATGCCTAATGAATGGGAGATTACATATCAACGACTGATGTTTCTGATGACGATAAAGCCTATTAGTGCCCTAATCACTCAAACCCCCGGTCTGCACTCCCTCGCTCACTCCGAGTCACTCCCCCTGCTCACTGCTGCTCATGAAAGTACTGATTGTCGAAGGCAGAGTAGACATATTACAGAGGTCACAGAGTCCACGCTCATGATGAAAACGGCTACATTAGGGAGACACGCTCTCACAAAAGGCTAATTAGGAATGATTTTTTTTTTATCCATGTGCTGCATTATCCTGATATTCGTCCTCTTCTCTTCTTGTGCCACTAGAGAGGAACGACCAAAGCGAGCAGGAAGAGAGGAGGGAAATCAAACAGCGGCTAAACAGAAAGGTAGGCGGGCGGCCCGCTTTGATCTCCACTAATTCCCACACGGACATTTCATCAAACTTAATCCCAACGTCCCGGGCGCCACGCAGACCTGCACATGGACGGCCGCTACAGCCAAAACAGAGGCTGGCTTTAAACACTCACCGTCCCATCGTGTCCGCGGATGCGTTTTAACGAAGCGCCCCCCCTGTCTCCATCCCGCAGCTGAACCAGCGGCCGACGGTGGACGAGCTGCGGGACCGAAAGATCCTGATCCGTTTCAGCGACTATGTGGAGGTGGCCAAAGCTCAGGACTACGACAGGAGGGCCGACAAGCCCTGGACCCGACTGTCAGCTGCTGACAAGGTAAATGAAAGCAGCCTCACCAGCCGCCTTTTAATGTAGAGGAGATGGAGCTTGCCTGATGACAGGAAATTACGCCCGTATATGGAATGAATTGTCAAGATGTTTTTGGTTTTTGGGGAGTTCTGAAAATTCTGAAAAGTTTGACCCGCTTGTCCACGCGACATGTCGAGAAACTTCGAATATTTTGATCCATTTGTCAATATTTGCATGTAGGAATCAACAGTCTAAAGTTCCCATTCTCACTTTGAAACACTTCCACTTTTCCATTCGCTGACCGAACCCGCGACCAGCGAGTCTTTCACTACCTCCTAGCAAGTATCCAAAGCATATCATGAAAGATCCAAATGAATGGCTGTGTGTGTAAAGACCATGTTCTTGTAACTCAGCATATCAGTCGCGCAACGCTGCTGTTGGATGCCGACGTGAGATAACGATGACGGACCCCTATTTTGCGTCTTCACTGCTGGTTTTTTCCAGTACGGTGGCCCAAATGGGCGTTAAATTGCATCACGTCCGCTTCGCTCTCACGTCTCTCCTCCGCTTAAGCTTACAAAATGTGCACCTGAATAAACAGATGTTTCTGCGCCCCCGGGAATGCCGAGCCCCACCTGAGCTCAGTTTTCTTCTTCTTCTTCCTCTGTCCTGCAGGCGGCGATTCGGAAGGAGCTGAACGAGTTCAAAAGCAATGAGATGGAAGTTCACTCTTCCAGCAAGCATCTGACAAGGTCAGCCTGAGCGCCTTAGCGTCCGCAGCGTTTCCCTCTGTTTGCGGGGTGTCGCGTGAGGGGGTCAGTCTGACATTGCGCAACAACTCAAAGGTGCATTATCCAACCGCGATTGTGCAGCCTGCAGAGCCAGGCTTCAATTTAGCTCCACTTGAGCCCCCTCGAGATGAAATACGTTGCCCCCTTTGGCACCATTTTCACAACCATGGATGTGGGCTTTTATTAAGCTTACATTTTGGGCTTTGTCGCTAAAACAAGCTGGAATTAGCAAGGCTTCAGTTCGGAGAAGAGTCTTACCGTACTATAAATATGACTCCTGATTGATGCCCACCTCCTCATCTCTCCTGGTCTCCCCCCCCCCCCCCTCACAGAGTCCACCGGCCTTAGCAAGGTTTCTTCTGTGAAGAGTTGCTTATATCTGGTCCTGTCAGTGAAGACCTCGCACGGAGTCTTCCGGCGCCCTGGCCCACAGTCAGTGGGGTGTCCTGATATTTGGGTCCAGCCAACCATGGAGGCTATGTCTCTAGAAAACTGGGATCTGCTGGCGAGAAGACGCAGCTGAAGCGAAAGCTTCCACTCCGAGCAACACTTCCTCCGCCCCCCCCTCACCTCACCTCACCTCATCCGAGGAGCAGGACGACCACCGGCAGCCGTGGATTCGCCATAGATGAGCAGAGACTTCTTCTTCTTTTTCTTCTTTGTTCTCCTCTTTTTCAGTTTTTGTAAACGGACTCTTTGGAAAGATGTCCTTTTTTTTCTGACGCCGCAGGTTGGGCCGGGAGATGTGCATGTGACCTGAGTTGAGCAGTCCCGATCCGAGTTATCAGTAGTCACACCCCCCCAATGATGAGTTTCATATCAACAGTTGTAAATGTTCTTGAGCAGAAACCTTGTCTGCGTACAAGAGAGAACCAGACCCTTTGTAAGCACTATTTATTGTCTGCACAATACAAGTTTTCAATTTGTAACAAACTGTCTCAGGTCCAGTCGTGTTGTGTGTCTCTGACGTCCTCTTTTGTATCCCAGCGTGTGCTTTTTTTTGTACACTGAGCAGCTGCATCATACTTCTCTCTTCATTGGTGGAAAACAAACGTAAACACTGGTGAAATCGACATTTTCTCACAAAGTAAGTTTAAAATTTCATAAATCAAAGGGTCTCATGTGCTGGAGAGCGTTACAGCAATTTTGCAGTCCAGCTTGTGGGATGTCGATGTGTGTGTAATGAGGGCTTTTCCTCCTCCTGCCGTCTCACACTATGAAATGTAAGGGCCTCGTTTTTTCAAAGACACACGAGGGACAAAACTAGTGTCTCCCAATCCCAGTGTCATACTCGCCTGCAGTTTTGGTGGATGCTCTTCAGAAGTGTCTGCAGCAGAAATCAATGAATTAATCATGACAAGAGAGGGAACCCTGAAGCTCCCAGAAACAAGCTGTACAAGACTCAACACACCAACACTCATGCATATGATAAAGTATTTTCTCATGGCCGCGCCGAGAAATGATCCTAAATTAGTGCATTAATTCTTTCAATCACTCGTTCACCCTCTGTACTGTTTTTTTTTCCAGCCACGGGTTTGTAATAAGCTGATCCAGCCTCACATGTGGGGAAGACAGCATGCTGGAGATGTCAGTACAACACAGACACACAGTCTCTCACACGCACGCACACGCGCGCGCATGCACGCACGCGCGCACGCACACACGCACGCGCACACAAACACAAACTAGGTACAATCTCCAACTCGCCTCACTGTCATCTTTTTGCTCTGTTCACGTACATGGAGGACATGCAAACATGCTGTGGGCTGTGAGTATGAACCACTGCACCACCAGCAGTCACACTTGTGCCGCTATACCAGAGCTCCTGGTTCTCTGTGACGAAGTGAAGTTGTCACAGTGAAAGTGAAAATCACTGAGCTCAGCATCGAATACAGAAAAAACAAAGAGTTATTTCAAAAGGTAGATGAACGACCTCTGATGAAATGTCTGTATTACGACCTCAGACATTTGAGTGCTCTGCTTCTGAAGTCCTACTGGTGGAAACTGTAATCGTATTGGAGCCACTGCCAACAATCGCAGTGTGACGTTTCCACAAGCTTAGCGATCAAATACCTGATTATTCCCAGACACGTTCCAACGATTAAAGCATGAGGTCATTGTAAAGCCTCTTTTAGAAAGAGAGAGGGCCAAAAACAGGGGAGGGGAATGCAATTTTTGTAACTCCGGTATTGGTAACGTCTCTCTGAGGCACTCATCTGATTGGCCGAGCAGTTTTTAGCTCCCTCTGTGACATCAGTGTGCATGTGAGATGAGTCACAGCCTGCGCTGCTGCCGCCGACCGGTGCGGCAGATGGCAGGTCCACTCTGACCTGGACCGTCCTGCAGGACCATTCTCGAGTATTGAACCCAGCGGGCAGGCATGGCTGTGCCAGGATGTGTGGGAGGACTGGGGAGGAATGCCACCGCCCGCCCCCCCCACTGTCCTGACTGGGGAAATCCTGACTTCCGGGTGCCCCTTCAGATGGCCGAAGGCCAGGGGTGACACCCACACACTGAACGTATGCTCTGCTTGTCCGGAGCCAAACGTGAGCAAAGAGACTTCCCGCCTCATGTTGAGGGCTTAGACACTGTGGTATATTTTAAACCCGCTGTGTATAAAAAGATTTCTTTTCCCACTGAGCTACGTCACAGTACCTCAACTGCCTTCTGTCTCACCACTACTGCGATCAGCAGTAAACCACATGAAGACAACAGTCCCACAATAAACAAATAATGAGTAAACACTCGGAGCGTGACGGTAGTTCGATGTCAGAAGACACAAAAGGCTGCGGTGCTGCCTGTAATGATGTAACCCTTTATCAGTGCACCCGCGACGATGATGATGATGATGATGATGGTGCATCACTTCCCACATCCCGTTTGGAGCCAGATCCCCGAGGAGGACGTCACTACTGAGCATCTCGCTCACTCCTAATATGGCCTCCACTTATATAACCACCGGCACCCAGTGCAAAAGTGACAGCTCCCAAATGAAGACGCCCACTGCCAGGCTGCGGGGATCCCCAACCGCCGGCACGGGCCGGGAGGGAACAGCGTCCAAAACAAACACACCCAGAGTCCAGAAACAGGCATTTTTGTGGGAGCCCCAAAGAAGAAGCAGATCTCTCTCTTCCTGCTCAGCTCGGCCCCACTGTCATGGCGCCGTTACACAACGGACAGAGGCCGGTCACAGGACAGGACAGGACAGGGGGACGACGGGGAGGGTAGGAGTGTGGGACGGAGAGTGGGTGTAACACTGACTGACCACATGCAGCCAGAGGCATAGCGTGCGGACAGGCAAAGCAGGCAGTTGCTTGGAGCCCCGGCAAATAGGGGGGGCCCCAAGGCTTCCCCCTAGGGCGGCCAAAATGCACTTCACCACAGCAGCGACAACAGGGGGGAGGGTTTGCTTGGAGCCCCAAGAGACCCTCGCAACGCCACTGCATGCAGCTCTGCAGACACTCTGCATTAAACTTGGATTGTTCTGAAACAGGAACGAATCTCTGAATGATGGTGCCTACTGATGACTTTCACCCTCATTTAGAGGGGTCATTTCACCTTGCTGTTTTTGTGGTACGAAATTCTGTATCTGTTTGTTTAGGAAGTTTATGACCCCCCCCCCCCCCAATAAAGTGTGGCCATCTTTTGGACACTGATCCACCTATAAGCATGGTTCAGAGCAGCATCAGCCGGCACAGCCCAGCATGCAGACACACAACTCGATGAAAATGTGTACCATGGTACCATGGTACCATGGATGAAAGTGCACTTTCATCAGAGGGGGGGACTATTTGCACCTTTCACATTGCAGGAACTTACCTGGATGCAAGATGAGAACCTTTTAGCCCAATCCTTGCCAGAGTAGAACGCTTTCTCCCACCACCTGCCCTTAAACCATCAGCTTCACTTGAAAACTCAGCGTCGGGGTGCAGAGCAGATCCTCTCCACGCTGATCACCACAAGATCTTGGACCCACTTAAATGGAAGTCCTGGTGATGAACATTTCTGGACTGTTGCTGGTGATCCAGGTAAACATCACATGTTGAGTCAGCATCAGATCCGAACAGAAGAGCTGTGCAGACCCAACCTCAAAATGCCTGATGGATTTACTTAAACTCAACCTTTTGAACACTGATTCTACATGATTTCATTATCTTTTTTGAAATATATTTGAATTTATTTCAATTCATCTGACTTTTTTTTTTAAATCTAAGAATCAGTCAAACAAGCAACCTGACAGTTTGTCTTTGGACTGTTGGAGGAAGCTGCAGAAGGAGTCGAAGAAGAAGAAGAAGAAGAAGAAGAAGAAGAAGAAGAAGAAGAAGAAGAAGAAGAAGAAGAAGAAGAAGAAG
>JAUESF010000070.1:441287-457295 GCA_032274765.1 Malacoctenus tetranemus | reverse complement strand
TTCACGGGAACATTTGTTCCTCATTAGTGGTCTCAGCATGTCCCATAAAGACCCCGGGAGGTGTTTGTTTCACTCCCTTGCCTTCCTCCTTGACTCAGCACGAGGGGGTGGGGGGAATGGTGGCGATGGTGGCAACGCGAGGCCCAAACACACCACAACACACGACACCGCACGACTCGTGTTTGGGGTCCTGTCATGGTGGGTTCCTCCAGGTCTGTGTGTGCAATCCTGGGTGGGCCTTGCACTGTAAGAGTCGGCTCACTCCACCTTCCTCGCCAAACAATTAAGTCCTAATGAGATTATTTTTCGCAAGAGAGGAAATGGGGATGCTCATAACGACATCTGGCCAACGTCTCCTGCCACTTTCTGGAATTGTTTGTGAGATGTCGTTAATTGGGTTTGTGACCTGCTGAGTTATTCGCCTGCATCACTGATGGAAGAGGCAATGAACTGAAAGTCACCAGAAGGTTATGGAGAGCGGGTCACTGCGGAGTCACATTTAGAAACAGAGGAACCCTGCTTGTTTCCCACACTGAGCTTCATGGTTAGAAATAGACATGCTGGACACACACTCTCTGTGACTGTGTATTTATCGCAACACTTGATTTGTGTGTATATTTGAACACTTGACATGTGTTTTTTCGCCCCCTTTTGGAACTCAAAGATCCATGTACAAGAAAAGGGTTTTCTCCCAAATATCGATCACAAAGATGCCTTATTGTGTGATGGTGAGCCCTCCTCCTTTGCAAAGATCATCCATCCACCTCACTGGTGGAGCAGATCAAGATGCTGATGAGACAGCAGGAGTATTGTGAAGGTGTGTTTTGGGCTGCTGATAATGATAATAACCAGGATATAGTTGATGGTCCTTCAGGGAAGATTCCTGTTGGTGAGAGTAACTGCAACATTGAAACCGTAACTGCTTGGTGATACACTGAAGTGCAGGAGATCATCTTACCCTCTCTATGTGTCGAAGTGTCCTGCAGCAAGACACTGAACCCTTCAAAAGTGAAGTCAAAATATTGGTGATACACAAAAAATCGCGAGGCCTTCACTCAGTCTAAAGATGATATTTATCTCAAGCAATTACCATACTCTGCTGTCTCCCCCCCCACACACACACACACAGACATGCAGTGGTGCAGTTGAATGCTGGCAGCTGCGGTGTGACGTGGGGCTGCTGGACAGGGGGGACCGCATCATCCTGACTGTACGGTCCCGCCTCTGGGCTGAGACCTTCATGGAGGTGAGACTACACACGCGTTTGTATCCTGTGGGTGCAAAATAACAATGCTGATGATAAAACCAGGACAATTTGAACAGCCATATTGTTGCTGCTCTCTAGTGGAGAAGATGACAGTTGCAGGTGCTGTGGCTTGAGGGTTTTGAGGACATGCTAGCAATACTTTCAATTTTAAAAGTGAGAAATTTTATTCGATTGAGACAAAAAAAAAATGTTTTGGTTTGTTTGTCCTCAGCGAGCCCATAAGCAATACGTCCTGGAGTGCTCCGCTCACTTCAAAGTGGACAGGATGCCCTATTCTATTCCCCCCAAGTTCAAAGCATCAGGATCCAGAAAGGTAACTTCACCTTCTGTTCGGTTCCATGTGCTTGTAAACATGCACCTCACACGCAAGCATCAGCAGAAGTAGGAAAGACGACAAAAACCCTGATGTTTGCTGTTGTCCAGGTGGAAACGGCTGTGATGTGGACCACACCCGACAGCCACCTGTCCGTCCCAGTGTGGATCATCATCCTGGCTGTATTAGCTGGCCTCCTTTTACTGGCCTTGCTCATATATCTACTATACAAGGTAACTGGCACACTTTGAAATAATTAGGCTCATTCTGCTTCCTTTTTTTTAATGTCTGCATTTATTCTTAACTATCGACTTCATCACTGAAGGTGTTTTGTTGTAGAATAAATGCAATTTAATTATTTTTTTCAATTTTATAAGAACTGTGACCATCACCTGCCTTCACTGGCTACTGGCCATCTAACTCGGGGTTATCATCACGTGAAGTGGGGCACAATGAGGGCTGAGCAAGAGAAAGAGGGAAGGGAAGAAAGAAGTGTGGTTAAAGAGGGTGGTGTTGGTGGTGAAGGTGGGGGCGAGAGGCTAATCAAAGAGATATATGTGCCAATCATGCTCTGGGGGTCTGCATGCAGTGTGTAATCTATCAGCCCAGTGTCTAGAGCTAGGGAAGGGTGAAAAAGTAGAAACAGGAGTGAAGAACATAATGATGCTAGAGTAGACACAGGATATATACCGAGTCATATTATCTGTGGCCACTTAGACGGCACCTGGCGAGACCGAGGTGTGGCAATAAAATTGCGAATGGGTTTATCCTGCTATTACCAGGTGAGAGTAACTGATGTATGTGGAATGGTGAGCATTCTTTTTTCATGCGGTGGGGGGGGGGGGGGCAACCATAAGAACATCAGCCCAGACCCCAACCGCTGGTGACAGTTCATTCCGGTTAACCTCAGAACCAGAGAGGTGCAGCCCAAGGGACCCGCCCCAAACATCCATGCATCTACTGGACGCGACCGCTGCCCCGAACCACAGGAGGAAGCAATTTGACATCTACTTGCCTTTAACCTTCATATAATTTGGTTTTTCTGACTGAACCCCCCCCTCATGTTTCCCTGCAGATGGGCTTCTTCAAAAGGTCCAATCCGTACGGGACCACCATGGAGAAGGCCCAGCTCAGACCCCAGGCATCCTCTGAAGTGTAGGGGAGGGGGCCGTCCCGCCGCAGCTGTCCTGAATAAAAAAAACTGGAAGCACCACTGCAAAAAAAAAAAAAAAAAAGGCTAAGGATGAAGTGGTAACCCATTAGTGAAGAGACAGTTATGGGCGCTGTATCACTGGAATACACACAACAGCTGGTGCTGCACTAAGCTGCCAGAGCGGGAGAGAAGGACGGGCGTCTGGCAGCTCCGTTTGCACTGCTGTGTTCAGACAATGAGCTGCACGATCAGGTGGCAGCATTCCACCTGCTGCGTTCCACCTGCACCTCAGACCGACGGCAATAAAGCTGCAGCATTTCTTCAAAGGAGTCTTTCAAGCCATTGCTGCAACTCCAGTGTTGGATATTTCTGGAAGTGTCTGCTTTAGTATGATCTATACACCACTTGTTATTTATGGCACAGTGTTTCACTCTCGATTGTTGAATGTTGTACTGTACTGTCTGCGGGAAAAGTCCTGATCCAACTGCAATGTTTGACTTGAATTGTTCCTCTCCCATATTGGGAGGTACTCTGTGTATAATGTAATGTCTTCTGTGTGTTAGGAGCTGTTGGTGTTGTCGCCCAGAATAAAGCCTAATTTTTGTATACCCACCCACAAAGGCCATGGCTGTGTCGCCTGTCATTGAATACAGTAGTGCAGTGGGTCCTTAACCTGGGGTCTGCGCCCTCTACAGGCCACGCAAGATCTTGCTGAACTGCATAAGGGAGCTCTCTTTTGACAAACCGACCCATGTTTTATCTTTAAAATGGGTTGTCCTGTCAAAAGAGCTCATTTATTGGCCGTCAGGTGTTGCCAGGGTCGAAAAAGTCTGCCTTTCAGCCTGCAGAATCAACCCTGCAGGCGAATAGAGCTTAGAGCAAAGAGAGTCGAAACTGCAGCATCCACCTATCAGATTCTGTGATGGCAAATACAAATTAGTGGATCTACTTTCCAACAAATATGTCACTGGGAAGTAGAGCTCCACAACACACAGGTAAAGGGGAAAAAAGCCAGTTTCTCTTTAAAATGTGTTTTACTTTTTTCCTATCCAAATGTGTACATCCAGAGTTGATGTATCGTGATGATGGTATTAAGAAGTGGACGGATTCGGGGAGCAATGTGCAGACTGCCACTAATCACAGCAGAGATTTGGTACCCGAGAGAGCCGAAACAGGAGCACCTTCTGGAGGTGATACTGTGCTGCCTCAGACTGTCTCCTGGTGCCCTAGTATTCTCTCCCACTCTCTCATCTTGTGTACCTCTTTTTTGAATTAAGGGTCACAGAAGGTGATGGAGCCGATCCCAGTGGACATTGTGGGGGGGGGATTCCACAAGGTGCTTGTCTTTACTTCTGAGCAGTGCTGGAAATGATGCATTTGAAAATAGCACGTTGTAAGATGACAACCTTTGGCTGTGACATATCTGTCAACGTGAAACAAGTGAGAGTTAACACACTCGGATGTCAATGAGCTTCAAGTTTATGCTGCATGGAAACAGTTGAAGGGCAGCAGAGCTGCTTCCCTCTCGCTTCAACCGAGTTTAGCTTCTGTTTCACTAAATTCCTGTTTCACGCAAACAAAGACGAACTGATCCATTGTAAAATAACTCAGGTCGCAGCAAGAAAAAACATCCAACCTTGTTTTTTTTTATTTTAGACCATGTATTTTTTAAAAAAAATCAAATAAGTAAATCTGTAACAGATTTTATTTCACAATGCCTGAAAACACTTCTCAGCCTTTTGCCATTGACTTTGAAATATATAATCTATAATCTACTATAATCTGGTTTATGTTGCCGTCATATGCCACGAGTTATTCTTAAACCTTGCTCTCTATTTCTTCATTCTACCATCCGATGTGCAGAGTGTGAAATGTGTTCTGTAAGTGTTTTTTTTTTTTTTTTACCTTACCAACATTTCTGGTGTCGACGTTTCCACTCTGACTGATATTTCTGCTGAGTGTGTGCATGTGTGTTTTTCCTGCAGATCAGGTGTTTTGCGCCTCTCCTGTCCTCCCTCTCTCTTCCGATGCGCAAGCGTGTGTGCATGCATGTGTGTGTGTGTGTGTGTGTTTGTGCTGCCTGCGTATAAAAGGCCCTGTCACGAGGGTGCTACCCTGCAGAGGAGCTGGAGTGTGTGTCAGAGGGAAGAGCGACGGAAGAAACTGCAGGCTGCACTGGGCCTTCCATTGGCTGTAAGTACTGCCAGCAGCTTCTGGCCTGAACTCAGTGTGCTCTTTTCTGTACAGCATGCTACAGTTATGCATGTGATGGAGCATTCGCCATTGCAGCTCTATAGCAGCAGATGACTCAGCTGAACGTCAGGAAGACAGCAGATCAGATGCACTGATGCTTGATGCTCGAGCCTCGGAGTGGGTCCTCAGACAAAATTCATGACTTCTACTTATGAGTATGTGTTTTCTGATTGTTTCTGATGCTGCTTATGAAAACACATCAGAATTCTCCTGCACTAGGAATTTGATGCTGGAGCTTCAGGTCAAGTGTGCATGCACACCGCCATTTGATAGAGTAAAGGGGCTGCGCTGGTAGTTTTTTCCGGCTGACTGATGTCTGCCTGATGATCCTCTGTGATGCCGCCTATTCAGCACAAACAGAGCCAGGATTTTTCCCTGTCTGCTGACTCATTGCGCGGGGTATTAGTGTTTGGAACCAAGGTCCTCCCTCATACAGGCTGTTTTTCTTTATAACCAAACTGCAGACCGAACCCAACACCGTGCCTGCGATCAGATTCTCTGTCCAAAACCGACCCCCGAGTCCTGTCCCAGGACGTCAGCACTTCACGGGGAAGGTGATCCTTTGTAACACACTCCAGGAGAGGATGCTAATGCACTCTGGGAAAAAAAACAAACATAAAACAAAGGCCTGATTCATAAGAGTTGGAAAGGATTCGCACAGGCCTGCAGTAGTGGTTTGATGCAAGGAGCTGATTGGTGTTTATTCGCTGTAGGTCCCACCTTCTTTCGCACAAGCTGTTATCATGGCCAGAAACCTTCTGAAGAACCCAGATGGAGAAGGTAAGACACGCACGCACCATTGTGCCGCTGAGGACAGCTATGGACCCTGTCTTAGGTCTCTGATCTACCAAAACATAACAGTGAAACCAAACAAGGATCGACACACCCATTGTCATCAATATACAAATGAAGACCTTTCACAATCAAATAACTTGTTCGAGTCCTAGAAAGAGTCCTTTTCTGGTTTTCTCGGAAATGTGTGAATCCGGATTTCGCAAAGTAAACAAAGACAACCCCCCCCCCAACCCCATGGGTGTGTGGTGGTCTGGTATCAACAGTAGATTTTTTCCTTTCTCAGAGCAGCTGGAATTCTGGGAGCTGACGGAGAATGGCGGGAGTCAGTGGAAGGTGGAGGACATGCCCGGAGACTGCGGTCACGACTTCCTCTGCGACAGAGTAACTAAATACTTTGCGACCTCCTTTGAGTGAGTATTTGTTTGTCTGAGGTTGCCATGTAAGAGCTCCTTTTCTTCCAAGTTCGACGATAACATGCTGTGTTGGTCGGCCCATAAGGGGCTCACCTTCCCTTAAAGACCCACTGCTTAGGTGGACGCCGCTGGGTAGTGACGACTGGAAAAAATGTGCTTGATGGATGTTGGTGTGCCATTAAAACGAGTCAGAAAAGCAGATTTTTAAGGTCTAAAAGTTACATAGTGGGACTTTAACAGATGTATCAGTTTTATGTCTGTGTCTGCTGTGAAATATCAAAGTGTCATTTCAGCTTTTGCCGTTTCTCGGGTGTGCAGTGTTCCTTTTTCTGGCATGTTGAATCAGGAAAACATTGAACAGGTGTCTTGGTGGAGGCATGCGCTCTACTCAGTGCCCAGTGCTTTAAAAATGAAATCCCCTGCTACAGTTTGTTTCGCCTACTTTCTCTTCTCCTCTGTGAACTCAGCTGAGTTCAGTAAACATGGGCTAATGTTTTAGAAAACAAATGGCTTTTTGTTTCCATGTTAACAGGGCCTGATTATTCACACACACAAGCACTCACACACTTAAAGACACACCACTGGCGTGTGCCACAACCTCGGTGAATTGACTGGTGGGTTTTTTTTTGGGCAGGCTGTGCCTGAAGCGACAGGTGATTGACCTGCTGGCAGAGGGCTACTCCACCGAACAGCTGGACACTCAGCCCCCGGTGACCGTGGAGGACTGGTACGACCCCACATGCACCACGGTGATACGCGCAGCCCGTTGTCTCAGTGAGGGGACTGACGTGAGGCCTGTCTTGGCAGGTACTGCAGTCGAACGGACTGCGGCTGCACCTACCAGATGACCGTGTGTCTGCTGGACGAGAACCACGAGGTCATCCAGGAGTTCAAACCCGAGCCGGTGACTCTGGAACCTGACTCCGACAACTGCTCTTGGAAACAGGTTCTCAGAGCTGGTTTTTTTTTTTTTTTTGCTTTTGAAAAGTACCTCGCGTTACTCAATAGTTAAAGTTTCATTCATGTTTATCTGGAGTAACATGTAATAGATGAGGGGAGACGTTCTATATTCTGGATAGAAGTGTAGGCCTCCATGTCCAACAACAATATGACAAAGCAGCAACAAAACCGTGAATAATAGCTCCTAGCATGACAGCACACAGCTCTTGTAAACTTGACAAAAGTGAGCCAATGTTTCATAAAAAGGGGCTGTGGGTGCAAGAAGACGTTACTTTGACTAACAAATGTCCAACGTCCAACATGTAGATGTCTCGAGGACCTTTTTTCCTGAAGAAAGAAGTTTTGTGACATCACAACCTTTAGTGCAAGGTTTGATAAAGGCCTATGTTAACTTTAAACTCGCACAATTCTTCTTCTAAGTACTAAATTTGACTAGAATTGTGGATATCCTTTATTTTCAGATGGAAAAGTCCACCTATATAACTGATCCAATGGCATTTCATTACAGGCATGAAAAGCTTTTACTTTGAAAGCAACAGAAAAGCAACATTTCCGCATATGTATGACTAAAACATAAAGCTACAAGCTAATGGAAACTTTCATTTTAACTGCATGACTGTTTCACAAAACTAATCAGCTGATGGCAGGTCCAGACTTGGACTGACTTGTGTAGCTCCATAACAGGCTATTCCCAGCACTGATACAGACCACCATTGTTTCCCCCCTCCCTCTCTCTGACCCCCCCCCTACAGATCAGCCACTCATTTTACGACTATGGCCCCGGTATGCGCTTCATCTCCTTTGAACACGGAGGGCAGGACACCAAGTTCTGGGACGGCTGGTTCGGAGTCCGAGTCACCGGGAGCTCCGTCACTATCGAAGTCTGAGCGGGAGGGAAAGACGGCGGAGGACTAAAGGAGAACGGCACAGAAGGCCAAGAGGGAGCGGTTGACACGAGGGGGGGGGGGGCTTCGCGGCTTCGCGGCTTCGGTTGGGGGGGTGCGACGAGGACTGGCTTTGCCTTCATGCGCACAGCTCCGGGACCTCTGTATATCCTGCTTTCATGCATTCAACACACTGCTGCCACCAGGTTACGAGTTAGAACAACCTAGAACAGGAAGAGGGTTGAAAAAAACAACAACCGACAACTGTGGGAGCTTTTTGCTTGACTAACCTTGAAATCCTAAAACTCCTGCTTGCTGCTGAGTCATTAGATACTAATGTCTTAACTACTACCTCTGCACAGTGACGAATCCACGGTAAAACCAGCTGACTTGTTTGGTCGTCGAGTTGTATGCGACGAATTTCAAGTGGCGAGTTAAATAAAGCGAGCCGTGAGATACTTGTCCTTCATTTAATGATCTTTCGGACACTGGACACACGCTGGTCACATGATTCTAACACAGGATGTTAATTATTGTTTTATCAGCATTATGTTTTCATCTACAGTTCATTTGCGAGCAGGCAGAGGCTCCACAATGTTGCACTAAACGTTCCTCCTTATCAGTGGCTCACAATTTTCCCCCCCTAAGCTCCCCCCAACGTGCCTCGAGGCAGCGGACCCACGTATTCACCTTTGACTAACCCAGAGCGCTAATGACGACAACAATGCGTGACCCAAATCTTTTTCCGTTTGAGACAAAACTAATTGGTCACCATGGGTATACATGCCGCAGATTAAAACAGGGGGTGGTCCCGCTGTGAGTGAGAAAGCTGCCTGCTTCATCACTGTACAGCTTCGTCAACAACGCAACAGACAAAGGCAACAGAAAAGCCTAGTATGAAATATTCAACAATACTCATAAATCAGAAAGTAAATCAGACATTTCCTCTTTTAAAAAGTCTTTATTGTGATATCAAATTTTGAGCGATCAAGTCAAAGGGATCAAACAAATCAGTCGAAACATCTTCAATGTGACTTGCTCAGAGTGGAAAGACAGTTTGCTTGCCGAGAGGCTGCGGCGACAGTTTGAGGAAACAACCAGCAGTGACATCACACAGCGTCACTGGGACACAACCGCCGAGCGATGGCTGTCGGGCGCTGGGATTCAAAGGGAGACGCTCATGTGCTGCTGCTACTGAGCCATCACAATTATTCACCTCATCTCACCATGGTGACTGAGTCATGGCTCCACCCCCCCCCCCACCGCCTTCTTGTTCGTCTTCATCAGCCAGGATGCTTCTGCTGAAGTTTCATGAAGAGGCTGCGAACAGCTGTCCGCTCCAGCACTGAGAGTCAAAAGGGTCAGTCATGTGACTTAGAGGTATAACATGAAAAAGACCACCGACGAATGGTCCTGATCTACATTTGCTGCTGGTTAAGCATGAGCACCAGAATGCAAAGTGAGGGCTAAACAGTGCGCTGGCTTCGGTCTCTTTGAGGAGTGACTACTGGTGCAGGTTCTTCACCGCTAATACTGGATTCCAGACAGTTTTCAGATTTTCAAGCATTGCTCCATTCAAGAGACGGGACGGGCACTGATTAGCCGAGGGGAGGGGCTCTCAGTTTGAACAGGGTTTGTCAACAGAAACGGGGAACGGCGTCGGACTGCGCCTTTAAGGTAACCAAATCATTAGTTTGGTGTGCTCTTATTAAGCAGAGTCCTATTAAAAATACAAGCCATAAATAAGCGCGAGAGAAGGACTCCACAATACAAGACTTGAAAAAATTCAGGCCAGTTCCAGGTCAACTTCCTGTTTTAGGATGCTCCATAAATACAGACAGTGTTGCAACCACTTACACAGACAGGCCTCCAGTGTTGGTGAAATGTGTTGTCTGATATTGGTCCATATGAGACAACAAGACCAGCAAAGCAGGGGGTCATGGACTCATGTCGCATCTCTCTTCTCTTCTTTTCTTGTTGGAGAAATCCAAGCGTGTCTTTGTGCTGTTAGTGTGTGTATGTGCGCGTGTGTGTGCACAGTGTTTTTGTGGGGCTGACAGGCCCCGGTGCAGGTGGTGGTGCAGGCAGGTCAGGTGGGACGCTTCTTCATTCTCCCTGTGACTGCATCTGTTTGCAGAAGGCCTCAAACTGCTGCTGCTCCAGCTCCGTCATCACCTTGTTCAGAGCGTAGATCTGTACAAGATAGATGGGCGACACACACACACGCACGCACGCACGCACGCACGCATGCACGCACGCACACACACACACATGCACACACACACACACACACACACACACACACACACACACACACACACACACACACACACACACACACAGCTCGTTTTGCTCATCATGCTCAGCTCTATGTGGTGAGTCTCCGCTTGGCGCAGGGGTCACTCACCTCGGCCCGCTGGCGCTGTTTGAGCTCCTGCTGGGCGGATTTCTGCCTGGCTCGGTCTCCCCTGGTCGGAGTGGAGTTCAGCTTGGGTTTGTCCTTGCGGCAGGCTGGCTCCATGGTGACGGTCTCCCACCCTGTTGGCCTGAGAGGTTGAACAGGACATGTGTTGTGAAGGAAAAATCTGTCAGCCAGAGTGCGTTTACAAACCAGCGTTTGCCGCACGGCAACGGGTAGCAGCGCGAAAAACTACCAAGTCAAGCCAAAAAGAAGGTGCAAAAAGTACCACAGGGCGACTCAAAAGGGAGTGAGACACAAGACAAGCTGTGCGAAACTACTGCAATGTGTAAAAACAACCACCAAAGAACGAAACAGTTCGCACACATCTACACAAAAATCTGCAAAACTCAAAACAAACTGCTCCAAAGAAGCCACAAACTCACCCCAATCCATGAAAATGTAACACAAAGTTAGGCAAATCTAATCCAAAATGGCACAGTTTTAACACTGTGCAAATCTACAACAATACACGCAAAACCTCTACAAAAGGCGGACCGAATAAATCACAGGGATCGCAGCTTCAAGTCGATTAACAACTTCAGATGAGCAGAGCTGCAAGCTGATCACAAGAAAGCAAAAGTAATGACAGGGTGAGGGACAGCCTGAAAGTAACACAAAGATACACAAAAATAATACAAAAAAAATATAGAAAATTTCCATAATAACTCTAAAAACCCCTACAAACTAACAAATGTGATCTCAGCAATACAAAATATTCAACAAAAAGAAGCAAAATTACCTAAAATTTAATATTACAAACAAAACTACACAAAATCAAAGGCACAAAAGAAAAAATCGACGACGGTTGCCATGAATTGATCACAAAGAAACAACATAATCTCGAACTGGCAACAACTCTAAACGGAGAGGTGCTAAAAAAAATAGCACAATAAAAACGCAAAACAAAAAACACCACATATGACGAAATTTGGGGAATATTTTTTGGAGATTCCTATCATTTATTGGTGTTTGTGGTTGAAGTGTTTCGCTTTGTTCAACCACAACCTCTCAGCACCATGTTTACATGAGAGCTGGTGGAGGAGAGACCAAAAGAAGCGTCTTCTAGGTTAGAGTATCTGGGATTTGCGTTTAAACATCATTTCAAAGTCAACATTTAAAACGGGGAAAAGTGCTGTTTGAGTCCGGGACACCTCAAACATACCTCTGCTGGCAGACCTCACAGGAAAAAAGGCAGGAATTCAGGCAGCTACAGAAGCGGCCGTTAGCAAGTAGCCGGGTGGAAACAGCTGTTCTTTGGGTGTCACCGATAAACAACCGTGCTGAGAAGCGAACCCTTCCCACAAAGGTTCCGCCCTCGTGTTCGGTATTTGCGCTATCCAGCAAAAATATTAAACAATTGAAAAAGTGCGACGTGACTTCCACTCTGGTTGTAAATCATTCTTACCGCTGTCTCGGCTGTTCATCCACATTTCAAATCACTGCGGGATTTGTAAGAACTTTCAGTCTTTATGTTTTTCTTCTCAGTTATGATCGTTGCATTGAACCACACTGTGCATCCAGTCACTTTCCCGACACACACAGCAGTACAGGCTTCACATGGAGTTCTTCTCAGTTTAGAGCAACAGTGATGGTATGTAACAAAACCTTGTGCGGATGGTTCGTTCTACTCAGTGATCAGCACAGAGAGACAGCAGCTCTATCGCTCTCCAACCGCAATAAGTATTGAGCTCATGAAACCCTAAATTGTACTTGTAAAGTCTGAAGCCAGAGCTGATGGTGGTACAGAAACACATTTTTTTTCAATGGTATTTTCCTGTAAAGTCACAAGACCTTTTTAATAGGGCTAAAAACTCTCACAGGAAACAACATTAAAGTACTTTCAAACCAGAGAAACCTCTTGTAGAAGGACCCGACAAGAAAAATGGAGGAAATAATATGTTACCTACATCAACTGGTATGAACTTTCTTCTGTTGTCTGATCAGGTGTGACCACCAGAGGTCCCCATTGTCCAACAGTCCAGTTCAAATTAGAGAGAGGTCTTATGACCAAGATTATTCAACTGGAATCTGATACCGTTGGTTATAAAACATGAAATTTCGAATTAAAGACATGTACTTTTTTGAGTCGTTTTAGTGATTTCAAGCTCTGTCTTTGTGACACCTTCCTCCTGTGTCCTGCTTTCACTTGTAAGATTGAAAGCAGTACCCCCATATCCTCAGGCGCATAAATCACCCGGGCTGAGGAATGAACGGGCCTGACACCTTCCGAAGGAGAGGTGGTCCACAACGCGTCCATCACCTGAGGAAAAAAAAGGAAAAAAACTCATGGAAAAGGACAAAAGAAGTAAAAAAAAAACCAGGCAACCATCTCCACCACGCTGCCTGCTTGTTCGCCCCTGCTGTTGTTGTGAACCTGCGCGGCCTGCATGTGTGCCCTCTGGCAGTCCCACACTGCAGAGATTTATCATGCGGCATACCAACGGTTTACCTGGATTTATCGCCCCCAACTACAGGAGAGCTCTTCCTTGGGATAATATCCTGCCAACAACAACTTCTGCAGAGTGCCGCCAACTACGAGCAGACCTGCCGCTGCCCCCTCGTGCACAGCAGCACTAATGAAAAACACACTCACTCGAAGCCTAGCAACCAGTAGCAGGTGTCGAACCTGCTCCCTTGTTGTTGTCGTTGCTTTTTTTAGGGGGGTGAAAACGCCTGGCTTTTTCCTCGCAAGTCGGTGGATCTTTTTTTCACCCCATTTGCACCTCATCTGCTTTGGGTCACGGCACCAACTGGACAAGGGGGTTCATGAAATCAGCTGTCATAAAAGGCCGGCAGGTTGGAAGCACCCGATTCATCTTGTCTGACTGACAAAGCAGGGCGGTTTTGGAGAGTCAGCGCGGCCGCAACATGCCGAAAAAAAAGTGCCAGGAGAGTGACGTCACGGGACCGACCACATCGTTTTGACGGACAGGTTTTCTGGGAAGAGCAAACAGCCGCAGTGAAGGCTGAGCCAAACTTAGCCGCAGGATACAGGGGAGAAGGCGGCGCAGGTGTGACGAGTGATGGCGCGGCACCTTAACGGACCGGCTGACATACTTTGAATGTTGCAGAGCCGCACACAGGCCTGACACAGTCGAGTGCTGTATGTGACATATGGACCTGAACATATAAACACATCAAAGAGGTTACGTTCAAACTTATTCCTGCATCTGAGGTTGGCTGCATGTCCTTTGTTGCACTTTTATATGAAGATAAAGATAAAGAATATGATGCTACACCATGAGTTTGACACTGGTCACCTTGTTAAATTTGAGTACAAGCCATCATCAAAGGATGATTTAAGGATGATCTGGAATGGGCCTTCGGGTGACGAGTTCTGCCACTCGGGAGGAGCTCAAAGTAGAACCGTTGCTCCTCCACATCGAGAGGAGCCAGCTGAGGTGGCTCGGGCATCTGTGTAGGACGCTTCCTGGTCGCCTCCCTCGGGAGGTGTTCCAGGCACGCCCCACTGGGAGGAGGCCCCGGGGAAGACCCAGGACACGCTGGAGAGACTACATCACCCAGCTGGCCTGGGAACACCTCAGGGTCCCCTCAGAGGAGCTGGGGGTGGTGGCCGAGGACAGGGAAGTCTGGGAGTCTCTGCTGAGACTGCTGCCTCCCGCGACCCGGCTCCGGAAAAGCGGGAGATGATGGATGGATGGATGGATGGATGGATGGATGGAATGGGCCTGACCATAAACAACTGGCACAAAGATAGAAGATGCTCTTGTGAAGATTAAAAATAAGAGGGCATTGGCTGGCACAGGGGGTCCGCCTGTGGCTTCTCACGTCTCCTGAAGAGGTTCGGATCAGAAACTACTGGTGAGTGTAAGGTGCTTGTGAGTGGTTTGGAAGTAATCGCCAAGGTGTCTTTGGGAACTGTCGCGTTAAGTGACACCGGTTCCATTACGGCATGCGCTGAAATCTCAAGAGAGAAACTGTCAAGACGGTGAGGTGTGCCACTCGGGGTCGGAGGGCACCGTGCTCCGCCAGGGCGGAGATGCGAAACATTAACTGAAGAGTGTTGCTGTGCTCTCCTCCACAGATGTTAGTATGTTTGTGCTGCATTCCACAGCCAGCGTACATTCTGTGTCAAACGTTTGCACATACCATCTGTGGATAAGGACGCATGAATCGGCCTTCAGTCTACACGCTTCTACAAAAAAGAAAAAAAAAGGGGGGGGGGTCTAGTTGGAGCTGTGCTGTACTGTTTCATCATGGCTGGCAGCACCCCCTGCTGCACAGGCAGGTTCATGAGTCACTGCCAAACTTGATACATAATACCTGCCCAAAAGGGGGGGGAGGGAGGGGGGCGCACAGGGAACAGTGGTTAGTCCTGTCTCATTAGGAAAGGTTCAGACTGTGGGCCAAGATCTTTCTGTGTGGAATTTGCATGTTTTGCCTCCATAGGTAGTGTTTCAAGGTTCTCCAGCTCTGCTCTCCATCCCAAAGACCTCCACCCACATTGGGCAAAGGTAGGGTCACACGGGGAGACACACGGTCCAACTCATGGGCAATCTTCAGCGACCGGCTGACCCCATCGGTGCCAAATGTATGTGGTACATTTATTAATGACTCTAACTTGCCACCAGTCTTAGTGTATGGGCTGATGGTTAGTGTCGACCCTCAGATGAGGAGGACCAGGTGCCCCTGGTCCTGGAGGGCCGCAGACCTGCGAGTTTTCCTGCTCCAACACACATGCGTTTGAGGGATGTATCATGATGACCCTCTACATAAAGTCTCTTAATGAGACGCTCATTATTGACAAAGATGAGAGTGTGCCACCCTCTTTCCTGACCCCCTTGTAAAGTCACGTAAAAGAGGCTAAGAGGTTGCATGAGTGCATGATTGGATGGATAAAAAACAGGTAAGTAGAAGAAGAGTCGAAGAGTGGTTCAATCAATGCTAAAAAACATCTGATTCAGGGCTGGAACCATAAGAGAATAGGTGATCAGATGGGTCAGCTGTGGGGGGAGTGGAGGTGGAGGGGTGGTTAAAGGTCTGGAGGGTGTCAGATGGGATTGGAGAGGGGAGGGATGAGGTGTGGGGGAGACGAGCCAAGGAGACGGCAGCACCGCCAGTGTGTGTTAGGAGCCTTGTTCCTCAAAATTAAATGCCCTCTCCAGGGGGAAGTGTAGCTCTGACTGCTCTTTCACACCCGCGTCCCTGAACACACAAGCTCACCACAACCTCCTCACCCCCGCTCACCGGTCCTGTGCCAAAATACACACACAAACACAAGCGCACGCACACACCTTCGGCACGGTGTCTACAAATCCCTGTGCACATACATACGGCTACACACAAAGTCTTTCAGGACTAAAAATAAACGGCTATGGCGACAGTGCCCAGAATAACCGGATACGCACACAAACACGCGCTGGCGGCGCACACGTGCACAAAGACATTCACGCCTGCGTGGCGCACTCCAACACAAGCGCACCGACACACACTGCTGCTCTCTTCGCACCTGAACCCCAACCGGCCGGAAGCCACCAAAGCTAACAGC
>JAUESF010000070.1:310995-326745 GCA_032274765.1 Malacoctenus tetranemus | reverse complement strand
GTGTGTGTGTGTGTGTGTGTGTGTGTGTGTGTGTGTGTGTGTGTGTGTGTGTGTGTGTGTGTGTGTGCGTGCTTGCGTGCGTGCGTGCGTGTGGTTGTGTGTGTGTGTTGTGAGCTGCCATGGGCTCCAACACCCCCTGCGATGGTTGGGGAAAAAAGTGTCACAGAAGGTGAATCAAAAACTGCACACAAAGATCAAAACCCGGACCTCCAGATGTAACCCCTCCCCCCGGGGGGGGGGGGGGGTTGATAGGCCGTATTTAACAGGCCGTATTTAACAGGATCCTTAACACCAGCCTTTATGAGGGCACTTGCAGTGAGTTCTTCATTAGCAGCAGGCCACAGTTTGGATCCAACTGGCCGACTGATCCCGTAGAAATGATTGTAAATCTTATAGGTCAGCACAGTCCCAAATCATTCACAGCCCAAGAAGCCAGTGCTCAGAGAGTGCTGCCAGACGCACCATGACAATCAGCCTGTGCCTCACCATAATTGGCTGAAGTGAAGGCCTCCCCGGTGATATTTATAGATGGTTTTATGAAAAGCAGGATTGGCAATTTCTCTGTTGCACGCAATCTACCTGTAACCTGATGAGCTGAGTCAGGGAGTCCAGCCTTGAGTGTGCAGTTAACAATGGTATTAATAACATACAACACAGGCCTGCTGCCTCCCAGCACCACCTCTCCCGCCTCTCCCCCAGCCACCCAGAGGAGAAAGTGTGACGAAAATTAGCAGCCGAGGACAGATGAGAGTCCGCAAGTGGGGGGAAAGAGAAGACGCAAGGAGCCTCGGTGGCGCAGGCCGCAGTGTCGCCTTTCAGGGCAGGGACCCCTCGGCCCCCTTCTTAAAAGGCAGGGCTGCCGGCGGCTGGTGGTGGCGTGCGTTGCTCGTCGGGCATTGCTGTCAAGTGCCACATGCTTTGTGTCTGCGCTCTGAGTGCTGGAATGGGCTGCCTGCCTCTCAATGCCACCCCCTCCCCTCCTGCCACCCCCCCTCTGCATTCTCAAGGAAGGCAGTACCAACAGCAGTACCAACGGCAGCAGATGGAACAGTGGAGCCCTGGCTGGGGGGGGGGGTAAGGTCGCGGGGACTGGAGTCCAAATAACAATGATGGGGAGGGAGAACAGCATCAGCACGCAAAGAAAGGGGAGCCATAGGACCGCGGTCTCACTTACAGTCAACGTCCATGAAAAGCTTCTGAAGTCTGTCAGGGGAAGAAAGGAGCTGGCCTCCTCGTGACGGCTTCATGACGAGGGAGGCCCGCAAATGAGGATGTGAATGTGTGATGTCATACGTCTAAAACACACACACAGGACGTCCAGTTGATTCAATAAATTCACATGAAACTTGTACATTGACTGCGATTTGAAACTTGAAGCTGAGTTTGTTTTTTGTGTCCATGTTTATGGGACAGTAATCAGCAGATGTCAACTCAGACAGTGTGTAAAATGAATCAGGAGTTTAGGCCTGAACGCCAAGATCACAAGGGTTGAATGGCGATTCAGGCGTGTTTACTCCTCAATGTTCTTAGTCACCACTGAACAACTGACTTTGTCTGGACATGAATATTCTAAAAATACACACACACACACACACACACACACACACGCACACACACACGCACACACACGCGCACGTGCGCAGTCTCGCAGCCAAACAGGATGCCCTCCTGCCACTTGCCCTGCGTGTGTTTTGTTTCTACCTTTTTCTCATTTCCACCCATGTCTTTCCTACCTTCTCCTCCCGCCCCGTCTGAGCCAGCCAAAAGGAATTGCCACGGTTAGATCAACGTCCTCTCGACATCACTTCCCATTCCTGTTAGTGGCGATTGTTCTCAGGGGAAGGGAAGGCGGACGGGATGGGGAAGGGGGGTGGGGGGGTGGAGGGGTGGGGTTATGGTTTGTTGTTGGTGGTGGTGTTTCTTTGTTACCCCGCTCTGCCTCACCTGCATGACTGCCCTGTCCACCTCCCCTCCAGCTACCTACCAGGCCTGCCTGACCCCTGCAGGCCGGCCTGAGCCAGCCAGACAACCCCGCTGGCTGCTTGTTTCCTGCATGGCTGACTGGCAGGATATTCACAAGACGGTGTGCTTGGAGCACAGCCAGACTGCACGTCTGTGCAAGTCTGAGGCTGACTTTCTCCCTAAAACGGTCACAGTTTGACCACCATGCAACTTTGAGTTCATGTAGATTGGTCCATGTCCCATCCCTGCTGAGTCGTACATGTTTATGTGTCATCGGTCACATCCGGGCCACGATGCGCATCGCCTGGCCTCGAGCCAAGGCAAGTGTCGCTTCCAGTGCTGACTCAGGTTCTAACTGTCATTCATGTTGATGACTTTTCTGTAACTGACACCTACAGTGTTTTTCTCTGGTTTAACTTGACTGTGATTGCCCTCACTACTCTGTTGGCTGCGAGTTGATCACATGATTGTAAACTTAGCTCCACTCTGGCTGTGCAGACCTCACACACCTGCTGCAAACAGCATCTTTATTCAGCTTTTTTTTTTGGGGGGGGGGTTGTGGTAAAGTTCTTGAAAGATTTGAAAAAACAAACAAAAGTGCTAAAACAAACAGGCAAACAAACAAAAAATGGTGGTGTTTTAGTCAAAAGTCCTGCGACTGTGGGTCGACTGACATCTTGTGAGGATGTGCGTATCTTACCGCGTGTCTGCCTGCGAAGCAAACTCTCACACTCACACACTGATGGCAATGGCTGCCGTGCAGGATGCTCACACGTCACTGAGAAACAACTGTCAACTTTTGTTGCGTTAGATGACCTGTACGACCAAATAAGTGTCCACTAGAAAGAGTTAGCCTCAATCTCGCAGTGGGCTGCAACTCACTGATCTGCCTCTGAAAACCTCCCCAAAACTTTTTGATGTTGAAGTGGATTCATTCAGCAAGGAGACACTTGCCCCTAAAAGCTAAATTGTGGGTGAGTTTGTTACTTTCCAGTTGCCCAAAGTTGGCAATCCGATGCCCAGTCTGTGTGTCAAAATGCCCTTGAGCAAAGAAACAAAACTCCAAATAGATCCCAGCGGCGTGCGAGCACTTTGCATGACATCTGTTGTCATCGATGGTGTTGGTGTTTGTGTAAATATGTGTGAATGGGTCAATTTAACTCCTGGTCTAACTGAACTGAATCTATGCAACCAGTCCACATTTGCTTTTTCTGACAAAAGAAAGTCGGCCTATTAAAAAGTTTAGCAGTTCAATACATGCTTTACTATGAGGGTCACTGCATCATCTATGGAGGCGGAGTCACACAAAGTGAGTCAGAAATGACTTTTTGTCTCTTCTGCAAGAAAATTCAGACAAGACAAGAGGTGTGACGGATTGATGTTCGGAGCTCTGAGCTCAGCTCAAACACTGCGCGCACGTAAATCTCCAAGTGCTATTGAAGTGCTGATACATGACTAATAATCAGAGGCGTAGCGTGCGGACAGGCAAGGCAGGCAGTTGCTTGGAGCCCCGGCAAATAGAGGGGCTACCAAGGCTGCCAAAATGCACTTCACCACAGCAACGACAACAGGTGGGGGGGTTTGCTTGGAGCCCCAAGAGACCCTCGCAACGCCACTGCTAATAATCATCACAGTCAATATGAGGACCATTTTTTTTAAAATGCGTATTTATATTCACAAAATCATTGTTTAAGGAAGAAAGTGTTGCAGGCCCATCTGCTAATCATTGCACTGGATCTACATCTGTCAATGCACAGCTGCATCATGAAAAAAAAGGATGGAAAAAAAGGCTGATGCACGGCTGTCCTCATTTCAAAGGTTAAGCCCCAAAACAAAGATTTCATTACAGTCACTCACCGAGATCAACACAATCCAACCACTCCACGATTTCCGCCTTTATTGTGTTTGGTGTGACTCTCAGATTTGAAATGATGCAACGCTCTGCAATGCGATCCATCACTCAACATGGGCTTTGAAAACAAAAAAAGCTGCTTTCAATGTAAAAAAAAAACCAAAAAGAAAAGAGAACCTTTCAGATGAACAGCCGGAGACTTTGACTTGCAGCATGTCGTTTGGTGACAATCGTCCCGGCGCGCGAACCCTCCGCCTGCCGGGGGGCCACCGTGCGCCCACCCGCCTGCTTACCAGCTACCTCAGCATTAGCATTGCTGCTTTTATATCGCCGCCGCAGATGTTATCACGCAGACGCGGCGACATGCAAAGCTCAGAACAAACAAACTGACATGTTTATTCGCCTTTATTCGAGGCGAACAATCATTTCGCCTTCAGCGCAGGGTGGAGCTGCGTGCTAAAACCTGCATTACAGAGCGCAGACCAATTATAGAAACATGTGTAATCATGTTTTTGTGTTGTGCGCCCGAGCTTCGCCGAGCGCGGCCTCTTACTAACATGAGCTGAGATATAATTACCTTTTACTGTACTACTTTATGTCTTGCCCTCTTCCAGTGTTTGACACTGCACAACCGGGTTATGGTTTGTGGTGCAACACCTCATAAATACCCCCTCGCACGTTCACCAAATAACCGGGTTTTATTTTCTTCTCATCTTCAAATTTACCAACACGTCCAAACAATATCAGCACATTGTGAGTTCGAGACAAGCAACAGACTCCAAAATAATCTTAAAAAAAAGAAAGAATTCTAACTCTATACCAGAATCTGTTGCTTTCAATTCCCAAGGGGGCTCTGTGATTCGTGCATTAATATTGACACCAAAAATATCTGCTTTTTTTTAACATGGGTAACTCATATAAAAGCTGTCACATTGGAACTATAAGGAACAACTGTGCCTGTCAGGAGTGGGAAAGAACAGAGAGGTGAGGTCCATTGTGGTCTGAGCTGAGGAGAAAGGCTGGACAGCCGCTCGGAGGAGAACAATCGTTCTCGATGCAAATACAAAAGGAACAGAAACGTTCTACCCACTCAAAATTCACCTGAGCAAGTGCGAGACCCTTTGTGCCCGCTTTGGTCGGCTTCGGGGGGCCAATCGCAGACTTCAGACTGCAGCCTCGTGGAGTCCGTCCTCATTCATCAAACCTCCATGTTTGCCCGTTGATTGTGTTTTCATGCGTCTGTATGTGTTCGACCTCTGACCTTTGTTGCTTGATTGGCACTGAATCAGTGAGAATCGGGTAGTGACAGCTATGCGGGGATTACCACAGTGCTCCCATCAACCACAGTGATGACTAAGTGAGAGAGAGAGAGAGAGAGAGGGGGGAAAAAAATACTGCTCCAAACTTGTTCGCACTTTCTCCATTAAGCAATTCACTCAATCGCTGTCGCCTCAGACCCGCTCACGCCGGCCCCCTTATCTTGTTTTAACAGCGCCGTTGAGATGCACAATACATTTATTTTGCCCCTCGAATTAACATGGTGAATAATACGCAGGTCCGATAAGGGTCTTTTTGTTTCAAGCGGTGTTTGTGAAAGCAGGGAAACGTGCAGGCATTTTTCATTGTGAGCTTATTTGGCTGTAACGCAGGGGATCTGATGAACATGTCACCCAGGACCGCTCCACAAGTGGCAGGGGGTCAGTGAGCAGGGACGAGGAGGTGGTGGTGCTGGCGGGGGAGTGGGGTGGGGGGGGGGGGTGGGGGGGGGGGGTGTTGGAGATTCTGAAAAAAAGCTTGAGTGATATTTCAGACACTGAAAGTTATTCATCATCATGTTGTTATTCTCTGTAAAAGTGGTGATCAATTATTTTTTTGTTTGTTTTTTTACTAAAACAGCAACACAGAGGAGACTGGCCTCATTTTTTCCAGGAGTTTCACACAACAAAATATTTCCCTCCATTCATTGGCATTGGCTCACATCTGGGGTCGGATCACAGGGGCCCAGCATTCTCGGAGACGCTCCGGCTCCCCTCTTCCTGGACCCCTCCTCCTCCAGCTCTCCTGGTGGAACCCCGAGGCATCCTCAGACCACCTGGAGTCGGATGCCCTTTCAGTATTTTCCCGGGTGTCCCCCTGGGTCTCTCTCTCTCTCAAAGGGCTCCTCCACTCTCTGGAATCATTCAAATCAACCTTAATGTCAGTTCTGTTCAGAATTTAAATCATATCAGAACCATCAACTCGCCGTGCATGAGTTTGTACATCACGACACTTCCACCGGATGATGGAAAGAACGAGAGGTTTTGTTTTAGGTTGAACCGATTTGAACCTGGTTAGAGAGAGACAGGAGAAACTGGTTTGAGGGAAACCGCTGACATTTAGGCTGCATTGTTGTCCTTGCTGTTGAAATCCATGCAGCCATGAGCTTTCCGAACAACATGTAATTAAGTAACTCACTGATGAAACCTCAAAACCTGCCGCAAAAACACACCAGTGACTTATTACTGTCATTAGACAAGTAACTTCGTTACTGCCGTTTCAGTGAGCGAGTGACTCCTTACTTTGGACACGTGCTAAGACATTTTCAGAGCAGCTGATCTGCCCTCTCTCTTTCAGTCCATCTCAATGAGCTGGTCAGTAAATGGCATTGAACATTGACTCTGGTGAAGTGCATCGGTCACTATTTCATGAAACTCCAAGTCAGCGGAGGAGGTGCCTCTTATTGTTCCTGTGAGCGGCAACAGCAATGTGAGAGCTGCTGCGCGTCAGTACGGCTGTAGCCACGGTACTCGGGTGAGCGACCTTCTCCGTCTGCTGCTGCTGCCGTCTGCATTGTCGATGTCACCAGGTTTGCTGCTGCTTCTCAGTTCATGACACCATTTTCTTTTTGAGGGGCATTAACTTCTACATGATAGAGCGTCTTCCTCCCATTAACTCATGAGATGAATGTCGTCCTCTCATGATCTGAGGGACACAAGGAGGCCCTTCATCACATCTTTGCTTGGAGGGAGGATGTTGTTTTTTCTTGGCATTGCCACAATCTGCCCAAAGACATCCAAACCTGCCCAGAAAGAGAGAAGTCCAAAAGACCTCCTGCCTCGTTTTCGCGTCAATGCTCTCACACACGCACCTGGCAGTGATGAGAGGCTCATTATGCCTGATTAGACTCAGGTGTGTTGGAACAACCTGCTCGGCTGTCACACAAAATGCAAGATCGATAGTTGCTGGGTTGTCTTTTCATGAGCTGGTATTCAGATTGTACAGCTTTTAAAGGTTGCTTCCATTTATATCTCATTAAAAGTGGCTCCCAACCAGGGGAGCCAGGACCACCTCAACGGGGGCAAAAGATCACAAGCAGGTGGTGGGGCTTTGTCTGCTCTGAGGTTGTCCAAATTAGTTCTGTACATTTAACAAGAAAACAATCATCATACAGTGCTTTCAATAATCAGGGACAGTCCTGGGAGACTCTGGGTTGAGTTTTTTATGAAGGATGCATCGGCGCTTTAGTGGGTGTGTCCACCAGTGTTTGGCTTCACTGTGAACCTCTGGTCGAACATCATTGAGGTGGTCCAAAGTCTTTTTCAGATCTCTACTTTGTTTCAGTTTGAGTCACTCACAACCGTAAAAAGCGGCGCCTGGACACTGTTCCATTGGTCGCCGTGTGTGGCACTATTTTGGGGACCATCAGACAGCAGGAGTAGCTGTGTTTTTTTAAAAATTGGTCCCGCCTGATTCAGGCTCACCGGCTCCCCTCTCTCCGCAGTTCAAAGAGGTTAGTCTGCATACCGATCATGTGCCTGCTCCAGACAAAAGGTAATCCAACCGACTGAGAACTCATCTTACCTGAGTGCATCTCAACTATTCTCCTCATTGTGTCAACACCCATTGTTTATTCTCTGCTCCCCAGCAACAGAGCCACTACTACTAATACCTTTGTGCTTTGTAAATATTAAAGAGGAGCTCAACGGTGCTTTCTTCAGCTCTGTCGGTCCCAAACACGCATGTGAGGATGCCTCTAACAACCAGAAACCATGGCTTAAATAGACACAATATTTTCAATTAATCTCTTTTTCCATAGCGCCAGTGACAATATTCAAGTATAGAGTTTCATTAGGGTCACCTATCGCAAAAGTACATTTATGTTTGCTAGTAATGGCCAGGTTGTTATTAGCTATGGAACTGTAGTCCCCAATCTTTATTTTGAGTGGAGGGGGTTGTCCTGAGGGGGGGGGGGTGTCTTTAGTGGGTCTGGCCCTCTCTTGACTTGTGCTGCAATGTCCACTTATTGATTGCCAACCTTCAGACGGACTTGTGCATTCTTTCTTTTGTTCATTTTATGTCGCTAATTGTTGCTGTACAACTAAAACCAGCCATCAGTGACTGCAACAAGTTGAGCTTCCTTCACTCACCATCAGCACTGAGGACTCCACATCAGATCCCTCCCAGGATTGAATGCGTTTCGTCAAACAGGTGAGTCTCTCCTCTACAGATGCAATGAATCATGCAGCGAGGGAGCCTTTCTCCGGGAGCTCCGTGACAACACATGAGACAGTTAGCAGATGAGGCGTAACGAGACCACCTCTTCCAGCAGAGAAACAGTCAGGGTTGCTGCAAGTATGCCAAAAACAAATATGTTTAATGTGATGTGTCCACTCCCTAAAATATAAACATGTACCCGCATGTCAGGATTTTCATGAAAACTACACAATTCCAGCCTTTGATTGATGCTGTTACTGCAGTACACGATGGGGAAATATTCTGGCTCCAAAGCCAGATCTATGAAATGAAGTCGCAGCCCGCATGATATGGCGCAGCACTGTCTGCAGGGCTGGAGAAAAAAACCCCAATGAGAATATCTGGCACCAATTTTTCATTTGTTGTGGAACAGATTTTTTTTGTAAATGTACAATTTATTGTTGTTTTATCAAGCTTATGGACACATTAAGACATGTTCTGTTCATCTCTCCAGTGGAGGAAGGCTTTCAAATGCCTATGTAATGTTCAAAGTCCTCCCGGGGGGAGGCAGGACATCCAAGCAGGTCAGTGTTCCTAAGGTCAATGGTCAGCCAAAGTGAGCCATGGTTTAAGTGATCACTCACAACCTAGCGCAGGTGTATTGGGGGGGCACGTATCCCAGGCTCTGGAAGCTTATAGATGGGCCTGACATCCTCAAAGTGTGACTATTTTGCTTCGTTAGCATGTGGAAAGGGTCTGTCTGACTCAGGTGGTCTATGGAGTGCTTCTGACTTCAAATTGTACATTTTCCTGCTATAGGAATAATGTTATGCAAGTGTGTCGCATGTGATTAACACACGACAGTTCTTCTCAACACCAGTGCTACCAATCATGGCCCTACATTCTGGTGCTGGTAATGTCAGTGTTCCTGTATGTGGTGCTTCATTCTGCCCCTCAGCTTCCATCAGGGGCTTCCAGAGGTTCATCAGTCACTGTGGGGGGATAATATCCTGCTTATTTTTCTTCTCCAATGCTATACAATTGGTTGGTCACCTGTCACATGCAGAGAGTGAGGCTTACTTCCCCCTTGGGGGGGGGGGCACAAACCCACCATGTGTGATGGGTGCAGAGTGATGCCTAAATATTCAGGCGTGTGAGGACAAACCCACCATCCGACCCCATGATGTTAATCTTTGGGTTGGAAGACCCCCACCAACTTAACCAGATCATAGGTAGGTTTTAGGTAAGTGTGTATATTCAGACAAAGTCTCAGCTCCATTATGGGAAGACTTAAAAAAAGAAAGAAACAAAAGAGAGCCACTTAAAATAGAAGTAAAGTTTCTCCTTTATAATTGCTTCTGTTAACTCATTAAAAAACACTGTGAGCTGAGAAAAACTCAGATCCATGTTTAGTGCTACCATGGCAACTCTTCTTTCTCACCCCTTTGCAGGTGTAATATTATTATTTGCACCAAATTTTAGTGGCACCCAGGTGCTGCTGTCTGTCTGCAGTCCCACTGGCTGGTTAAGACGCTTCACCCGTCCCTCCGTCGCCTTTGATGTGCAATTGGCCGACGGTGAGGTTCAACAGAGGGAGGGGGATGATTGTTGTTGTTGTTGTCGAGAGCAATTCTTTCAATCAACATGACATTTGTGGCCTGACTTGTTAGTGGAGCACAACTGTGGCCTAATAAGCCGCCGTGTGCTTACATTCCACCTGGCGGGGAATAGCAGAGGAACAGAGATTGGTCCTTCCTCCCCACTGCCGTCTGCTGGCCTCGCAGGCTTCTCTCAGAGAGCTGCAGTATGTGTGCACGTGTGCCTCCAATCACGTACAACACATTAAGCGTGTGTTACTTCTTAAGTGTAATGAAGGGTATGCTCTCTCACCCAAGAGACAACGGTGGATTGCACGCACCCCGGCTGCATCCTGCCAGGACACGTTCCACACAAAAAAAGGAATTTAGCACCACTGCTTGGTTTTAAATTGGAGCCATGCTGCAGTTTGTGAGGATCGACCCTCAAGTGCACGCCGGCTTTTATCAAGTTAGTGTTTGGGTGTGGGACAGGTCAATTCATTCAGGTAGAATTTTACATATTCTGATCAAATTAATGTGACTTTTTTACCTCCAGAAAGGAAGTGATGTTTTCAGTGGCATGCAATGGTTGGCTGGTTCACAGCATTTTGGAAAAGCAATGAAAGCCTTGCTCTAAAATTGAACAGCTGATCACTGCTCCTTGGGAGCATCAGAGGAAGACCGCAGAACCCAGTTAGGATCTTTGAAGGGCCCCAAAAGATTCAGTGGTTACAGCAAACCAAGCTCAATGCTTGACCGACTCGTCGAGTCGGACTTTTCCTCTCGCCTGAGAAGATAACCACAAGACAACTCTATCAAGAGAGCTCTGTCATGTTGCATTGATTCAGTTCAATTCAATTCAGTTTTATTTATAAAGCGTCATATACAACAAAGTCAACTCATGGTGCTATACATCAATAATGATAAAAACCCAACAAATCAATGGAGAGGAAAAACTCCCTGTTAACAGGAAAAATCCTCCAGCAGGACCAGACTCAGAGGTGGCGGCCTACTGCCTTCGCCGGTTGAGTTATTGGAAAGAAAAAGAATAGAAAAGCTCTCTTTCTGACAGTTTGTCTCTTGCAAGTTTTGTACCAAAAACTACAACTTCCATTTTTTCAGGGTTGAGTAGCAGAAAGTTGTGGCCCAGCCAGGCTTTTAAATCTTTTATGGATTAGATTTATATCGCGCTTTTCTAGGCACTCAAAGTAGGTCCATTATTCTTTCACTCCTCATTCATACTTGGTGATGGCAAGCTACACATGTAGCTACAGCTGCCTTGGGGCACACTGACGGAAGTGTGGCTGCCATTTTGTGCCTACGGCCCCTCCGACCACCACCGGAACATTCATACACCAGGAGTGGCCCACTGGAGGCAAGGAGGGTTAAGTGTCTTGCCCAATGACACAATGACATATGGCAGGGGGATCAGGATTTGAACCGCCAATCCCTCGATCATTGGCCGACCTGCTCTACCTCTTGATGTGTGTTAAAGGAGTCGATTCGTTTAAACTAACATAATCATCCTCTTTTAACCAGGTTTTGGTAAGACTGAGTATGTCAAGTTTATGATGAGTAATCAACTCATTCACTAACAAGGATTTGGATGACAGTGACCTTATGTTTTGTAGTCCACGCTTAACTATTGTTGTTTTTATTGCTTTTGGTTTTAATCTTTTAATCCTAGTAAGGTTGCTGAAATGAACCCCTCTGGGTATTACCTGAGTCCTCCGTAAGCTGCTCTGTAAACGGACACAGTTTCTATGAGTTGTTTATGTCTTTAGTTGGTGCAGGACAGATGTGAGACATCTGACGTTGCTGCCAGAGCATGAATTTGGTTTTCTTGTCTGTACCAAAGCACATCTCCTGCTGTTTGTTTTCGATTATATACCAATCTGTTGAGACGTCACCACTGTCTGCCTGCAGGTTGAAGCCTGTGTAAGACAGAAAGGTGCCAAGTCCGATTCCAGTTGAGCTATGAGGATACATGCAGCTGCAGCTGGACTATGAACTGCATCCTCTGGGTTTATCGTCAAGCTAACACAATAATTCACTTTTTCTCAACGTGCACGTGAACGCACTGAATGAAAACCAACACAGACACAAATAGTCTGTCAACATACCAAAGCATGAACCTTCGAAATAGAAGCTCTGAGGAGATGTGCGTATTGATCTTGACATTCCCAGTACACATGGAGACCCCCCCCGCCCCCCCGGGCCGTTCTGTCTTTCTCTGAGGCACCCAAAAGGGGTCCTGAAGGCCCATTTGAGGAGACCCTTCATAAGGGGGTTTCGGTAACAACTGGGTCACTTCAGAGAGAAACTGCGTGAAATTCAGGAGCGAGGGGACCAGCGGGAGACTCTTCAGCAGCAGGCCAGTCGGGCTTGCGGTGCGCCGTCTTCTTGGGTCAACTGGGATTGGCTGCTTATCATTTTCTGAACCACGTTGGATGAAGTCAAAACAAACACAGCTTGTTGTCCTTTGAACCGCATGTCTGGACGGGCAATGAAACACCATCAGGGCTGTTTTTTCATATTAGCAGAATCACAGAGCTGCTATGGATAAAAGCAGGCTCTCTTCCTTTCTCTCGCTCTCTCTCTTTCTCTCTCTCTCAGTCTCTCTCTCTCTCTCTGCCTCAGTCGCTCTCTCTGTGATGCCTGCAAGGGCTTTATTTCATCTCAGAGAGCTATTTTATCTTGCTTCCTGTTTTTATCTCCTCGTGAAACTGACACCTGCTCACGCACACACACACACACACACACACACACACACACACACACACACACACACACACACACACACACACACACACACATTGGCAGCAGATCCCAATGAAGTGCCTAAATAAGGCGAACAAAAGGTCTGCAGGGGAGTGAAAGGAGAAGCGGAACAAAAAAAACAAATAAGTAATGAAATTATAACAATACAGGGAGAGAACAGGGAGAGGAGAGAGAGAGAAAGAGAGAGAGAGAGAGAGAGAGAGAGAGCGAGAGAGAGAGAGAGAGAGCGAGAGAGAGAGAGAGAGAGAGAGGGTGTAGGGTTGCCACAATGGTGAGGAACAATCACGCCGCGTCAATGGAAAAAAGAGAGGTGGCGGCGGCAGTGGTGGGTGAGGAGGGGAGGCGGGGGGGGAGGCGGAGGGCTATCTGGACAATAGAGCCGGTGACAGGAGCACAATGCCTGCAGTGTTTTCAATTAGACATTATCTCATAGACAGAGTGGCAGGTCTCATTGTGCGCAGGGGCTATTTCAGGGCTGCCTTTGTGTGTGTGTGGGGTAGTGCCATACCCCCCCCTCCCCCAACTCCCCACCACCCACCCAACCATCCATCCACCTCTCCTCAATCCTCAACCCCGTGAATCGTGCCCCCCCCACACCCTCACCCTCCACCCTGTCCCCTCGCCCCCGCAGAGGCCTTGTTATCTTGTGCTCGACTGGCAAGCACACGTTCGTGCGAGGGGCCTTTTTCGTGCAGCTTGTTATTTGCTTTCCATCAGGTGAGGGCGAAGCGTCAACGGTTACACGGGTAGCTGGCAAAGGCCGAAAAGGAGAACCAATGTGTGGGTACCTTGGTCCTCCCAGCATCAACCCCCCCTCCCCCCACCCCACCCCCTCTTTTTCTTCGGCGACCCATCGAGCGAGCCCGTCGAAGTCTCGCTCGGGCCCTTCATCTGGTGTGCCCTCCCTCCCCGCTTGCTGTTTTTTTTTGCACGACATTGTTGCAGCAGTTGCTAATCGGTCCAATCGGGTCACTGCGGTCTTCCGGTGATGTTTGTGAGCGAGGCGACCGACGGGCCTCGCCTCCCGGCGAGCTTCCGCAGCGTTGCCTTTCTGCCGCACCGGGCGGATGTTGGGGGTCGGAAAAGAGAGCGCTGCGGTGTGCTCGCTTCTCAGAAATAATGTGAACTTTTTTGCTTATCGAGGGGGAGAATCTGTAACGTGTCAACATGTAAAATGTCTTTTAAAAAAAAAAAAGGTTGTTCCGAAGAGTTCCCATTCAGCAGTGGCTGTGTGGTTTGCTGCATGTGTGTTTGTCACCTCGCCTACTTGGTGAACACCTTATTCTGTTGGAACGCATGCACAAGCAGATCTGCACCATTGCTGCGATATTGTGTCAGCTAAGCAGAATAGTCTTGTGAGGTTTTTCCACTGTTGGTGTTTATCTCAGTCAGGGGCCCCTCCTCTATCTTGGGGCTGTACAGTACACCCTGCATTCAGACTGGATGTTGCGGGGGGGAAACTGCTGTCGTGCAATACAGGTGGCATAGAATTAAAACGACCAGTTCCAAGGCAGAAAAAAAAGTGAAAAAATGAGCTTTGCATTGCAGAAGTGGTGTTTGTTGTTTGTCTTGTATGGGGGTCACACCTGAATTGCTTCCAACTTCACCAGCGTCTTCGAATAAGCCCACCGATGTCACTGAGCCAAGTCCGGGCCGCTGTGCAGAAGCGTGTCTCTCCTCGTGACACACAGATCCTGCTGATACGGTGTCTCTCTGGCATCTTCTTGGTTCTTGCAGATAAAACTTTCCATGTCGACAGCCGATGCGAAATGATAAGACCTTTTTATTTTGCGATGGTTGAGTTTTGGCTTTGTTTGCATCAGCAACCACAGAATCAAAGATATATTGTGTAAATATTCGCACAGTTCCAGTGTTTTTACGCACTTGTATTTGTCACAATCACTTTCTACTGTTTTAAGCCCCATTCCTGCTGTCTTTACACTGTTTAAACCAGAGTCCTGCACAGGTCAAACTTTCAGGATCTACCCCGCCCCAACCCGATGACGCACAAACCCGAACCGCCAACCCGTGCCTCAGTCCGATTGGTACTGCAACCCGATCTGACCCGTTGAAACACGACCCGCAGCCCATGTTTAAAGCAATCATTTTGGGTCATGTTGACTGAATATTGAACAGCATATTGCCACAGTTAAGGTGCCAGTGAGTAAACAACACACCTGAACGAGGCAGCTCTTCCAATAAAAGCCCAACTTCAGTCATGAATCATCAACCCTCTGTGTTCTTCTCCCATACGACTGTAAAACCACTCGTGTGCTACTTTTAATGCTTTTGAACTTTCAATCTCTTAAAGGGAACTTTATGTGTAATAGTAGACTTACTTGCTATCCAGACTTGAGTGACGTTCAGCAGTTACGAGTCAAAACATGTCTTAGAATCCATCGAGGAGAAAAGTCATCCATCAGGGAAACACTCTAGTGTTTGATCACTTAAGGAACAAAGTGACAGTTTTAGCCTCTTATTTCTCAAACACCTAAATAACTGTTAACTCTCATGGAAGTGGCGCGTGTTAGACGGTGGCAGCCCTTTTGATTGTCCTGTCCAATCACAAATTGTGTCATTAGATGGTGAAACGCATTTAATCATCTGTAAACAGCTCCGATTGCTATGTGCATGACAGTCAAAAGATTTTGAATCCTGAGATCCATGGTTTATCTGAGGTCATCCTAACTTTCACCTTGACCAGTTTCTATCTGAAACCGTCTGAATTTGCTGATTTCAAAGATCTGACGCCATACTTGCTACTGACCCTCAGTAGTACTGCTAAACGTCCATTCGTCACAAGCCTCGCAGTGCAAGGGATCACAAATATTGATCAAAGAAACAATTTTTGATATGATTTGCTAAAGATGGTGCCTGCAGTTTTTTTGGGCTTTAGTAATTCTATGAAGACGTATTAGTAACAATGGTTTTCCTTTATTCAACTAATTGAAGAGGTGATTCTAAATTATCCATTGCGTGTGTGTGCGTGTGTGTGTGTGTGCACGCGTGTGTGTGCGCGCGCGTGTGTGTGTGCGTGCGCATGTGTGCATGCGCATGTGTGTGTGTGTGTGTGTGTGTGTGTGTGTGTGTGTGTGTGTGTGTGTGTGTGTGTGTGTGTGTGTGTGT
>JAUESF010000070.1:269145-288894 GCA_032274765.1 Malacoctenus tetranemus | reverse complement strand
CACCACACGCCCCCGAGGTACGACCCCCCCCCCCCCCCCCCCCCTGCACTCGCATCTCATCTCAGCCAGCTGTGCAGTGAATGCGCGCTCAACTCGTGAATGCGGTCGTAAGCTCATAATAACGCCGCTAATAATGCAAGGGCAAAAACTCTGGCGCTTTTCAACTGCAGGCGGACTTTTTTTGTCAGCAGCTGTAAATCAATCCTGAAGAAGAAAGAGCGGAAGGCTTCTCTCCGACGCTGCCCCGTGTTTCACATGGGACTCCTGAGCGCTTTTCTAATCCCATTTCAAAAGAGAAGTTTTCTCGGCCTCAAAAACAAGACGTCGTTCGTTCCCGCGTGAATTGTTTTGGCCGCAAGCTCCTACAGGACTTTAAGGTGTGTTTGAGTCTCCGCGGAGGGAGCTCTTTTGTCCAGGACGCTAACTACAGGCTCCTTTTTTTTTTTTTGTCTGACGGTTCCCAGAACGCTCACGTCACATCACGGCCCCTTCGCTGATGGCGCGCGGAGACGTGAACCAGCAGGTTTTCCCCTCAATTAGAGGAGCCTTGCGCGGAGCAGGCAAAGACGCACATCACGGGGCTGCCGCTGTGTTGCCCTGGCGAGGGTAAACAGTCGAGGGAGGTGATCGGTCAGAATGAAGACTGCCCCCTTTGCCGCGCCCCTGTCACGAGAAGTCCAGCCGGTTCGGCGTTGGAACCGATCAGTTAGCGTTGGATGAGAATGATGGCTTTGATTAAACATGCAGCTCAAGGGCCGACGGTCTTGACGCCCCCCCCCTCCGTCGGGATGGCTTCAGAAGATTCTCAGAGGTATCGCTTCAAATGAGAGGCGAGCAGAGGGAGCAGTGGGGTTGGACCGCCAGTGTGGGGGAACGTGGGAGTCACTAGTTTTCTTTCAACTCCAGTTATTCAGACAGTGTAATTGTTTGATTTCCAAATCGTTGTGAATGGACGCAAGAAAGGGGACAGTTCCACTTTTGATTGAGGTCTCCCTATTGAGACATTTAGGAGCAGAACCTGAAAGTACAGACAGAAGTTGATCCACGCTGTTGATGCTAAGCAGCTTTATTGTGATAAACATATTTTCTTCTATGTAAAGTTTGAGCAAAAACAATCACTTTAATCACTTCACTTCACAAGCAAGAACTGATGAAGACAGTATGATAGGTCCAGCAGCTCATGTTGCAAATTGAATTCCTGATTAGTCCACAATTATTCGTAGAGAATGATTTTTTAACAACATTCATGAGGCGCTATAAAGTGACCAGGATCTCTTGAATTCTTCCGTTCTGTTGAGGAGGCTGTGGAGGGGCAGTCTGTTGCTGTCCGTTCTAGCTGGAGGATGACAGAAGTCACTAAAAGGGGGTTAAAAAGAGATAGCATCACCTTGTTGGGGGGGAAATGCAGGATGTGTTGAGCTCATTTCGGATGGAGGATGAGCTGGAGCTGATGAGGTCTGTACAACTGCCTATTGATAACTTTTTATTTAGGTGGAACTGAATTTAATGTATTTATATATGTTTGTACATTCGAGTGAGTTGTGTCTGTGTTGTGCTTCCTGTGCTTTGATTGCAATATGAATCTGAGTCCCGTGAGGCACTCGGAGGCTTGGCACCTTACTTGGGGTGCAAAACATTCTCAATTCATAAGTTCAAGTCAACAATTACGACTGTGTTCCGTCCCACTTTATCCAAGGTCAAGGTTTTATAGAAAGCCAAAACTCGACCGGAATAACTGAGCATCAGAACCTGCTGTGGCTGAATTACAGATGCCTTTCCATGTCGCTTGGGGGCCCACAGTGTCCTGTGACAGGGTCCAATATGGGATGACTTTGCGAACAACCGTTCTCTGTATTTTTGACCTAATTAGGCGTCTAACTTTTAAAAATAGTTCATTTTGCGAGGGGACAAAACGCGACATTCAGACCAAGAACTGAAAGAGAAAGATGGGTTTTGTTTTCCAAGCCAGCTCTCGTCAGAGTCTGTGAAGGTTAATTTGATTAAAAAAAAAACGATCATAAACTTAATTAACTTCAGAGTTTCCAAAAGAAATTCCAACACAGCTTTTTGTAAAAGGTACGTATGATGAAGTCGATTTTAGTGTGTGATGTCTATCACTTTGTTGCTCCTGCCACTGGAGGTCCGACGAGGCTGGACCTGGAAGAACCTTAAACTGAGCATCAACTTCTGCAGGTATTCTGGGGGAAAAACAGTTGGTTGTTCCCATATAAAGTTACTATGGAACTCAATTTGATCAAGAAGTACTTTTACAACTTTTCAGAAGTTTTGGCCAATTTTCTATCATTTGCCATTAAAAAAAATCAGAGAAATTGACACAAAAATATGTTTATTTTTTTTATAAATGGAAACAATTTGCTGGATATTTTTCACTTTTTTTTAAACTCAGTTAAAAAAAACGGACAACTTAGTGTTTGTTCCTTTTGCACCTTTCAAAAAGATCTTTTGTGCGTTTGTGTGTATCGTCCTTGTTTTAACGGCTGTAGTTAATCTGTAGCTAACAGAGGCTAATATTAAACTGACGGTACTTGCAAACACTGGACAATTTCTAACGACAAAAGTAGGTTTAACTTGCCAACCGCTGTTTTGACAAGTGCATTTGCATCGACGTCACTGAAAGCTGTCCGAAACACACAATTTCTTGTTGGCGACAAACAAAAGTGTAATCGTGCCATCGGCGCGCTTTTTTTTTTTTCAATCCGATTTGCTTATTTCTGCGCTTGTCAAGAGAATCCACAAACGCCCTATTGATGAGAGCACTCGGAGCGCGCACAAAAAAACCCCCACCCAGCTGCTTCCTCGTTCATTTACATGACTTTTCGGGCCCCGCACAACGCCGCTCTCACTTTCCCTCTTCTTCTTTATTTAAAACACAAAACTCGACGCCTGTCTCTCACTGGGTGTCATTTGCAAGTCGCAAGGGGACCGTTTGTTTGCCCCACGGCAGCCTCTGTGAGCGTTATTTGCATTTCTTCTGAAAAATGGCAGCGGAACTTCAAGCAACTGTCGGCCATTCCTGCACCTTTTTGTTTGTGGCTGTGGTGGTTTTGTTTTGGCTCGTGGTGCACGTGCAAACTTCATTGGAAGCCTCCTTTGTTGTTTATAAAGGCAAAGAAGCTGCTCTAAGGCAGCGTCCCTCTTTTAAGCGGGACGTTAGAGACCCCGGTTCTCCTCAGAATAGCATCTGGAGTCAGAGTAATCGCACTGGTGATGGGACGACCAGTCTGAGGTCGCACGCCGTCCCACTACAGCAGAAAACTTCACGCTCTGGAACATTGTTGGTCCCCTTCTCGTGTTTGCAACCCGGCGCTGCGGGTCGTGGCGCTATCATCAGAACACACTTGTTTTTTTCCCCAGGTTCTGGTTCCTCTCTGTGCGTCTCACTCGAGCGTTTATCATTGAGCTGGAGAAAGAAACACAACTGTAGGAGAAACCACCCTGATTCATTCCTGTGTGGGTGATATTTAGCTACTTGATCATCCTGTCACTGAGGAAAAACAATTCCCCCCCAACTATTCAAAATAGTGGACATTCCCTTTGTGATCATGAACTGTCGATAGAATCGGCCTCTAATTTCCTTAATCTTGAAAATAAAACAAAAGTAAAATTTGGTGTGAAAGTCCGATTTAAATGTTTCTTTTCTTCCCTTTTTTTGAAGAAACGACACAGAAACAGGAAGTGAAAACCAAAGGTTGATATTTACAATGGGATTCATGAAAGAGGGATATGAAGCAGTGGTTCAGCGACACTGCTTATTTTCTCCAGATGCAGAATAACACATTTGTTACACTTGTGAGTATTTGCAGGAGGACAGGTGGAAGTGTGTCGCGACAGTAACACTGTGTGTGTGTGTGTGTGTGTGTGTGTGTGTGCGCGTGCGCGTCCACAGTGGAGCTTTACAGCACCGAGGAGATTCTAAGTAAATTGCTTTAATTGTTCCAAGGTCGCTTTTCTTTAGTCCCTTTTCGCTCTTTTCAGGTGAATGTCCACATGAAGGTAAGTGCCGAGCACCAGCAGACCTGACACTGAGGTGCTGCTGAGCCAACAAAGAAACAAAAGGACGATGTTCGGCCTGGCCGTTCTTATCAGTTGGACTCATCGTCGCGGTAACCTTTCAGCTGTCCTTGCTAATTTCTTCTGGATAATGAGGCGAACGCAGCTTCTTAGTGTTGTTTCGCTAAAGTCGTCGTGCCAGCAGGGAGACTGGAGGCTGTATTTGAAGTTTCCATCAGCAAACATTGATTTAAGTAGGTAACCAGCGTCACCACCGTGATAATTGGACCTGTTCCGCCTCGAACATGCGAAGTTACGCCAGCAGAAAAACCAAACGCAAGTCTCCCTCACTGGTCACTCCTGCCTTTTTTGCTTGATTGGTGCCTATTTTCAGACTGTGCTGATGTGCCCGCTGTATGGTTGCATTGTGGGACGGCCCTGCGTGCGCCGCAGTCGTTCTGGCTATTAGCTCGCAACCCGGGACATGATGTCCAGCTTATAGGGCTGGTTAGGACCTGTGGCTCCGAGGTGTTTTCAGCAGGAGTGGCTATACTTCTCTCTCTCTCTGTCACATGCACTCACGCACGCACGCACGCACGCACGCACGCACGCACGCACGCACGCACACACACATGCGCATGCGCGTGCTGAACACAGTGAAGGCCTCCTGTGGACTCTCGGTGCTGAGATGAACGGGCCCCGGGCAGAATCACCTGTTGTGCTCCTACTGCTCAAAGGCGTTTCCATAGTAACACCTCAGAGCACTGGCCCCCTTTGGTCTATAAGACCCTCAACAAATATAGCACCCCCCCCCCCCCACAGACACACACACACACACGCACTTCTTTCCTCCACCTCCAGGACCATTACAAACTCTTGCACGCACGCACGCATGTTTTGTCCATGTGGGTGCTCCTCTCAAGAAGCAGCAGTAAATGGAGTGAGGATATAAAGTGTGCCAGGCTAAAGTAGGAGAGCACATTGTGACAGTCGGGGCCTCCTTTGTCTGTGCTAGCCTGAAGGAGCAAGTGGAGGGGAGGTCTGAAGGGGAGAGGAGGGGGGGGGGCAGAGGATGCTTTTTGAAGGAAGGTGGGGAAAAAAGTGGCCTTCATACTCATCCTTTCTTTCCTTTCTCTTGTTCTATCTCTTTATTGGGAGTGTTTTTTGTCTCCCCCTCCTCCCCCAGCAGCCCCTCTTCCTCCTCCTCCTCCTCCTCCTCCTCCTCCTCCTTCACTCTGATAAATGCCACAGTAGCCTTTCGCGAGGCCTGCCACAATAGACGACCTGTTTCGGAGAACGCACGGGGGGGGGAGGGAGGGAGGGAGAGAGGGACGCATGAAAAGAAAAAAAAATGGCTGCCTTTTAACCTGTGCTTCTGAAAAGCGGAAGAATAAAAGGGGGGGGGGCTGTGACTAAAGCCGGAGTCCTGTTCGCCGCTCCTTCCTCCCTCCTTGGTATCTTTGTGAGGGACGCGGTTGTGTCATCAGCCTATTTATTCGCCTTGTTTAGAAAGCTTCAGAGAGGGATGGGGTGAGCGGGTGGTGGGGCGGGGGTTATGAAGTGTACTTAGTGGTGTCAGAAGACATGCTTCATCTCTTCTCCCGGAAGAAATTCATAGTGCACACAGAGGGGGCGCCGCTGTGTCTTGTTGAAATAAGACTGTAAGTGGATCGCAAGAAACTATCACACAAGTATACAAAGCAGCTTTTAACTTTACTAGAATTTAACATGCAAATGTTCTGACTTGTGAAGCTTCCTGAGCTCTCGAGGAAGTCGACAGCTCTGCGGTCGTAACGTGTCACCGAGTTCCTGCGCACAGATCGCGAGTCGAAGCAGGAAGTTGTCGGATTCCCTCCAAGTCCTTTCAGCTGGTGGATGACGGACAAGGTCAACCAGGTGCAAGGTTGAGCAAGTCTAGCTTTGGTTTCAATTTTGAAATGCCAAAATATATCAGTTATATCATGGCACGATGAAACAGAACCAAATGTCGACATTTGACAAATTGAATGTTTTTTTTCTTGTATTCAAGAGTGAAAATTTAACTGACCAATCGGATGATTCACATTCAGCTCTGGATAGATTGTCCAAACTGTATCTGGATCGTTTGTTAGTTCGAGATGTCCGACAGCTGATATGTTGTGTTTTCATGCTCCGTCTGTGGCTCCGACTTTTGCCGCACTTTTGTGATTTAAACGACAACAGGTCATTTCACGGCAACAGAAGTTTTCAGATATCACAGCGCCCCAAATGGATGATTCTGGCCACTCATTCTGGTTAGGAACCAGATGTGGTGAGCCGTCCTCGTATTGGAATATCTTCCCTCAGGTAAAGTGGGAGAGAAACACTCAGACTTGCTGTAAATTGAAAAAAAAAAAGAACTGTCTTTTTTTATTCATCTTGTTGACGAGTAGAAACACAATAGCCCGGCAGTCCAGGCCCTGAGCGCGATGCATTAAAGCGCCGTCTGGAGAGGCCATGAGGCCTCAAACTGGGCACTTACCTCAACACGCATACTTGTTGATTGCCGACCGCGGTCGTCCGACTCTTCTTCTTTGCGAAAGTGTTGGTTTTCTTTTTACTCTGTTTGTGAGAAACGCTGTCAGGAAGGAGCAGGAAAAAACAGGCGTTAGCCAAATGGCAGCGTCTCAGATTGGTTCCCGAGACAGTTTCTGCCTGGCGTGCGGGCTCCCGCGACCTGCGGTGGAGACACTGCTCACCGTGAGCGTCTCTTGTTCATCGGGGATCATTTAGGTGCAGTTGGGGACTTTATGGTCCTCCTAGGAGAGTCTCGCCTGATTGGTTGGGAGGGGGGGGGGCAAGGCAGGTTTGAGTGCAGCCAGGTCATTGCATTAGATTTAGTCCGACTTACAGTGTACAAGTGAATAAAGCGGGCACCACGGAGGCCCTGTCGTGTGGCTTGTTCCCGTTATTACCTCTGTCTGCAGCAGTATTTCATGGTATATCACAGAATACATGAACTCCTACAGGAAGTTACCAAAAATGTTCATGTAGTGGAATAACAGACTGTTTTTTTGTTGTTCCTGTCAATGACCCAGGTGGTCCGTGTGACTCCGTCTCATTGGCTGCTTGTGAACATGTGCTTTCAATGGACCTGTCACCATCTGGGCTGGGCAAGGGGTTGTTACCTGTGAGCGGCCAGACCGTTGTAGAGGGGGGGGGATTTAGGGGGCACCTAAATTCCTGCAAAATGAGCCTGTGAAGGGTCAAAGTGACAAGCAGTAGTTACTGCATTGCGTCGTCACGCCAAACATGCTGTTTTGCCAGTGACTCTCCTGAGAATCGCACATGATGGCGTTTCAAGGCCATTTTGGGTTCGACTGGCGCCTCATGTGTCACCGTGGGACACGGGACTCGCGCTAAACCATTGTGAGAACCGTCTCACATGTCGCAGCTCGACCACACTGCACAAACCACAGCCCTCCGTATTGTTGCTCATTAGAATATGGGAGGAGATTAAAGCGAGAGGAAGCACTGAGCTCTGATTGAGTCGAGGTTGAGCTTCGTTGGCGGCGGCGTTAACCTGGGTTCACTCGCTGATGGGTGAGTCGCACGGATCCTTTTGAAATCAGTCCAGTCGCGGGTGCCGCTTGTGATTAGTGTTCATCTCCTCATCAAACAATTAAGCCGTCAGGACCAAACTGTTGGTTTGTACAGAACTCGTAGAGGCGCTCCGATGAAGGCCGACTCCCTCTGTTATTAATACCGACTCCTTGAAGTTGTCAGTAAAAGTTGGGTCCGGGTCGCCTGTTGAGCAGTTTTGGTGGTTTCTGCTGGAGGAAGTGAGCATATCTTTGTGGTCTGAGGTAAGTCGCATGCAGCGTGTTAACTGAGTGAGTGCTCGTTCGGTCTTCAGCGGAGACAGCTCGCGTTTGCAAAGCAAAGAGGAAAAAGTCTCAGCTGCAGCGTGATCTCGTTGTACCACAAGCATGGTTGCACTGCAACGCTATGGGAGTGTAGCATCCAGAGCCACGGTCCAAAGAACCCCCCCCCCCCACACACACACACACAGGTACGAAACAGACGTACGGCGTGTGTGTTGGCAGATATCAGTGGGGAGGGTCGCAGTCCTTTGTTACTACACTGAGACGCGTTTGTAAGAGAGAAGTGACACGAATGAGATCATTTTAAAACAGAATAAATGAAGTCAATTGGTTTCATAAAACACGTTGTCACGGGAACCTGCAGTCAGAATCTGTTATCATATTTCGAAACCTAACATGCATACGTTTGTTTGTAAAAGTGCAACCCAGGGCTGAAGTGCTACTTTAGTTTAACTCACAAACCAGTCTAATCATTGGATTGCGCCCCTCTGAAGTGAGTGGTCATCCCAAGCCACCAACGCGCCCCCCCCCCCCCCCCAATGACTTTAGCCCTGAGTACTAAAGCCGTGGCTGCAGCAGGATGTGGTGACACGACACAACCAACATGTCTGGACCTTTTGTGAGTTTTGCTTTTTTGGCAGCGTCTCAAAAGTTCCAAGTGCAGAAAAATCCAGCAACTGCGTGCTGTCTGATCGTCTTATCGTTCTTCTGTCTGCTGCTGTGCGTCGCAGGCGCGTGACTGCAGAGTAAATCTGAAGGGGATCAACAATTCAAGTTGGGGGTCACGGCGGACTCGTAAAAACTTCAAACAATGTGAAACATTGTGTGAATTGAATTGAACGCGCAGCAGAATAAGTTGATTTTATGTCCCGATTTTTCGTTTTTTTTTTTTCCCAGCCTGCAGCAGAAGCTATTTTTCTGTGTGCATCATGAGCAGTTGATGCTCAGCATGCCCAACGGGGGCAAAATCAATAAAAAACGCTATCGACAACAGGCAGAGCGAGTTGAGGACGAGCAGGTCCTTTTCCCGGTTGTTAAGCCCCGCCCTTCTCAAGGTAACGATAGCTCAGGATCTTTTAATCAGTTTAAGTTTTTTATTCCGTTTTGCATTTTTTTTCTTTTGAATTCAGTTTGGCTTTTTACTGCAGATTTTTTTTGTTTTTACCTGTGAATTCCTCAAATGTTGTGATGTGACTTGCTAAAGACGGAGTGACTGTCAATCAGGCTGTTGCCTGGGTGACTGATTGACACAGAGAAGAGGTGCTGATTGGTTGGGAACCGGTGAGGGCGGTTTCTCGGGTCAAAGCTGCGCGTTCAGCTGCTGCTGTGTTCTTTTGGAAGCACGATTAGCGCAATTAGTAATAATTAAGTTGTACGTTTTGTTTTTTTTTTGTTTTTTACTTAAAAGCGCAGTCTGACGTTCCCCCTACCGAGAAAAAACACTGGATTTAAAAAGGTGAAAACCAGCTCAATCCGTAGCCTTGGGTCTCAGTGGTAGTGATGTTTTTTGCAACTCCCCCTCCCCCTGGTTGTATTTTTATCTTTTCCTTTTGTTTATCTTGTTAGGGCTGTTTCTTGGGGGAGATTGTGTTATTGTCTCCAGTCAATGACGGAGCTTACGCTTGGACAGGTACGTGCAAACAGCATTACTGATAGCCTGCTAATTTAGCCGCATGCTAAGCTGCTAACCAAGTAGCGTATTTGTGAGTAAGTTAGGCTGCCTGTAGACAACAGCATTATCGTGCATTGTAAGCAGTCTCTCTGTATTCGCGGCTAATAACTGTGAATGTAATAATGCCGGTGTTGACCGAGTGCGTGTGTACTAGCTGTGCTGGAAGAGACGGGACGGGCACTGATTAGCCTGAGGGGAGGGGCTCTCAGTTTGAGCAGTGTTTGTAAACAGAAACGGGGAACAGCTTCGGACTGCGCCTTTAAGTTTTAGTTTGAGGTCATGCGCTTTCTCCAGTGTTTGATACCAGAAAATACACCTGAAAATAAAAGCCGTGACTTGTGACACTTCACTTCCCGGTTAAGTGTCTGCTCACATGCGCGTATGTGTTTGTCCTGCACACATTATGCTCCCCGAAAGAGAGCAGTCGGTGCACTCGGAGAGGAAGATAGGGAAAAAAAAAGAAAAACAAAGAGCGGTCACTGTGATGTCTTTATCAGTGAACATCTGCGCTGGAGTTCCCAACACTCCTCTGTGTGCGATGGACTGACCAGTGTCGGCGCGACAGCAGCATCTTATCAGGAGCTCTGAGCTGTGCTCATTCACTTCTCAGCACGCAGGCACGCACGCACGCACGTGTGGTGCGACGTGGACAGAAACACAAACAAAAAAAAAAAAAACCGAAAAGAAAACTGCATGTGTACTCTTGATGAGCCTATTGTTCGGACTGTGCACCATGGTTCAGTACCCTTGACATCAAAAGGCCAAGAGAACAGAGGAAGAGAGGGGAAGGAAAGAAGAAGAGGCCGAGGCTTTTGTGTCTCCTGCTCCTGAGAGCTCATTCTCTAATGAGGCCCGGTCAGTAATGCAGGGAAGCTTTTGTTCAAGCTGTGTGTGTGTGTGTGTGTGTGGGGGGGGGGGTGCACATGTGTGCGTGTGTGCGTGAGTGTTCCAACATCTCAGCAATGTCTCCATAAAACAAAAATAACAACAAATAAATAAATAAATAAAAAAGTGGGAGACCAAAAAAACAAACCTAAATGCGTTTCTTTGAGACCTCATCTGTTAGGAGTGATCTTTAAAGTGTGTGCTTTAGTGTTAGTGTTATTTTCGGGGGGGGTTTTCGGGATGAATGACATCAGTTCTTTGGTGAATCTTGGCCACGCAGTCGGACAGTAACTGAGACTTGTCGCCTGGCAGCAAGCTCTCCATCTCCTCGCCTGATTAGTCCTCGTCAGTCTGCTCGCAGCAGGTTTGGTGGAATTTAATGGGATGCTTCACCTCCAGAAGCGGTTTTGGTGCTCGTTGAACGCATTGAGACCCCAGTGAACCGCGTTCCACCTGTGGAATGAGTTCAGTTTTCCTGCAAGTGGAAGATCAGAAGTCATCTGGTGGCTTTTGTGACCACAACGTGTCTTTTGCATTCTTGGGTTTTTTTGGGGTTTCTCATTTTGTTCTTGTGGCACGGACTTGTCATGCAGTTTGTTCCATGCAAAAGTGCGTACACGCACGCACACGCACACACACACACACACACACATACACATCGTTGTGATTATTGTGATGCTGTTCTCGTCACACTCCAAATACATAAAAATGATCAAATGGCAGGAACCAAACAAAAACAACTCATACAAAAGAAGAACAAGAACAATGACTGACTGTTTTTTTGACTGCGATGAACTCGAACACTAAATATACATGGCAGGATTTTTTTTCTGGTTAATGTTGGTGGTTTTACTCTGAAGGGGCCTCAGGCCTCTGCAGACACGGAGCATCTAAAACTCATAGGGGTGCTTTTTGCCATTTGACATCATCGAATGCAGCAATTTCCTTCGTCGTTTCAGCCTTAAAAAAAAAGGCAGCGGACCCCCTCTTCAGTCTTCGATTGGGCAGATGACAGTGAAAACCAAAGGGGCTACCTCACTACAGTGTCCTGGTGTCCTGCTGTGGTTCCCTTTTGGGTGTTGTGCTGAATCAGAACACGCTTTTTTTCCCTGCTGGTCTGTACGCAGACAAACCGAAACGCGTCGTTTGAGTTAAATCAAGCTCGCGTTTCAATCCCAGGGAGGAAATCTCAGCAGCCAGAGGTCGGCGTGACTCCTGCAACTTCTTTTCATCCTTCCAGCACCTTTAAGAAAAAGGACTATCAAATCCCTGTCACCGTGAGCTCCTGTGTTCATAAATACTACACATCAAGAAAATCTACATGAGGTGGACACACTTTTTCTCTGTTTCACCTGAAAGGAAGGGACGCGAGGGACGTTCAAGCTGTCCCACTCGACAGCTTGACTGGCTGAGTGTCTTTTGTTCTCGGCATTTACAATGAAGAGAAATGTTGAATATGTGCCAACCTGGACTAGTTCAAGACGTGAGGACGTGGAAAAACCGGTGTGCATGAGGCCACATCAAAGAGTATGTAGACACTGTGAGTGTCGCTGTCATCTAAGGTTCTGAGAGTACTTGATGAAGACCTCAACCCTGGTCGCATCGCCAGGATCTCCCAACGCGACGTGAAGCCGACGCTGTTCGACCCGTCGCTGCTTCGTAATCGCACCTGTCGGCAGGCAAATGTTGGTTTGCTATCAGGCGAGTGGGGGGGAGGAGTGGGGGGGGAGTTCACCTGAGCTCATCATGCAAATGACGTGCAGGCGCGGTGCCATTTTAAGAGGCTCTCTGTGCGAGGAAGGAGAGAGGCAGGGGTGGGTGGGTGTTAAGGTCGGGGAGGTCAGAGGGATGGGAAGGGAGCAGAAGCAGACGCTTCGGAGGCGAGCGAGAGCCAATCACCACGGCTCGTGTCGGGAGCTGCTCGATCAGCGCGGTCGCAGCAGGTCAGTGCAAAGAACCTGTGGAAGCGCGGGTGCAGGGGGAAAGGAAGAGGTGGGACTCGGTGACACTTTACGCTCAGTTTCATGAGCTAAACCCAACTTTCACTCGTTCAGCGCTGGTTCGGCCTCGCTGGAAGACGCCATTTTGCCGCGACGGGACTGACGGAGGCCCTCGTGAGCGGTGCGGCAGATTTCTTTTAAAAACATCCCCAAGCAAACGCTGCTAACTGTGAAACATTTCCCCCAAACATTTGTTTACCCATTGCTTCGCACTTGTCTTAACACAACCACACAGCAGGTTGGAAAACTTGCGGCGAGAGAGCCGCGTGTAACGAGCTGCCGCCGCCGCCAATCGAGCGATGCACGATAGAAATTTCCCAGAGTGAACCGTGCGAAGATGATGTGTGTGTGTGTGTGTGTGTGTGTGTGCGTGTGTGTGTTTTGATAGATTGTTGTGCCCGAGCCAGCTGACGGAGCCTCGTGGCTTTCTTGTCTTTTGTTGCGTTCCTGCGGGGAACCTTCTGCCATTACAGCTGTCAGTCTCAGGGCTGACAATGAGAGTGTCTTTATTTGTTGATCACCGAGCAAGCCTCTATTGGATGTCTAACGCTCTCCCCCTGCTGCTCTCAACCGCTGAGACTGGCTCCTGGCATCCGCTCTGTCTGCCTTCCCCGTGCGCTCGCTGCTATTCCGCCTCGGGCGCGAGTTGGAAGAGCGACAAAGACGATATAAAACCCAACAAGCTGCTCTTGTCAGGCGGGGGGGGGGGTAAGGCGTTTAAAAAAAAAAAAAAAAAAAAAAAAAAAGGAAAGGCAGTTAGAGGGAAATAATAAAGAAACAAAAGAGAAGAAGAGAGACAGAGAGAGAGAGAACAACGGCAGGGGATTTGCGTCGCCGATCCCTCCGGAGGGGGAAATGTTAGTTTTTAAACGTGTTACAACTTGTTGGCTAACTGCAGGTTTTTCTTGTGTGAAGTGATGCTCGTGCTGTGGGAAGTGTGAGGTTTCAACGGTGCCAGAAGCCACAGCGTCGGATATGTGTCAGAGAGCAGGGACAGGCATCCGCTCTGTCCATTGTCGTCCCGAAACTGCCTGTTCATCTCTGCTCATGGTGGGTCACCAGGCGTTCCCACTCAAGATAACCATCACGCTGATGATTTAAAAACAAATGTGTTAAAGTATTTAACTATACCTCAAGGCAGGAGTGTTTTGCGGATGCAATGAATTTACGGACATTGTATGTCTGCAGAGGTTTTCTTGTGAACTAATTGCTGACTGCAATTCTTATGTGATCAATTTGATGCTTCACAATCACATTTGGTATTCTTAAAGGGAACGAGGCTCATCGACCGCAGTTGAGTTCTGGTTGCGTCCGGTCAGGTAGGATTGGGTGGAGTTGCTCCTTGGGTCCGGGGAAACACCTGTGCCCCACCGCTGCGCAGTCAGGAACTTATTGCGATGGTACTTTTATTTAAACGCTCCAAACACAAGAACGCTTCTTTCGTGCAACTGACTCCATTTACAGTTCCGATTTCATGGATGCAGCTGAAAGTGGCTCGATAACGCCAAATGCGATGCAAGGGGGGGGAAACCACATTGCTCGGCCTGATAGAGGGTCAGTTTTAAAACAAAACAGTCACATGGAAGATACATAACGAGAGAAATTGCAAACCATTCAGTTTCGGTCTTAAGTGTTCACTGAAATTCCATTTGAATTGAGAAACGTCAGTTCTGGTTACAGATGCTGGCGTCGGTTCAACCAATGACAATTGATCAAAAGGCCTCTCCTTCATTTGAGTATTCTTTCAGCAGGTCTGACAGACAGTTGTTAAGAATAGCTTGTGTGGACATAAACAATATCTAGCTCTTGTTGCCACTAACATGTTTTGTTTTACATTTATACACACACACACACACACACACACACACACACACACACACATTAACGTGCCATATATATAAATATATATGGATAGATAGATAGATAGATATGGAAACTGGACTAGACTGATTTCTCTTTAATATCTGCACCTGATCATGTGCGTGTGCTCGTGTGTGCGTGTGCTCGTGTGTGTGTGTGTGTGTGTGTGGGGGGGGGGGGGGGGCACAACCTCTGTCAGTCACATGTCGTCACTCGCATGCAATGACGGAGTTTATGTCCCAATTATTATAATTTTTTTTCATAGATAAGTTGTCCAATGATGTCTGTCGAACCAAAATGGAGAAAATGCATGTATGCACGTATATCTATTTGGAGGTATTTGTTACGAGCTGCTCGTGACCCGGGTCAGGCTGTCTTTAGCCCCCCCTCCTTGAACCCCCTGTACACTCGCTAGCTGTAGTGGATTCGATAACACTTCAGCCTGCATTGCTGACAAAACCAAAACAATGCACTGTTCCTTTGGCTCGTTGGCAAAAAAAGGGGAAAACATCTGATAATTTGTGGTAAAATTCCGAACTTCCAGGTAATTTCCACAGATTTTCCAGCGCTATGTGTAGATTATTTATAGCCCATTTCTCTCGGGCAAAATTCATATTTCAAGCCCTCTGACAGATAGCTACGTTTCAGAATTTCAACTGGCAAAAGTAAAGAAGACTGAGGTCGTTTTTGTCTTGCGGTGAACTCAAAATATCATTTAAACAACAGCTTTTGCTATTTCAAAGAAAATCTCCTCAACAATGTAAGTGCAAGGGGAGGGTGACAGGGCAAGTGGGAAATCCATCGCAATGTTGGGGACTGACTCTTTTTACATGAACATTCTATGTTACAAACGAATGTCATCAAATGGAAAAAAAAGGAAATGCTTGTCTGACTGATCTGTTTGTCCTTGGGGCTTTACTGGCTTTGCTGGCCACTGCAGGCAAATGCCTGTAAAGAAAACGGTTACACGGGACTCTCATACAAATTCCCCAGTCACTTTGTTCTACTTTGTTTGGCGCAGCAGCTGCTCTGAGGTCTGTTTTAACGCGGCCTAGCAGCATGTGGCGAGCGCCTGTAAAAAGCCAAACAAACGCGTAGGTGGTCGTCAAAACGGACCCCCGTCCGGTAACCCCCCCCCCCCCCGATAACAAAAGGCGACGCTATTCGAATTCACACGACTCTGCACGAGTGTGGTCCCGAAGTGCGTGCGGTTGGCGAGGTCGGGTTCCAATGTGGCTGCAGGACCAAATGTGTGTCTGACTTGATGAGAGCAATGCCGAACCCCCCCCCCCCAACACACACACACACACACACACACACACACACACACCCTACCCCCCCGGCTCCCTCCTCATTGTTCCCGACCGAGACGCTGGAAGTATTGTCTGAACAAACAAAAAGCTTTGTACTCGTAAAATGCACACGCACCTTGATGCGCATTCCTTCGATGTCAACGGCTTTGTGGGTCGCTGAGATTCTGTGCATACCTCCGCGCCGGGTGACACGCACGTAAACTCAGAGTGTGTGTGTGTCTGTGTGTGTCTGTGTCTGTGTCTGTGTGTGTCTGTGTGGGCGTGCGTTTGTGTGTGTGTGTTTTGAGGCGTGTGAAAGCCACCTGTGGCAGCTCTGCAGCGCAGGCCCTGTGGAACGTGGAGAGAGGGGTGGGGGGGGCCCAGGAATAACTTGCAGTGTGGGACCGAGGTCGGTATGTTGCCGGTTGCAGGCGCGACCCGCCCCACTGTCGCACAATCGAGCCCTGCACCAAAGAACCCGATGGCGACCGCTGTGCCGTCGGATCAACAACTCCCCCCCCCCCCAACCCCCGTCTCTTCCCCATCCCTCCCTCTTTCATTCATTCGGAGCACCGCCGCACCTGAGAAGGAATCTTGTGGGCTTTTGATCCTTCGTTGAAGTGGTTTTTTTTTTGGGGGGGGGGCGTGAAAAATGGAGGTTGGGTGGCGCGATCCAGCGGACGGATTGGTTCTCAACCGCCTGCAAACACGCGACGTGAGCGTGCGCGTGCTCGCTCGCTCACGCCAATCGCTGATGTCTCGTTCGGAGTCGGCGGCAGTCAAGCAGGTGGCATCAACTGAGCGCTGTTGTCCCCCCCTACCCCCCCTCCCCTTGCAGCTGGGTTTGACGTGCCGTGGGGGCTTTTTAACTCTCCATCAGCTGTGGAAACGAGATATTTTCATGATTTTATCATTTGAGCGCTCACACGTGCGGAAGGTTGGAAACGCGCACACGGGCAGACAGGTTTTACAGCTCGGGGTTGGCAGATGGTTTTTCTGTTGAAAAACGCGCAGACTTACCTCGATGTTCTGAATTTGCATTTGCAGCATTTTGCTTGAAGTCCATCGTGACTCTTGCTCAGCGTCTCTTGTGGGTGCAAGACGCACACTTTGGTCAATTACTCACACTGGCCCCTTCCTGGAAAAAAACCCCACAAAAAGCCAAAATGAGGTCAAGACTGATCGAGAGATCGAAATCTAAAACGTGGGGGGTCGCGGAGGCGAACATTTTCAGGCCCCTTGACAGCCAGGCCGCGGGGTAAACCATGACCTGATGCGTGTGTCTTCTTGTTCTCCGGTGGCATTGTCTTATTTTCGGTGTGTTTTCTTAACCTGCTTGAAAACGTCACTCACAAGGAACTTTTGTTTTGTTTTTTTTGTTTGTTTTGGATTTTAATGACCTTACCGAACTGGCTCACTTGTTCCAGCTGCTTAGTCACTGTAGCAACAGTGCCGCCCCACCCTATTTCTGGCTGGAAACAAAAGTTCTAATGCCCTTTGTGTTTTCTAACAAAGGCCCCGGATGTCAGTCTCGGTGTGTGATTTAGGTATTGTTGTTTTTTGGTCTCCAAGTAGGAAGAAGTGTGGGAGTACAAGCTGTGCTTATGAACAGAGAGAGTCAGAATTGGAGCCCCCCCCCCCACCTTTACCTGCATTGAGTTTCGTGGCTAAACCGATAAATCGCCTATCACTACAGATTTTACTGTGACGGTCTCCAGACTGCAAGACTTCATCCAGCCTTTATATTTCACATGCACGTTGGTGCTGTTGGAGGACGACGCACATTAGTTTTGGCTGAGTCTGGGTTGGGAGAGAGTGCAGTGTAGCGCCTCCAGTGGCCACAAACAGAAACAGCTTATCTGCTCTTCAAGCAAGCAAATTGTTAAAAAAAACAGTTTTGAAGAGTGAACGTTCTCCTTCACTTTCGTAAAGAGTTCTTTCACTTGGAAAGATTCTAGCATTGTAAATTGAACAAGTTCTCATCAGTACCATTTTGGATAATTCTTCATATTTTGTTATTGTGATTAGATTAAAATCTAATTCAGCTGGAGCCAATTTCAAATGCCTCTGCACAGCAGCACACTCGCTTGCGCTAAATGACAAAGCTCAAGTGTGCGACGTCGTCCGGTGGGGAAGCGTGGCGCGCGAACAACTTTGCGACAGCGAGAAAAGTGTCGCACCTTCGCAAGTGATCGTTTTGACTGTGTTGCGCCGACAACAACGAGCCCGAGCGCCATCGACTTGTGCGACTCACTGGCAGCGGAGCCGCTTTGTTTCGAGGGGGGGACGATTTCATCGCGCTCCTTGTTGTCGAGAACGTTTCCGGCAGTGACGGAGGTCGACCGCTTTCGCCTTTCGGTTCAGTCCCTATTTATGTTTTTGTTCCTCAAACCGAGCAACGTTAATAGCGCGCAAAACGCATCTGTACACATCCCAGAGGTTTGGCGCCTCGGACCCTGGCAGACAGGTGGCTTTGTTCGGAAAAACACAACACACGGCCAGAGTGCGGTGGAAGGGAGGTGGGGTGGGGGGGTGGGGGGGGCTCTAATCATTATTATGCTTTCCACACAGAATGGTGGCGCTCCACTTTTTTTTTTTTTTTCTCGCCGTGTTCCCGAGTTGGTCGGCACATTCCGCTGGCTTTGTTATCCGGCCTGTTTCCTGCGGCCAGCAGCTTTTGTCAGCCTCTCCCCCATTGTCTCGGCTTCCTTTGTTCCCCGGCTCCAACAATAGCTTTTTTTTTTTTTTCCCCCCTCTCTGCCTCTTTATATATATGTGCACTTTTTGCCCTTGTGTGTTCTGTTTGTTTTGTTCTGCTGTCTGGCATGTTTTTTCCTTTCCTCCTGCTGCAGAGCTGGGAAATGACACAAACATGCGCACGCGCGCACGCACGGGTGCGCACGCACGCACCTGAGTTGATTTGTTCAAGTTCACTGTGGTTCAAGTCTCTCACGCTCCACCTGTCCCCTCTTAATTTTTGTCCCTTTATTTACTGCTACACACATGCGCACACGCACGCAATATTTCTCACCATGGCTTCAACACACCCAGTGTCTGACCTTCGAACCTCTTCTCCAGAAGTCACTTTAAAATAGTGGATTTCAATTGTTGCTGTCAACCAGACCCTGAAAGACACACGTCAGACACCACAGAGCTGACACCCAACACCCCCTACCGGTGGCAGATTCAGCTGTGACGATTGAATCTTTATTTAGGGTTTAGTGAGCTGATTAAACAAAACAAAAGAAAACTGCCTCGCTACTGTCCACCAGAGAGCCGATGTGTTCACATGGGCAGAAAGCAGCTGGCTTTAGGAAACTGTAAAAAAAGGTCGACTCTTTGTTGGTGAGTGATGGTGTGAGAGCATTGAAACTCATCAGTGAACATTTTCTCCTTTTCTACCCTTTGAATTATTCACGTGCATACTGGTGCCGCATAGATGAAGGCGCCTATTCTATTTCTTCTGGCTCCCATTGACAATCTAATACTCATCAAGATAAGTATTTACTTTTCTATTTAAATGTCTGGAGTGCACGTGACCACTGCCAAGTACATTGGACTGAGCACAGCATTGATGAACACGGGAGACGCTTGCCGCTCCCCTGATGAACACCTGCTGTCTGTAGTGCACAACCCCAGAACGTGTGTTGGTACAATTGGCAAGTATGAGGCTCGGTTTGGTTCTCTGAGTGTAATGCTGAAAGTCCAGTTCTCAGTTGATCCTCGCTGAGTGCAGTTTAGACATCACATATGACTTACATTGCCACTCAGAGAAGGCCGCGTCATCGTCACGACTCCCATTTCAAGGGGTGATGGAGGAACAATAAACATTAGGGGATATATTAGGGGATATATTGATAAACATCACAGGGGCCGGGTTGTATCGGCAACCACGGTGTTGTTACCAACCTCTTGGGATGGCCTGACCTATTTGTTGCCGATCGTTGAATTGTTAACCTTTATTGCGGCCTCGCCTTTAATAAATTTAATTGTTGCGCTTTTGTTGAGACTCAAATGTAAATCACGAACCTGAAACACCAGTAGTTTACTTCTCGTTGAGCCCCGCCTTTAATTGCATTTGCTGACTGTGCAAAATGTCAAATACCTGTTAAAAGCAAATGGGACGGGGGGGGGGCGGGGGGGGGGGGGGGGGGGGGGGGGGGGGGGGGGGGGGGGGGGGGGGGGGG
>JAUESF010000070.1:232498-255309 GCA_032274765.1 Malacoctenus tetranemus | reverse complement strand
ACACACACACACACACACACACACACACACACACACACACACACACACACACACACACACACACACACACATTCTCATGGTCCCATCCTGCCTTGTTGCCCTTTCTTTGGACTGACACAATCCTTTGTGTTGTCTTGAGGAACGGCCCTTCTCACACACACACACACACACACACACACACACACCTTGGACAATTAGGCACAAATCATCCAGTTAAGGCCATTTCTATTTGAAGTGATTACAGCGGTTGGCGTCATTTTCTTTTCAAACAACAGCCACTCTCCAGCCTGTCTGGAGGCGGGCTCGCCACACCCTCGCAAACCAACAATGTCCACTGCTAAAAGATTCCCACACATGTTAAAATGCTGCATTGTTTCGGCAGGGGCCTCCGGATGCACACAAATGTTCAAATACAAGAAGGTGATGCGGTAAATTTGAACACCTGCTTTTGCCATGTTGTGATTTTTTTAAAAAAAGAAGCCTTTAGAGTCACCTTGTACATCTGACAGAAAACTCTCTGAGTTAGCTTTCAATTAAATAAACGTCTCCTGCTTTATTCAGAGCAGCTGTCAATCACAATGTCTATAGCATAACGATCTGAATGTGGCATTTTTTTCAAACGTTTCCTGTCGAGCTCCGATGTGGCAAAACTGTATCAAAGTTTGTAGAACTACTCCAAGAGTTTGCCTGCAAGTTGAAGCTGAAATTAGAGCGAGCTGAGCGACTTTGAAGGCATTTGTTTCTCTCCATATTAATGTCCTCAAACTCCTGAGATATTTGGCTGAATGAGGGTGTCGGATCAACATCCTTGCAATCCTCCTGCATTCAAGAAGCCCAAGGACAAACTTGCTTGAAAAGACTTCATTTTCACTCTATGAAAGGAGGCGAAGTGTCATCTTCCTGAGGCGCGCAGTTTTAAGGAGTCAACGAGCAGAATAGCTGCTACAACGTAAACATTTATTGCAACGCCACGGTGCGTCTGTCTCCAGGCTCCAGGTGGAAGTCCATGTCCAACCAGGAGAAGCAGCCGTACTACGAGGAGCAGGCCCGGCTGAGCCGGCAGCACCTGGAGCGCTACCCCGACTACAAGTACAAGCCGCGGCCCAAGCGCACCTGCATCGTGGAGGGCAGGCGGCTGAGGGTGGGCGAGTACAAGGCCATGATGAAGAGCCGCAAACAAGAGCAGAGGGCCACCTACGCGCACAGGTAGGACCGGCAGCGCCCCCCCCTGCATGCATCACAGCAACTCAGAGACCCTGGCACGTTGACACCACTCACCCCAATCACAAGCGACACCGAGGCGAAGTGGCACCTGCTGCACACTGTGGACATTAAGAGCCCTGCTCAAAGCGACCTCTTTTTTTGCTATTTGAAATAAACACAAATAAAACTGAAACTTTCAACTTCCGCTGGACTGTATATTCTGGTTTTTTCCCCCCTGCCGACTGGCACATTTGGAGAGGAACTTGTTACCCAACAACCACTCTATTATAAGCCAGCAACTAAGCAGTTGAATCCATAAACTGACAAAAAAAAGCAAAAATCAGTTATCGACTTCTTGGTTATATTTGGCTCAATGATCCTGAATGAAACTCAGTACGTCTGGCAGCGACATCAAAACTGTCTAAATTCAAGTAACACCAGCACCAACGTGTATCCAGGGTACCTTTACTGCGCTTTTCCATCAGTACCGACTCTGGCTAACTCAGCCCGACTCCACCCAGATGTGGTTCCTTCCTCAAACGAAGGGAAACGGCGTTAAGCTCAGTGGTCCAATAAGCATCGGTGATGATGGCTTTGCGAGCAAGCACGCACGCACACACACACACACACACAATAGTGTTGTGCTGCTCTGTGTGCGACATGATTTCCTGAACGCTCGTTGCCATGTTGCCGTGATGACTCCACAAACACCAAAGCAGGTTCGATCTCAAACAGAAACACAACTGGACCTCCCCCCGGGGGGGGCACGCTGTGTCGAACCAGGCTGAGGAGGGACTGATCGGGAAAACCCATCACTTCATTTTATTGGCAGTTTATCTCCCATTTTCTTGCTGTCGCTTTAATGTCACCAGGAAGGATTTTACAGCGTCTTCCTCCTTCCGATGCAGCATCCAGCTAACTTTATGATTGAATAACTGACTCTCAAAAACACTTGATAAAATATGTGTGTTCAGTCACTCCTTTGGAGTAGGTTGCCCGGCAGTGTTTGCACCTTTCATTCGAAACAAAAACCGACAGCCTTCATTGGATCTTTGTGCGCTGCTATAACACGTTCAACCCTGCGAGGTTTGGAGTGGCCTCGGTTGAAAAGGAAAAAACTTCATTTCAGGAGACATGTTTCTGCAGCGCTCCCTAACAATGTGATGCTGAGTCATGCATTGGAAGCCATTTGTTCAGCCACAATGATTAAAGATAATTGTTGCCAACCAATTATCCTTTGCAGTGCTGTTGCTGCAGTGTCCGAGAGCACCGCTAGCAGGAAGTCACTGGTTGAGTTCGGCTTTGTGTTGTTTTCTAATCAAACCATCCCAAATGGGATTGTTTGTTTGGTTTTTTTTTCAGTCAAACGGACCCGCAGCAGATTCATTACCCCCACAGTGATGGTCAGTACCCAGGGAGCGGTGGTGGTGGTGGCGGTGGTGGTGGCGGCAGCAGCAACGCCGGCGGCCCACTCCCCGTCACGGCAATGCCCTTTCACCCCGCGCTGCTGGAGCACTACCTCCCCCAAGTCCCGCCTACTCAGCGGAGAGCTGCCGACACACAGGCCACGCCCGTCCCTTTGCCCAGGGAGCAGGGGAGGGAACAGGAGAGGGCACGACCCCGGTACAGCGAGGGAGAGGAGAGTGACGGGGGGGACAGGAGCGAGGGGGAACTGGTGCTCCTCACAGACTGAAAGGAAAGGACCAAAGGAGGGGTGGGGCAGAAGTGCAGCAGAAAGGTGGCGTTTGTTGGAGAGAGAAGCAGGCCGAAAACTGACAGAGACATCTCAGTGCACCTCTCCACCCCCACCCCCACCCCCACTTGTCAGTGAGCCCCGCCTTCCCCCAGCACCAAGCTCTGATGACATCACCGGCTTTGTGGGGTGGGGGGACACTGGAGGAACGTCAATAAAGGGCAGACAGCTCCACACTGGCTCAGCTGTCGGGACAGCTCAGGAACTCCACAGCAGCTGTTTGGAATCATTTTGTGAGCACTGCCCCCTGCTGGCGAATTGCTGGTAACTAGAAAAAAAAGGCAGCCAGGGGAATAAATATCTCACTTGTTCTGTCGCACTTCACATTGGTTCTGAGGAAATTAACGTCAAATGTTTTATTTTAAGTTTCAGTTTTAATTTCAATTGGACATCGATTTATATTCAAGCCCAGAATGAAACCAGATTACACTTAATGCAAACTCAAGGACGCCGCAGTCTCTTCAATGAACAATAGATCAATAATAAATCCTCCGGGTGACCAGGTGTGGTGGAATTTGCCCGTGGCCTCATGATCGACACCCATGTTGGGGAAGATTATAGACATGCAACAAACTGCAGGAAATCCCCTGTTGCCCTAGCAACCCACATTATATGTGTGGTTTCCCCCTCAGCAGTATGGTGGGTTGACCTCAGCCTTGCCTGTTTTTTTAAATGTTATTTTTTCTTATTTTATTTTATATATCTCTGTTTGCTTCTTAGATTGTTTATTGGTTGTTGTGTTTAAGACCTCCTCTTTGCGTATACAAACATCTGCTGTGTTTTTCACCGCTGAGATGAAGCCGCCTGAAAAAGAAAACCTCCTTGTTACGAGCTTTTATTTTGTTATTGCTTTTGGTGAAACCCTGAAAAATGAAGGCGAGGCTCTTTCTCTTACTGAGTTCAACTGAAGTCTCTTGAACCCTTTATGTTCCAGATCATCCTCCAGAATATTTTTGTTTTTGCCTTTTTTTTCTGAGACACAATTGAGGTGCCCCTCATTCCATTTGACACCACATGGAATTTAACCTGACAGATGGAGCCTGTGCATCAGTCTGCATTGGGAATCCTGGTGAATTGCCTTTAATCATGACTCAAACACAGGGAACCCCAGTAAATCCCACGTTTTTCATGTTTGGTTTCATGACTCGACACGACACCTATTTCTAGGGAGTGACGGATCCTGCGGTCCATCAAGTTGAGAGAAGACAGACACCATGATCCTCCACACGCCTTTTGATATCATCACATATCCCCCACAGATAACTACATCCTAATCAACAACTTAAATTTTGTTCAATTGCTTGTAATTTCACAACAGCCTCACGTGTGTGTGTGTGTGTGTGTGTGTGTGTGTGTGTGTGTGTGTTGGCTGAGGTTGTGCTTGCACGGCAGCCAAATTAACATTCTGTTGTACCTTTTAAAACCCTCTTTGAGGAGCGTCCTCACTGATTGAAATTGTTGCGTTTCCCTATTTTCTCTGCAAACATCGCTTGTAATTTGACACCAGCCTCTCCACTGGTGTCAACTGCAGCTTTTTTCTGAGAGTTGTTTAGAACTGATGTCAGGTTATGAAAAAAAAACCTTTCATTTATTGTCGGGTCATTGTCATTTGATTCCTTTTTTCTTTTTTTAGACACCATTAGTGTCACCATTGTGACGGACACCCCCCCCCCCAACCGAGAGCAGCTAACCTTGAGAGTTGTTTAACAGCTAAAGTTACTTTGTGAAAACTTTCATGGTGTTTTCTTTGCGCAATTTTGTACGCTTGTGTAAAAAAAAAAGAAACACACCCAGTGTTTTCTACTAGCTTAGCCCTTTCTATTTTCCATGGGGAAACGTTTTGGTAAACTGTGCTTCTTACAATCCTCGTCAGCAGATCAGCACATTAGAACTAAACTCGTTGAGAAAACAAAAAAAAATGTACCCACTTTGTTTCTTTTTTGTTTTATTTTGGTATGTTTAAGCTCCGAGGACATTACCGATTTTTTTTTAGCGACTTTGTTCTTGTCACTCAGTGACACGGTCCTGATGTCACTGTTTTAGCAACAAAAAGTGTTTTTAAAAATCCCACCGTTGACCTACTGCAAAGCTGACAAATCACAGACGATGACGGGAGAGAACCGGTCGGCGACCCTTTGGGGTCCTGCCACTTTGGGGTCCTGAAGATGTCAAACTCTCGTGTGGAGACGGACGTCGGAGGCAAACATCGAGGCTTATTTTGGCAGCGACGCGATGAGGAGTCACCTGTTGTTACCCGTGCTGATGTGTATATATAGAAAGATACTTTATTTTGTTTAAAAGAGCTTGTGTAATTTAAGAGGTGTACATTTCTCTATGTTTTCAGAGTTTTGTGGGGGGGTTTTTGTTTTGTTTTTGGAAAAAAACAGTAAATTGGTTGTGTTAATATTGTTTGGCGTGACTTTTTTTTTTTCTTTTACAGTTTTTTCACGATTGCTAAGATACACTTCCTGGAACAACTCACCATTTTTTTCAAATCTTCACACAATTTTAAAAACTCACACCCAACAGTCCAAACATCTAACTTCTGGATCCCAATCAGTCTTTACCCTCAGACAATGCACACAAGCCGTCAAAACAGACTACATTTGTGTTTGTTACACATAAAGAGAGATTAATTCAACACATTGCCACCAAAATATCAAGAATAGGGTTTATTCACAGTACTTCCAGATTAAGCAAATACAGGTTCATCAGTATCGGCAGCAACATCAGCCTGCTCTGGTTGCCCTTCTTGTTGGAGAATGTTATTGTGCAGCTGATCTAGAAACTGAAGTAGTGCAGTGTTGTATGGACCCAGTCCAGCATGGCAGTTGAAGATGCCACGGTTGCTAATGGCTGCACACATGGTGATGCTGCCCCCCTCCCTCTGACCAAGAACTTGGATGACTGCACGGTATCCAATGATGTTGTCGTCCTGTTGCGCCTTTTTGCGAGATTGAACCCTGCTTCATCAATAAAGCTGTATTCGCATGGGTCAGCCATTACATCTCAGACATAGTCAACAGGAATAAAACAAACACAAATTTCACTTCAAACATATGTGTATTGGAATAGTATAGCATTTCTGTACAGTGCAGTTGCCTGCACATATTGGAATCGTTGCTCCTTAACTCTCCGCAACTCCTCTCAAAAGGCAGGTGGTAAAATTGCTTTGTCCTAATGTGGTTCAGCAGCATTACCTGGTCAGTGGTGGAAAGACTAATGCTGTTAGTCCCTTGAAATATTTCCTGGTCTTCAATAATGCTGGTTTGAATCTCCCTCAAAGTGATGGCATTATCGGCAATCACCATGTTTACCAAGGGAGTCTCCTGCTCAGCAGTGAGCAGTCACCGCCTGCCTCCAATAGATGGCTGCCTCTCTGTTCTACAAAAGTTACCATGACTGACCTGTGGTGTGCTGTGGCGCATTGTACTGCTGTCAAAACGACAGTGGACATTGCACTCCAGCATGATTGTGCATGTGCCTTGATACAATACATAGAGGCAACGAGGCAAATTACATGTTTTCCCTCCTGAAAGTACGAACAATAGATACAACTGTGAAAAGGCTTAGGTTTGGCTGGACAGGTTGGCCAGCTCTTTCATTGTCCTCCCATGTACATATACATTATGAACAACAGTGGCTTTTGCATGGTTTGTGTAAGGTTTTGCAGAAAGTGTTTTGGATTGTGAGACATATGAAACAGGTGAATTGTGTTGTGCTTATGGGAAATGTGTGTGTACTTCTGGGAATGAAGAAAAGGTTCGAGTGTTTGTGCCACGGGAACCAGGTTTTGCGTTTTAGCAATCGAGAAAAACTGTAATAATCAAATAGCTTGCGAGACTCTTCCTCAAGGAGGGGTTGGTTAATTGCTTTGCTCCATAAATGAGGCGTCCCACAAGGACGTTACCACGGTACCCCGCGACAGCAGCAATTTGTCCATCACATGCAGGACTGTTTTGGTGCCAGGAAGACTTTCCATCCACATGAAAACCACTGAAAACACTGCTGCACAGACAACAGACCTAATGGGAGGTAAGCGGTGGGGTCTAAGTGTCTCAGGGGCCGCCCCGACACTCCAGTAGGAGGCGTCACAGGCTGTCAGGCTGCCTTCCTTTTGTCAGGGCAGAGCGCCCCCTTCAGGGTCCAATGACAACAAGTGGGCAGGTCTTATTTTAAACTTTTTAATGGAAATAATTACAGACAACTGTTAAATATTTCTTTGATGCTCCTACAGAGTTCAGAAGGATCACTGTACAGTAAGCTTTTCACAGTATTTCTTACAGTATTTACAACCTACACCCCCCCCCAATGGGCGCAGCGCATTGCCACCGCCACGCCTCCTTCATGGTTGACATTCAAATAACAAAAAATAAAACAAACCTGCTTTTTGTACAGTGATTTCGCAAAGTAGTTAGTACATTCACACACAAAGCATAGTTCCTCTCAAATGAACTGCAAGCTAACCAATTAGGTGTGGTTACAAGAAGGTCAGAAACGCCATGTTTGGGAGCCGCTTGATGAATAAGACTGCTGAGAAGCACCGAAAAGCCCGACGTGAGGGAGAGGATGCTTTCAGTCTTGCAGCCAGCCGTTATTGCAGTCGCCGCGCGCGTGCGCACAACATAAACATATCATACGCATGTGCTGGTCTTTAAAAAAAAAAAAGCATGAATGTGACGGTCATGCCAGCTTGCTGCCTGGCTCCCTGCCACTTTACCCTAAAGGCCATTGTCCAAAGGACCTCCGTCACGTGTTTTTTTGTGGCTGATCAGTAACGGTTTCATGAAGCAACGTAAGGACTTTCTTTGTGAATAATTCAGTAAAAACACGATTATTTTAGTAAACTGTGAAATCTTTGCAGTTGAGCAGAGCTATTTGGGTCACAGTTAAATTTACGTTTTTGAGAGCAACAGCGAACTGTACTAATTGATGTTGAGTCAGTCACTGGAAGAAAGCCACAATAACACCTAGTTTAAAAAAAAAAATAAAAGCCTTCATTTCCAAATAAAGGTCTGCTAACCTTTCACACTGGATTTTTCACACTGGGCAACACTTGATCAGATTGAGTTTTGACTTTCGGTGGTGTGATTCACAAAGGTGTTCAGCACTTTTGAGAATGCAGCGTGTGATTCTCTGAGGAAGCACAAACTGAGCCGCACAGCTGAGAGATGAACGCAAAATTTTCGTGGCTCAGCGCGGAATGTGTAGTCATTGTTAGCATGGCCTTACACTAGCGAGCTGGGTTGTGACGAAGCCTCGACAGGAAAACAAAAATGTGTCTTTCCCCATTTAGACCACGAAGGGTCAAAAGAGGAGCGGAAAAAACAACAAAGAATGAAATCTTTCTCGAACAATACTATGAGAGCCAGTGTCCTCGGGGAAATCCAGGCAGCATGCATGGAAATGTCCCTCCGGTCCAGGCTGAATTCCTACTCGCGCATTTAGATTGTGCGTTCAAGCAGCAACTTTGCTAATTTGGCTTTTGTCTGTGAATCTACAGAACAGATCCCCTTCTATCAACCCCCCCCCCACCCCACTAATAAGGGCCTACACAATAAATAAATGCACTATGAGGGATTTTAGATTAGGAATAACAGCACTCGTAGATTTGACTTTTTCACTGTTAAAACATGCCGTCATGCCTGTAAATCCCTCATCAAGAAGTATTTGCACACATTTAGACATCGAAACATCGCTGAGGTCGACTTCGGCGGCAGGCAGGGCCGCAGCTCAGCCGGTGAATTATTAAACCTGCTCGTTACACGACACCAGCAGCAAGAGGGACAAAGGTTGCGGCTCAGCAACAGAACACGTTTGGTCCCCGGGGAACATGAGGTCATGCTTGTTGGGAAAAGCGCAACGGGACGGGACGATGCAGCCTGTGTCATCAGAGAGGAAACCCGACGGCACGATGTCGAAGCACTTTAAAGCCGGGAACAGTGGGTGACCTGGGAGACCAGAACACAACACTGGGGGGGGCAATACTGCAGCAGAGGGGCTACTCAGACCTCCTGAAGACAGTAGCGGTGATTCGTCAAATGGAGACCAATGATTTCTGGGGTCGACAAGCAGATGAGAAAAAATTCAATGCTATCTTTACTTAATTTGGTTCAAAACTTTAGTGCATCTTTCATCACACACTGATGCTTCATGAAAATTCAGCAATCATCCTCTGGAAATGAAGCCAGAATATCTTTAGTGCCCCCTGGTGGTTGGCTATGACGTGCATGTCAGTTAAAAAATGGATTTTATTTGAAATAGTCAACAAATAGTGGAATTTCGCAGGTCCTTCATTGAGAAACAAAGAGGCCTGTGACTGAATCGAGGTGACCCTGTGTCCAGTGTGTTGTCTGAATCAGAGGGGGCGAAAGTCAAACCACCTCAGCAACACTTTCTCAGGTTCTTGCTCATCTCCGGACACGCCCACTACCTTTTCCACTAAATGCACTAGGTTCTGTCATGGTAGCGACTACCATGGTCTGACACAATTCTGCTTCATTTTTGAAAGGCTATACTTCAACCCCAGATTTGACAGAAAATATATATTTAAAAAAAAACAGTTATGACAGAAGGACATGAGCAGGAGTTAATATTATTAGGACAAGAGGACGCTCTTCATGTCAACGTGTCCAACAGAAAAGCGAAAATTAATAAGGGGGAGGGGGGGGGGCGGGGGCTCTGGCAGCGAGGGCGAGGGTCAGGGAGGTTGAGATTTTCCAACCAGTCTGGAAAGTTCAAATGGAAACTTTAACGAAGCGGCTCGCTGCAACCATAAAAGTCAAGCGGCGGAAAATCAGCTCATGAGCAGAATTGCACCCTCACTCTCCTGTTCCTCCCTCAGCACCTCCTCCTGAAAGTCAACTGAGGAGTCGGTAACCTGAGATGTTACATAATCCACAGTGTCCCCCCCACACCAATAAATAAATGTACACTTCATGATGCTCAGTCACAGATTGCTACAACACAATAGTGACTCCATCTCAATCAGGTCGAAGAAAAGAACTTTTCTCCTCTGCTGGTCTGCAACACTTGCAGGAGAAAAACTTTAAAGGTCGACGTCTTCTCACAGGTCGGAGAAACATTGGAAAGGTACCAACAGGAGCTCAAACTGCATTCAGGGAAATGGGAGGGGAAGAACAGGGGCTTTGGCGCACTGTGTGGCTAGAAGCACTTAGCACCAAAGTCTGGAGGAAAAGACGGGAAAAGCTGCACGGATGAGACGCTAAAGTGTTAAATTATCTGCAGACAGGAAGTAGAAAGCACACGTGGAACAGACAGGGATCTGTTGGTTCTTTAGAAACTACAGTGAGGCCATGGGTGAACCGAGCAGCCTTCTTCATCCTCCATCGACTGTCACCGCCAGCTTTGCTGGAGCGTCTCTCAGCGAGACGACACCCAAAGACACACAAAAGCAGTCACACACTCACTCACTCACTCACACATACATACAAATTAACTTTGCAATCCTCAAACTAGAGTTGCAACAGAGCTACATTTTGGAGGAATGACAATAGTAATCGCGCTTGCAGGAGGGAGGAGAAACATAAGGCCGGGGGGGGGGGAGGGGGGCACCATGCAGTGGTCCGTCCACAGCTGGCTCAAAGACAAGAGTCCCCCGCCCCACTGTAGGACCCCCCCCCCTCTTCCCAGCATCATGGTGGTGGCTCATTCTGGGACCTGCAGGGACATCACCTCAGGTTTGGTCCTGAAGTACTGGTTGAATCGCAGAACAGCGTACCTGCAAGAGAACCACAGTGACACCATGGTGACCACACCGAAATGGGACCCCTGAAGAAGTATGTGGCTATTTAGATTAACTTGGGTTTTGGATCCCATTTACAGTACTTAGTTGCAGCTGTAAGATACAATCCAATGCTGCAAATCCTTTTCTTTGGCCCATTGTCAGTCCTGGTCGCCCAAGAGGTCAGGTGAGCACAACAAAGCACACTGTCCATGGAAAGTAACTGTGGTGTGCTAAAAGCAAGCTGAACAGTGAGTTTTGAGCCATCACACCCACTTCAGCTTCTTGTCTTTGCTGCATTTTAGGTTCAGCCACTACAACTATGGGGACTGGGCTGCCGTGAAAACCACCAGCAGCAGCAATGAGTTCAGGCAGACAGGATGGTGTGCAATACAGTTGAATAACTTCTAATCAGCTATTCGGTAAGTGTGTGTAGATGAGCAATGTCGAGCTGAATACTGAACAACATAGAAAAGAAGAAAAAAGTAAGAACTGTGATACTGTTGACAAAGTTTGGATGTCATGAATGAACTAGTAAAGTTTAAAAAGTGCTTGTGGAATACGTAGCGTCTCTCGCTTTTATCAGACGACAGTCTTCGGTCGACGTGCACTCATTGAACCAGAAGAGGAGGCAGAGGACAGCAGCAGTGTGAGTTACAGATGTGACGGCAGCAAGGGTCAAGTGGTGGGGTATCTCGCAGAGGAAGTGAGAGACATGTTGGCTTTTGAGGGTGATCGGTTTCACTCGTTCACATGCCCGGCTGACAGATTCTCTTTGAAACTGCCTCCATGGGTGGGGATGGAGGTTGCAGGGGGTGGGATCCCACACGAAGCGTTAACGCTTTCCCACATGCACAGAGAAAAAAAAACTCACCCAAGGAAGTCAAAGTCGATGGTGGAATATTTGGCCTGGATAAGCGCCCAGAAGCCCCAGAAGAAGTGGGAGGCCTTGGGAACGACATAAAAAAATAGATATCATATGAAGTGAGGGAACCATGCACCGAGGTGTGGATCTACAGGGGACGGACATCATGTTGCATTTGCCAAGACGGGCGTCCTCACCAGAGCAAACTTGTTGACCTGTACATAGAGCGTCTCCAGCTCTCGCAGGCTGACCTCCTCGGTCTTCTTGGTGAACAGCTTGTAGGCCTGCAGGTACACTTTGAGCCAGTCCATCTGCATCTCTCGGCTTGGGTACAGTCCGTAGTCCAGTTCACTCATTCCTGAGTGCACACACGCACACTAGCTTGACTACCCTCTACAGACCAGCGCTACCCGAATGCACTCCCGAGCACCGTGGGAGGTGCTTCATTAAAATAAGCTCTTGTGAACAGTTTACTACTGACAAACCTGCAAATTCATTGAAGTGGTTGCCGATGTCGAAGGCCTGGTAGTTGTAGCTGGAATATTCATAGTCAATGAATCGAACATGACCTGGAGACAAACAGAACAAACACCTCATGTATATCGCCGGAGGTTAAAAAGCACTTTTTCTACCTCTGCTTAGAAGAACAGAGTGGAATTGCTGCTTCAGCACGATTTGTTGCTGTGTTGAACATCAGACTGGTTGACTGATGGCATGCTGTGACCTGAGGTGCCACGAGATCACTTGACAGCAAAACCTTTTCTTTACTGAGAGCCACTTTGCTTTGATGGGATACATTTAGGCAGGTGCCTGTAATGTGGTATCTGCCTTGCAGCCTTTTCCTATGAATTCTTTCAATGGTGCTAAAGCTGCTGGCACAGCACTGGGCCCCTGGTAATTTCACACCAGTCCATTGAGAGCGACACCAAAATAAAGAAATCATTGACAAGCTAACTGGAAAACATTGGGCAAAACCTACCAGCAGCAGCCGACCATTATTTGTGTTTTTGGTTTGGGTTTGAAACTTAAATTTGAAATGTGTAAATTTAAGTTTGAAATGTGCAGAGAACAAGCTTGCCTGCACTAAACTCCTTATGCTATGTCATCTAAATGATACTTATCCTGCTGTTGTGTGAACTTGACTCATTTTTCCCCTTTTGCTAGCAGAAGGATGGTTGCTTCATGATGCAGGAAGGAGAAGGATCATGGTTTTTTTGAATAAGACTACTTTCCTGCATCACCCACACCTGGCTAAGACCCCACAGTCAGAGTCCTACCTGAGCCCATTCAGAACACCAGAGGAAAACTGCAGCTCTAGAGGCTGGGTGATAACAAGGGCAAAATCGTTAACAATAAGAGATCGGTGGCATGCTAAGCTGCTAAATCAGTAGCGTATTTGTTCGTAAGTTAGGCTGCCAGTAGACAACAGCATTATCGTGCATTGTAAGCAGTCTCTCTGTGTTCGCGGCTAATAACTGTGAATGTAATAATGCCGGTGTTGAGCGAGTGGGTGTGTACTAGCTGTGCTGGAAGAGACTGGACAGGCACTGATTAGCCCGAGGGGAGGGGCTCTCAGTTTGAACAGTGTTTGTAAACAGAAACGAGGAACAGCTTCAGATTCCACCTTTAAAGATGCTAATATTGAAATAAAAATAAAATTTTAATAATAAAATTTTGGATCTCTGCCGTGCAAATGTTTATGTTTTTATATTCGTACATCTTATGAATATGTATACCAGATTTGATGGTCCATGAATTCAGCCCCCTTCCCAGATGCTTTTAGATTAGTTGGAATGGCTAAATATCATGTGATCTGGATGGTTGTTCACAATGGATGAATTATCGACGTAAGCTTCAGAATGAGCTTCCACCCTGACTCAGTGAGCTTCACGATGTGTGAATGTTCCACTGCTCTTCAGAGTTGATGTCAAACTACAAGTATACGTCGATGTAAACCGGGTAGAAAAAGACCATTCGTTTCCTCCTGTAAAAAGCCAGTCAAACCAATGAACCTAACCGGACTATGTTTTGCTGAAAGCATCCCATCAACATGTTAAGATTCTAGGCTACTACAGGGAAGCCGACTTGACAAAAAAAAAAAAAAAAAAAAAAAGGTCATTTGTTCTGCATACCCTCTTTGCTGTTGTGGATGATGTTCTTGCAGAGCAGATCATTGTGGCAGAGCACCACAGGGGAGCCCAGCGTGGAGAGGTGCTCCTTCATCCACACCATCTCCTGCTCCAGTACCGCCTTGCTGGGCACCTCCTGTTGGATTCTGCACAGGCACAAAGGTGTGGTCAGTTTTTCCACTTGAGCTCTCACACACAACCTGTCCAAACTGCACAGGGCTCATTACTGGCTCCACTTGCTTGCGACCAAATTTAAAAGACCTTTGAGCCACAACATGGGGGAAGACACGAGATGTGGAAACAGCCAAGGCTAGCATGTTCGGGCAACACACTGGGGGGTCCCCGTGGGACTCTTGCCTGCTGGCTCCTGGGAAAAACACTGGGAGAAACAAAACCCAAGTGGCTTTGTCATGATGCTGCACTTTGTTCCACCATCTCTATGGATACACCACCATCACCAATCATTTACTTTGCATCGCACTTGAAAACTGCCTTCCTGCATTTCCTGCACTTGCCACAGTAATTAGAATAAAGCACGTTTTTATTTATAGTACGAGCTGAACATTCAAGCATCAAGTGAATGTTGAGCACAGTCCAGATGACTCTGGCTCAATCATATCGGCAGCATGTGCGGCTGAGAAATGGTCTCAAAGTTGTAATAGTGTTTCGCAGGAAAAGAGTAAAGACACTGAGTTAGCGTCTTAGCCAAACATGTTGCAACTCGGTGCTGATCAGAGACCCCCTGCGCCAACAGTAATGGGCTTATATGTGTATTTGGCCTATTACATTTTACTGTCACAAAAACATATCAGAAATATAAATTTGTCATATTTACAAGCTATTGAAAAGCTCCATCTTCTACTTAACACAACGGGCTTAACTAGATTTAAGCAACAATGTTGCAGCTGTTAAAACTTCCAAACAAGATTACAACTAAATACATTAATTGGAGCCTTTCACAAATTAGCAAAACCTGCATTGCAGTAACAAGTGTAGTGGGACACAATATAATAATCTTGCATTCCTTCTAAAATCACATGTCTTGTTTATTTCACAAAGACGAAACTTACACAGCGTTTAAATGCTGTATAATAGTCTTACATTAGCTAATAGTAGAGATGGAAATTAACAGTTGCAAACGTCTGTTTATTTCACAAAGAGGCAACTTATAGAGAGTTAAAACACCAATCCCTTCACTAAAACTAACGCATTTAAAACTGACCTAACACATTTAAAACTGACCTGCTCTCATTCATAACAGCATGTTTCCCTGAGGACATTTGTTGTAATGGAGCACTGGAGTGTAGTGTGATATAGTTTTAGAAAGCTTACCATCGGTAAACTTCACGTTTCTCTGTCCTGTATCTGTCCTGTAACTCTGTGCATGTGTGTGTGAGGGGGAGTGGAAGGGCGATGCAGCATGGAGCTGCTGCTCAGGAAAGGAGGGGGCGAGAGCAGAATCACCACGCGGCACGAGTTTCTTGTTGCCGCTTGCAGCAAAAAAACAGAATTTTAATAATCAGCCGCATTTTGGCCGATGCCGATTAATCGGGCAGACGCGAAAATCGGCTCGATATATATCGGCCCGCCAATATATCGGTCAGGCTCTAATTTGAACCATATCCTGTTATGTGCGAACAATGAACAATGTGTTTTTTCTCAAAGATGCCCAATTGTTAAATGAAACAATCACATGGAGATCAACATCCAAACAAGGAACATGGACTCAATGGAGATGTTAATAGGAATCGTCCATTCCAAATTACATTTATAATAAGAGACAGAGCTATATTGTAGGAATGCATCTACAAACAGAAAAAGGAAGTATAGCTCCAAATCATTTTTTGTTTCACAACATTCAGATCCTGCTGCAGAGCCAAAGAGTTGGATCAAACTTGTCTACTCCTTTCTTGAAATATGATCGATTTACCAGCAACACACCTGTTTGTTCAAAGCAAAGAAAGAGGTTAACTTCATCTGGGCTTTTGCAGATGAAACTAGATATTTATCTTCAACGTTTGCTGAGTGAGCTTCTTCAAAAGTGTGATGAAGACATTTGCACTGGGGTGAAAGATAGAAGCACCTCACTCAGGTCTGGACTTTCTCAGGCTGTGGCGAGGCGGCTGTCAGCTGGACGCCTGAGAAGCTGCCTGTGTTACCGAGGAAGTGAGCCGGTCCACAGGAGCTGAGCAAACATCTGCAGGCCCACCGCATGTCTCAGACTCCCTAATCCAGAGGGCTATTATTGTTACAGTTATATAAGCCACACGCTGGACTTAATCTAATAGCCATCAGGACAAAAGGTATCAGCGGTGAGAGGGCAGCTGGCCAGCTTATGAAACGAAATACTTTTGCTCCACAGGTCCGATGCCAAGAAACGACACCGATCAGCCCACCATATTCAGTCTGATCCTCCTCCTCCTCCTCACTGGAAACTTGTTAGCATCACATACATCAGCAGGGTGTCTCCAAGACAAAGACATGCTTTTTTTGTCATTTCAAGCCATTTTTCAGTTACCACTTACACTGGGTGTCGATGGAGCATTTCGTTAGTTCAGGTCTTAAGCTCTTCTTTTTTGAACTATTCATTGTGTGCGGGACAGGTGTCGACGCATTGCAGTGCGATTATAAAATAGGAGAGAAAACAAGATCGTGTCATTAAAGTGAAAAGTGATTGTTATTCAAATTAGAGAGCTTGACCACAACACATGAGTGTTTTGTCTTACTCTTCCATCCCCATATGAAAACTCAAAATATTTCCCCAATTTAAAGTTGATAATGATCCTTTTCATTCACTGTAACATGTGGCATTCTTCAAATGTTCACCTGCTTTATTTAGCAATGTAAGTTTCCATCATATCAACCCTTCAGACCAATGGAGCAAAAACCACACTGTCCTTAATTTGATGCAAAGATCTGAGTATGGCACTCAGTGGCATTTGTCCTCTTCTCAACCCTAAAAAGAAAACTGCTGTGTAATGTCTCTGTTGATAGCTCTCTCTGTCAGTCACATCACGAGCCCAGCCAAGCTGTATCCAAAGAACTGCGTGCATCATTGTCAGGGCACAGACCAGAAGAGTCGCCCAAGACGCGAGGAGCTCACCTGGCATTGGAGGCTTGCTCAGTGAACTCTGTAGCTACGAGGGAGAAGTATTTTTGCATCTTGATCCAGAGGTTGGGCTTGGGGATGCAGCCGTTGTGTGCGTGGATGGCGTGGATACGAGCCATTTCTCTGGCTATAAGTCTAAGGGGAGAATGACAGATCAGGGTTATAACAGCGTTTTGATCTCAGCATACAATACTTACAACCCTGAATATATGCTGTGTGCAAAGATCCTTCATAACCCGAGGCACACAGTGAAGATACCATCCTATGGAAGGCACATAGATCCACAAACACTTCCTGTCTTCATGGAGAAGACGAACTTTAGCAAAGACAAAACAGAATGAAAAGTATTGCAAACAATCGGGTCTGCAGCCACAATTCATCAGCAGCTTGAACACACCACCATCTAGAATTGTTTTTTTTGTATGGCAACAGATGGACAAGGGACAGAATTAAAAAACACAAAAACTGTCACAGGTTTGATGGTGACATAAAAAGGTCTTAACCTGGCTGCACCAGTCAGATGATTGTTTTTTCCATTTTCAAACGGTTGCATTTTAAAAGGAGTGCTTTTGTTTTGAAATACAAACCGAATTAAGTGGCATTCAGCTTGAAACAAGAAACTCCTACATCAACAACAAAGTGAAAAAACTGAATTTTAGCCAGGTAGGACTCATTCTTGCAACTAGTGTCCACTTTATCCTCGAAGGTTATTTCATAAATCCAGCTGGGACAGTCCACCTGCTACTTGCATGTGACTCGCACAGGTTTGGTTATTTGGGGAAAAGTGGTTCCGCCTTTAAAATAATAATAATAACAACAACAACTGGATTTATGTATTTTCCGACCCTAAACGAACAAATCACGACTGCGTGTCTGCTTGGCTGGACATCCTGACCTGAGTAGAGAAGGATCCCTGACGTCCTGCGTCCCCAGGGCGTCTCCCTGCATGAACTCGTAGCAGATGCCGTTTTGAAAGGTGCAGTAGAGGCGGGGAGCGCAACCGTTAGCATGCAGCACCTGAGAGCCATGACACAAGAGTTAGGAGCAACAACTCAAAAGGGGAGCAGTCAGTCACTTGGAGTGCATTCTGCTTCGCTCACCTGGAAACTTTTGAGCTCATTGTCTCTGTCGACGATCAGCTCCGTCTTGTTCCCGTACACTCGCACCAGGACCACATCCTCTGGACTCTCGTCCACGTAGCAGCCTACCAGCTTGTTGGTGGTTCCATCAGTGAAGAGCTTCAATGGGGGAAAAAAAAGGAGGCAAGGAAATCAGAAATTTTCTATGCAGAACTCAATCGCACCACTACTTTGAAAGCAAAAAAGTCACTCGAGTGTCTCTGGCTCAATAACAGAGAACCACTTCATCTAAAAAGTCATCCATTTCTGAGACATCATGCGCAGTAACGTGCTGCGGAGCACAAGTTCTCATCTGAATCCCATCACATGGAGTTTAGGAGATTTGGTTACCATATGATGCGAGACGGTCACTTGTTCTTTCACAACCCAAACCAATGCAGCTCTGACATTTCACAGCTTGTTTGACCCCCAAGAGAAACCCTAACTGGCCAGCAGGTACAAAAACAGGCAACATTTATGAATAAGTTAGTGAAACTACAAAGTTCAACTGATTTAAGTCCTGAAAATCTCCTGTTGCTTCAAACAAATTAATTCAGGGGCCTCGTCGTGTTAAATCCAAGTTCATGTAGCTCGGACCAATAACATCTTAACAAATTAACCTTTATTAAAACCAACTTTAAAAAGGAGGCTACCAACAAAATTTGTTTTTACTTTTGATTTATAGACATTTTTCCCCCCACACAATTAAGCAGCCAGCTTCCAGTGACCTATTACGTGATGGTATCGGGGCCACCCTATTAACTAAAATACGGTGATACCAATGAAACACATTAGTAACATATTGGTAGTTTAACTGAACATTTGAAGTTGTCTCTTCAATCTTCTTATTCTACAAGGTCGTCCCCACTGGCCAATTAGGCCCTCTGGTGGGGCACCTTTGACCTGTGGGCTGTTTGAAAGGAGTCTTGTAGCACAGGGTGTCAAACAGAGATTCTGTCACCTTTTTGATGAGTAAGATCTCATGTGGAAGATTACGCCCTATTTCATCACTGCGACATCTAGCCTTTATCACATAGAAGAGCCTTGTTTTAAAGTGGCACTGAAACGTTTTTACATATGTCACGCTTCTAAATTTAGACCCCATGAATCTTATGCTGTTGTGGGCTGTCGAGAAACCCATTCGGACTATGTTACAGAATGGACGAGTTGCAAAAATCTCGTGTCTGAGGGTGGAGCCACGGACATGTGAATGAGCATCTGGTAAAAGCCGGTGAGTGGGTCAACCCTTTACACCACCCACCTGACAGCAGCGAGCACAATGACAACACACATGCTGCCCGCACCCTTTCCCACCTCTCCTCGGCCCAGACGCTCACTCACGCATTACTGGCATTCCACACGTGGCCCACCACAAAGATGGGTGCACGGGCATTCCTGTTATGACCTTTCATAAACAAGCACACTCGCTGTGGCTACTCCATGACTGATCCCTTCTGCCTGCCACACAAAGCGCCGCTAACACCGCCGATCAATATGTTGACCAGACAGCGATAAGCTTTGGGACCCAGACAGAGGTAAACATTTTGCCATTTACGGCAACCATGGGGCGATGGCGGCGCCATTGTTGCACGTGCAATCCCACGACTATTGCAGAACTGTTGCTGAGCGGCGTGACTGCACAGGGTGGCACTGGCACCTGATTGATCTGTGTCTTCAGCAGGGGGAAAGATGCAGGAGGAGACAGCTGTTCTGCTGGTGCTGGCAGAAAATCTGTAGTTTTCAGGAACTCGGTGCAAGTGCTGTATTTATAGTACACGTCTTCCTGTCCAGGTGGTGCCCGGTCAGGTGCTTCTGTCAACAGTGCCACTCTGGTGAGCCTTCCGACTTTGGGCCCTTCCTGCTCTCATCAAAATAACAGACCTGCTGCGGCACACAATACTTTTTCCTGTTTTAAGGAAAGCCTGCTTTGACACATAAAACACACATTTCTCCTCCTGTTCGCTGATTTGAACTGCTAACAGCTGAACGTCTTGGGCCACTGGGGGAAGCTTTGGCTCTTTTGGCTTGCATTGACTGAGGTGACCACCTTGTTGGCCACGGGTGGGTCTGAGTGGGTGCAGAGTAGGATGCGGTGGCAGCGCCCTTTCAAACTCCCTCCGGTGAGAAATGGTGTTGAAGTGTTCATTGACACAGCAGCTGAGGGAGTTCTGGCCTGGCTGTCAATCATCAGTCACTTCAATTATCCATCCTCCTTTTGTGAAGGGCTCAGTCTCAGAGATCAACTGTCAGACAACAGAGTCGATGACAACACAGGCTGTTATCTGAAGGGAGAGAAGATGACCAAGAACTCTTCAAAACGTACTTCTTTTGAGCATTGAACATGCATGTACAAGTGGAGCCTGACACGAAGGGGGCTGAAACATTGCACACAAGCTCCACTGATGATTCAGGCTCACTGGTCTCAGTCAAGTCAAAGTTGTTCTTCCTTTGTTTGATGAGCCCTTTCAACACGACGCTGAAAGCTCCTCAACAATTTTACTTGAATTATTTCCCTCAACAGATTTTCCAGTTGGCTTCAGATGGGCCATGATAGTTTTGAACATTCTTTCCAATGGGAAACCAGCAACTTCCTTTAAGGAAGGGGAGCCCATTGTGTCACTTATGAAGTGTGGATAGATCGGTGCCACTAAAAAAAACCATATCTGAATCATGACTATAGCATCCAGTCACAGTTCTTAGACAACACAGACTTTGTTAAAACAACCAAAGGTTTCAGCAACAACTGTTTTTGTGCTGCATCTTCACAGTGACCCACACCGTGAGGTCGAGCGAATGATGTCATATTCAAACGATAAAGAACCATAACCCTAAATTACACTTTATCTTTAGCTGTAACCTTTGGCTTCTTTTTCACTTGATTGAGATTAAAGCACATTGCATTTGAAGCAGTGGATATCTGGGGCATTTGGGCTTATTTTCTGGGCCTTTCCAGTTCGATGCAGCTTAACTTCACACGATGAAAGGTCTTCAAAACTTCTCTTTAGACAAACGCAGTCCTGTGTGTCAAACAAGTCATCCAAATTGTTTAACTTTGCATCTTTGGGTTATTTTGAAAACTGTTGAACATTTGAAAGCCAGATATGGAAGGTAGACAGAAACTCTCTGCCAAAAAGCCCAAATGATTAATTGTATTTTATTCAATACAATCAGAAATGTTCATGGTTTGTCTGAATGATTCATAGGTTATTACACAGTGGAGTGCGCCATACAAGTTGGACTGAAATGGCGCTCTGAACCGAGTTCACCCGAAGCAAGAATTTCTGGCTCACTGTTCAGGTCCGACTCACCGGCATGTCTGCCAGGCTAACAACAGATGAGCTACCCAAATGACCCTTGGAGACATTTCACCTTGACGACGACAACAGACTGCAGGAGTTTTCATTATTTCCCTCTTCTGTCCTCCCTGCTGCCATCGCAGGGCATTCATGAATTATACAATGGCCTAAACTTCTGATCAAGTTACAAAGTGTAGCGTTGTTTCGCACCTTCACTTTCTGTCCTATGAACTGCTGCCGTGCATTCTGGGATACATTAGTTTTAGCTATGCTGATTCTCATAGAAGTGGGCTCCAAAATGACGGACAAGGTCGTCAGCTGCCATCAACAAAACAAGTCATTTTTTTCTTCCATGTATTCAGACTTTGGGAGAAAGAGTTGGAGCCGTCTGCCAGAGTACCAGTTCTACTAGCTTCAGTATGCAGGGTGAGCCTGGGGAACAAGGCAGTGCCATGCCTTTGTGTGTGTTTGTTTGTGTGTTTGCTTATTTGTTTGTTTAATTCAACATCATACATTTAACTGCCATGGCACACTAACCTGCAAGTCCTAAACTGCTACCTCAAAGTGAGGGTCGAATGAAGTTAGCAACATGTGGATTTTTAGACGATCAGAATTAATCAGGTTCCGACAACAGAATCTGCACATCGAAAACGTCGACTATGACTGCCCTGACAACTAGGAAAAAACCTGATCAACAGGTGATGCTAACCTGCTACTGATGAAGAAAAGAAATGCTCAATTGCACTTTCCCACGAAGGCTCCATTGTGCTCCTTTTTCTAGCTTAACGGGGGAAAGAAAAAAAACATAAATAAAAAACCGCAACCTTGAAAATCTAAATTTTTCAATGAAATTCAGAGTTTAAAAAACTGAAAAAGTATGAGACTTAAGTGCTTGTAAGCTACAATTTGGGTAAACTGCATGTCAAAAACAAAATAAAATGAGAATTGAAACTTTATTTTTGTATTTGGTTGACGTGATCATATCATCGTAGGTGACAATGACTCAATTAGAGAAAATAGCCTTATAATTATAATAGACAGATGCAGTTACATAATATAAAAATTGGGATGTACATGGACAAACGACATGTGCTACACTGGCTGCTTGAAATCTTGAAAAGCCCACTTCTGAATTTGACAGTGTGTGAATTATGGCTGGATGACATAAAAGGAAACATGCGGCATGCGAGATTCTGAGATCACATTATGACTTGTAATAAACCATGACTCAACTTTATGATGTTTCCATCTTTCTGCTTTAGAGTCATCCTTCTAGATAACAATGGTCCTTCACAACACGCCTCTCTCATCCAATGTGCGCCTGCAGTTTCCACCAGCAGCAATTCACAGGCAGAGCAATAGTTTACTTTTTGATTTTGGTACTTTTGAGTGTCGAATTGATGATGTGAAATAGGATTCCGGTGGGAAAAAAGGTGTTTCAGTGCGATTATTGTGCAGATTAATTATCTCATTAGGGATTTTATGTTACACTCAGGCTCTTCCAAACAGCTACATGTGGTTCACATGGCTTATATTTGCAGCGTGCCGACCACAGAGAATCAAACACTGACACACATTTTGCATCAAAGCATTT
>JAUESF010000070.1:190921-209649 GCA_032274765.1 Malacoctenus tetranemus | reverse complement strand
TGTGTGTGTGTGTGTGTGTGTGTGTGTGTGTGTGTGTGTGTGTGTGTGTGTGTGTGTGTGTGTGTGTGTGAGTGTCTTGAATTTTTTGCTGACTTTTGTCATCTCATTTTCAAGTGTTAGGAGTTGATCTTTAAAACAGGACAGGCTAACACCCCCATTCTATAATAATGAGGAGTACCTAATCCACATAGAAGAGAAATTGATTCATATCAAATGCATCATTTACCAACAAGAATAATTATTGTCAACAGAAGAAGGAAAATAAAAGTAGTAGCACTCAGTTAGCAGCTAAAATTAAGGAGGAGGAGGAAGAGGGGCACAGTCTGGATGCATCTCATTGGGCAGGTTGTGGTGACGATATGCCCCCATTTTTGTGGTTTCTATCTTGGACTTCTGAGCTGCTGAGTCCAGAAGACAACAATGCTATGTGCACTTTAGCATCAATCAGAGCCCTGCAGGAGATTAGCCCTTTATTCGTGGATGTCCACTTTCACAGAGGCAAACCGGTGGTGTCTGTCTGCTGTTTGCACGTGCAAATGTACAGTGTCTTTTTCTTCTTCTTCTTCTTCTTCTTCTTCTTTTATCCATTGCGTGTGCTTTCAGCACATGTTCAGTTGCCCAGGTCAGAGTCTCTGTCCCCGATGAACCAGCGCATGTGGAAACAGAGGGCGAGGAAGCCCGTACCCAGCAGGTCGCCCAGCGCGGTCAGATAGGGGATGGAGAAGTTGTCGGGGTCCATGCCTCGGCCCCACATCCAGTGAACCATCCAGTCGGCCAGGTAGAGCAGGATGATGACCTGCAGCAGGAACAAACCATTGGTCAGTGGACTCTACCCCTTTTGCGCACCCTTTACCAAAGCCCCCCCCCCCACCCCCTGCCCCCACCCCCAGATTGATTTAGAAATCTGATTTATGATGCGACGAATGCACCTGCAGCAGTGCAGCGACAAGGTAGAAGACAATGAAGATGGCCGTCAGGGTGGTGTGCCCGCCCCTCAGGGAATTGATGGTGTAGAGGAAGACGAGGTGACCCGGTGCGACCAGGAGGAAGAGCACGCGGGCTGAGCGCGAGTTCACAGCTGGACAGCCAGACAGGACAAGAACCAATATTAAGGCTTGCACATGTACTTGTATGTGTTCCTTTCTGCCACTATATTTGTCAAAACACACACACGTCTCTTTTCAATTGTTTATTACGTTGTTACATTGTGATCTTTCTTTGTTACTGCTTTATCCTTTTGTGGTTGTTTGTGCCATTTTTTGTTTTCGTCAGAATGATCCATCAACAGGTCTGTAGAACCTGTGACTGTGTCACATTGGAACTTTTCACTGACGACCCCGGCAACTTACATGAGCCGAAGAAGGAGTTGCAGGGTGTGGGGCACTTTCTGGGGGTGTGGTTGGGATCTCCCATGGGGAGACCATTCATGTGCAGATAGGTGGAGATTCGACTGGCCTGGACTGCGACGAGATTGCCTCCCACACCTGGAGAGCCCACAGGAAGGAGGGAGATGTCACAAAAGCCACCGAGACACACAAAGAGAGGCGAACAGATGATCACGTTTCTGTTGTGTGTTGCGTCAAACACGTTTGTTCTCGTCACTTCTCAGCAAAAGTATCACTGGTTTATCACATGCACACAATTAGACGAACGCTTCCTCATGCAGAATTGAAATCGGAACATCTTCTTGACTCCTCACCGTTGATCACCGGCGTGAAGACAGCCATGCCAGCAAAGTTTGGGTTGGTGACGGTCTTGTCCAGGATGAGACCACCGACACTAAAAGACAGACAGAAAGTCAATGGTTTTTCGAGCAGAGGGCGGTGGTGGTCGGGGGGGGCATAGAACGCATGCCAGCAGGTGAGAGATGTGTGACTTTAAGTCCATCAGTGTTAGAATATTTGATGATGTATGTTGTCAATATTCCTCCATACTGCTCGTCCAATGTAATCCAAGTGTCCTGAGTGGGCACCGTCCATAATTGACTCGCAACAGAATCATTTAGAATGTTTTCAGAGCCTAAACAGTAGTATATAGCATTTCCTGAATGCACGCGCCTGCGAGTTCACAACACTACAGAAACCGCGGCAGACCAAACCAGGTGAGAGTGCGCATTCAGCGTCTGCTGTTCCGATAATTAACACACTCGAACCATCTTCTGAATTTCACGGCGGAAATGACCAATCAGCAGCTTTTTCCAACTCTGAGAGACGCTAACCTCAACGCAGCTGAGAGTGAGAAATCAAATGTAAAGTGTGTCATGACTTGTGGTTGACGTGTGTGAAGGTCATGAAGGTATAAATTCACATCCCACAAAAACAATGCGACACAACTGCAACAACATCTGAGCAAAAGTCTCAATGAAGACGAGCACGATGACAGACACTTCGTTCGTTTTCTTGATGACAGCACAGAACTGTGAACAAACACCGTTCCCATGTAAGCTGAACACTTCTTCAATCTACCTCACAAGAGATAGATAATGATATGCGACACCAATACCTACAAAAAGAACATCTGGTGTGTTGCGCTTCTCCCCTACTTTAGTGTTCTGCTCTTGGGCCCGGATTTGCTGGGACACTCAGTCCCAAAGAAAACGTCAGTCCTTGTAATACACCACAGCTAATGCAGGTCCCTTTCATCAGAGGGGAGTGATTTACTGATTTTAAAGCTCTTTTTAGAGCAAGAAGGCTAAACATCTGAGTCACTGTAAACGGCCTCCTGCAGTCTGTGCGGTTCTATCCCATCTGTACCTGCTGATGGCCATGGCGATGATGACTGGCTCCCAGCCAGAGTACAGGACCTCTCTGGTGGATGGGATCTTCCTGGCTATCAGCACCCATATGGGGCACATGGCCACAAAGGCAGAACACACCAGAGGGTTGGCGTAGTCATTTTCTGTGAAGATGAAGGGCATAAAAAAAAAGAGAGAGAAAGGGAGAGTTAATAACAGAACAAGTGGCGGGTAAAAAGGTGACTATTATCAGACATGAGGGCCTGTAAATCCTGCATATGAACGATCAGACTGAATGGTTTTGAGAAGATCATCTTCATCTATTCGTTTTCTCAACCAAGAGAGCGCAAAGTTCTCTTCGCGGGGCGTACGGTGAGGCTATTACGTGCCCCCTCAAATTTCTGTGCCCTCTCGCTGTAAATTTCCTCGCCCTCGCTGTGTTCAGTGGCCGTGGCAGTCTCACTGGGTGTTTTCGTCAGTTGCGGACACTCTTCTGATTGATCTGACTGGCTGGATTGTAAGCTCACGTGCAGCGTGGCTCCACCTCTCCAAATCCATGCACCACCAGAAGTCGCATTAATGGTGAGTATTATAACAACATTACTTAAAAAAAATAAATTCAGAGGCTTGTTATACTCACATTTAGTTGAACTCAGTCTTTAAATATATTACATGGCTCTCACTGAAATGAATTTCCAAACATTTTGCTTTCATGGCTCTCTGAGTCAAAAAGGTTCCCAACCCCTGAAGTATACTGTAAGTCGGCGTCAGTCCTTGCTGTGCCCTGTAGAGGGCAGCATTACAGCTCGCCTTGACACTCGCAACTACAAACCACCACAAACACAGCATTTAAGTGGGCAGACCACTTACAAGACCCAGACGGCAGCTGTGTTTGTGTGCATCTGAGCCAAAACAACCCAAAATAAGCTGGAGGCAGCAGCTGATGGCTGTGACTGTAATGTTTGTGGACTCTCCAACAGATGGAGGGGTGACGGGATGGAAGTCCACTCTCTGGGTAAGCGCAGCTTCGCGGCTCCAACCAAATATCCGGCTGTGGTGTGGAAATGGTGGCAACGGCGGGGGGAGCCTTATGGAGCGAACCGTGTCACCGGGCCAAGACGCCATCGCAGAGCAAACGACTGGAGCTGCGTGGTTTTTCTCGACCTTAAAGTCACGGCAAGGTTAGGCGTGGGCGGCCCTTTCATCGGCGCTCGCTGCGCACAGCCGGCCACATTTCACACATTCTGCACACGCTGCTCCTCTCTATGACTCCTGAAGATAATCAGGGCTTCTTAAAAGCAGTGTGACCGGTCCGGCGACTGCCGCGATTGCAATGCTGTTGCGCGACTTCTGCTGAAATTACTCTGCGTTACTCGCAGGCGCAGATTCATGGGCTGAGTTTAAACTTGTCGTGAGCGTCACTTGCACAGGAGGAAGTAACCGACCTACGTCATTACAAAAGGTTCTACAGATATCGTGACGTCGATGAGCGAATGTCGTCCTGCAATTTGTTTTTTTTCATCTCTGAAACAAACAAAACCGCTGAGTCATGACACTCACAGGAACAAAGCATAATGTTTCACTGATGGCAGTGTAGTAACAATAATCCTGGTGTGTCTTCAGTGGTCTAATAACAACCGATTGGAATGATAAGTGATGAGCAGATTTATCTGATTCAGCTATGTGCGAGCTGAGAAACGACAAACACACACGGGACAGAGGCGCTCCAGGGTATGAATCTGGACGCTGGTGTCACACAGAGTTTGCATGCTTCACCATCCAAGCATGGGCTCCTTTTGGGGGGGGGGGGGGTCTCCGTTCTGCTCCCAGAGTCCAAAAACATGCACGTCAATTTGTAGCTTTGAATCTCAGAAAAGCTCATATCAAGAGAAACTCTCTGAGCAACACACACACAGATGTGAAAAAGGTCCCGTTCAGCAGTGTACACACAATGTGGTGCGCTCGTGTTTTGCAGCATCTCTTTAGAAATGTAGAGAAAACTCACGGAGCCAGGGACCCAGAAATGGGGGGGGCTGAAATTTGACACCTGCCTCGTCTCCTAAACGAAGTCATGATGAGTGACTGGGACCTTTCTGAAGTCGCAAAACTAAACGGACAACTCAACTTATTGCCATGACTCTTCAGTTAACACTCTTGCTGTGTTTATAGCCCCACATATGCATTTGTGGAAAAAAAGGTCCCTACTCCTTAAATACCTTCATACTACATCTTTAATAGGGCTGTTTTCAAGAAAAAGAATGGTCAAAAAGTCAATGGAACAAGAGAATTCACATCAACTAATGAAGCCTGATGTGCGGTCCCTGCGTGCTCTTGGTGAGTGCGTGCCCTTTGATTTGTGTTACCGAGCTCCTTGTAGAGTCCTGTTGAGATGCCAGCCAGTAGCGACAGGGTGATCAGGTCTCCCAGGCTGGCGGCGATGGGCGTGGCCACGTTGTCGGGGTTGATGCCAACTTTTCGGGACGCGATGATCACACCGATCATGATGAGACCTGCGGAGGATTTCAGGTCGGAGGCATTACTTTGCGGAAGACATCTGACGCCACATCTCTTTATGTAACTGTCGGAGGGACCCATAAAGTGGCCCAACGGGCAGAAGTCTCACCGCGTACGGATGTAATCACAGCGAAAAATATGAAGAAACGTCGTCATTCTCACCACAATCAATTTGTTTTACAGACACCACTTCATGTCAGCAGGAACCATCCTGTGGTTCTGCTCTATGTTAATCTCGTGACTCGGCATTTGAGAGCTCAAACTGGCGGAAAAAGACAATTGCAGAACTCTCCAGTGGGAACTCCAGGGGTCCCTCAATGACGGGTTAGCATTTGCTAACTCTTCACACTCACATGCCCCCTAACACATTTCTGTTACTAGTGTTCAATGGAGGTTTGACCTCACTAAATAAAACAAGTAAATGCAACCACATTTTTTTTGAAGTGTTGAATTTCTGGAATGATTTCAAAACACGAGGAAAAATATTATTGTTCATGAAGCTAATTCTTAATCTACCCACGAATACATGTTATCCCTGTGGCACAATGTGTTCATTCCAACTGATTTATTTACTTTGGCAAAACACAGGAGCTTCTTCGTTTATCAGTACACAATGTAGAGCACAAGTAATAACTGTATTCGTGTTCAGAATAATCTTATCTCATTGGCTGTGCTGAAGAGGGTTGTGTCATATTCTGTCTCATAATCAGTATATTTGATACTAAAACAACACCGCTGTGATGCAGTATTGTGACCGTGTGATGTTGTACAACTGGATACTTCAACAGTGAGACGTTGCCCAGTGTAAAACCAAACAACTCGTCTTGTTAAGAGCTGATATCAAACAGGGGGTGTCCTCCTTTTTTTGACCTTTGTCAGGGTCATGAAAAAAAGAGAGTGAAATTCTCCTCAGCATTTACGGTGGTTTCGCGCCACATTAGCAAGAAACAGCCGCTTCGGCGCTTGTTTTGGGTCTGCTGTTTGTACATATTCTCAACAGCCCCAGGGAAATGCAGCAGGACTTTAATGTCCACTCGGTGACATTACGCCCTAATATAGTGGCTTTGTCAGACTCTGCTCAAAAAGGCTTCCCAGCTGGTTTCAAACCAGGGATCTCACTGTGATGCCGGCGCATTAACCACCCTGCCACTAACCTGTCTTTTCATTAAAAAATATGGTGCTTTTTGTTAAACTGTGATAAGCGATCGAAATGAGAATAAGCGTGCTTAAATAATTCAGATTCATTTTTGTAAATAGAGTCCAACAAATCAATGAGAGAGCAGAAAACACAACATTTGAAACACAAAAAACCCAGGAAATGTCATTGGGACAATGACAGAAGTATTGTTGCAATGAGATGCGATATGTTGTCTTGTGAGAGCGTGTCCTTGTTGCTGACTGTTCCGAGTACTGAGCAGCAATTGCTGTGGAGCAGCTCCGCCTGTGTAACTTGCTCGCTTAATGCCACTTAGTGTAACCAAGCTGCCTGGCTCCGCCTCACAGGGTTTAGGTGAAATTTAGTAGGAGGAGAGTAAAGTAAAGTAAAACTTTCTTTCTCTAAAACAAATCACTGCAGTAATATAAATTGCTGAATTCATTACTGTATGAATTGTAAGGCTGATTTCGATGCAAATAAAAAAAACCACGAGCTAAAAAAAACCCTCAGTATATCTGTCAAATTGTCTCAATAGGGTCATTTTTGCTGGTCCCAAGCCCGGAAAAAGGAGGGTTGGTACTGTCACGTTAAAAAAATCAAACAAGATCAACAGAAGAAAGTTCAGTTGTAGTTCAAAACGTATTTAGGGTGTTTTATTTACTCACTTTTTTGTCTCTCCCACAATGTTGTTCCTCTGCCTTACAGCGTCAATTACATGGTGCATGTGGTGAATTGTGCCAATTAGGTGATGATGTCATTTCGCAACTTTTCGCGACTTTGAGAACAGCCAATAGTGACTCTCCTTACAGAGGAGTCGGCAACACTGGGCTTTTGTGAGATCAAACAGCGAGTCACATTGGCTACTAAACAATCCTGACGAGTGGCTTTTCACCCTCAGACTGAGCTTCACTGACCCCCTGCGGTCCGACGGGGTGCGTACCTAGCAGCAGTGATGCGATGAAGGCCGTGGCCACGCTCGAGGCGCACAGCAGCACGGCGTGGTTCATCCTGAAGTGTCCCTCTGGGATCCAGCCAAAGATCACAGCAGCGATGGAGGCCAGGAAGCCAACCACCGTGGCCTGGACCTAGAAACACACGCATACACGTACACGTACACGTACACACACACACACACACACACACACACACACACACACACACACACACACATTAAATGTATGTAGCTATCAATACCAGCTAGCATGTAAACACCAGATGCATGACGCTCTCCCATTACATCCAAGCAGCTTCCAATCAATCAGTGTGCCCTGTCGAACCTTACATGGCGGTCATGCTGCGTGTCCGTACAGTAACACTATACACCACCTGCAGTGGGGGCGAGCACCAGTGTTTACTATGTGCTGGCAGACACTATGTTGGGACTCGACGGACAACTCCGTCACTGTCTATTCATTCAACTTGTCACATGTTGGGGTTGCAGTTAACGTGCTGGTTCTGGAGACCCAGTCAGTTTAGGAAGTGCTTTCATGAGCGCTACAAGTTGTGTGCCTGGCAATGAAGTCCCACTGCACGTGGCAACTTGATTTCTGAAAAGGCCAAATGAGAAATTGACTTGATTACTTTTTAGCTCATGTTGATTTTATATGAATACACAACTCTGATTTGATCCCAAACAGAACTTGTGTGCACTTCTTATCGCATTGCAGTTTGTTTCAACGTGCGCAAACGTGACGTCCAGCTCCATGTACCTGAATGAGGGCCAAGTTCCCCATGATCATCTTCCACATGTCCTTGGTTGTGTCCATCTGACCAATGTTAGCCTAAAACGAGACAGAAAGGACACACAACAAATGATTATTTCCGTGAGTGTTGTTTGAGTGGGAGTCGCAGCGTGTGTACATGCTGCTGTTGCCTCTCGGTCCCGTTTGAACAATGAGATGTCAGTTCCATCAGACAAAGACACTCTGATCTGATCCCCCACCCTGCGGCCGACTCCACTTATCTCATCTGTCCTCTTACACACACGCGCACACGCACACATACACACACACAGAGGGTCTCGAGCGTTGAGTGGCCGTAGTCACAGTGGGCTAACTGTGTGTCCAGAGCAATGATCCTAATGGCCATCCAGAGACAGAAGACACAAACAGACAGTCCGCTTTTCCTTTCTGTCCTCTGCCATTTACATATGCAGGGGGAGGAGACACATCTCCTGACATCAAAACACTGCTAACCACAGGACCTGCCATCTACTCCACTTTAATTAACCAGCAGAAGAAGACGCTTTATAATATTGACTCAAGAATGTGGCTTGTCAATGTCCAAGTCCTCCCTTTTCCTTTTTGTTGAGAGGATTGTGTGATTTTTTGACCAAAATTTATGAAGAAACTGTTAAGCAGAAAAACTTCCAGCCAGTTCCTTAAAACTTAAGTGCATATAATTAATTGTTGACTTTTTTGTTGCTTGTTGCAGCAAAGATTTGTTCTTATTTTTCATTTTGTGTGATGTTAACTCACTCACTCAGTCACCTTTTCACTGCTTGGACCATTTGAAGAGGCAGCAGGTGCTGAAGCTGATCTCAATGCAATCCAACATAAACCTGATGTGAATACCAGTCGTTGCACATCTGCTGGCGTCTGACTGCAATTCTCAACAATCCATTTAAATCACAATTCTGACCAAGATCAGGGTGTGTGTTCCTCGATTTGGGGCAGTTGCGCAATGCTGCAGTGTGTATGCTGACACCATCCTCATTAACTTGTGGAGCAGTGTCACTAGTCACATACACTTTTGCTTTCTTTATCACTTCAGAGTCACTAAAAGGTGAACAAACGATAAACGAGGCCAGCAGACAGCGCTCACAATGAAGAGCCACGCTGAGACACTCATGATAACAAGGCGCTAATCCATTTAATGTGTGTCCTCCTTTATTAAAAGCGAGCCGGCGTATCTGGCAGCACGACAGGCCCGTCAGACATGCGCGTCATGTGTTCAGCCCCCGTACGTCACCACGACTCATGTATCTGCCAAGAACACCGCGACAGCGACATGTCCCCGCGCCCGCTCGCGCCATGTAAGTGTGTGGTGGACTGACAGCTGCCGCAGCTGCTCCGACGGAGCGGGCTGCCATAGATAAAACGGGTTTATGGCCAACAGATAAGAGAGTGGACCGAACATCTGTGCAGTGAGCGTTTGGCACCTCCACAAGTTCCTGCAATTTCTGTCTCTAAATCCTTTACAGGGTTTGCACTGGGGGGAGGGGGGGGGTGTCTCTGCCACGATAAAAGTGCACACCCAGACTGACGAAGCCAGACAGTGCTCAGGGAACCTGTTCCAAAGCACAAGCGAAGTTACGTGATGATCTCTGATGATGATGACGGCGATGATGCTGCCAATGCCTGGGCTTTGTGTGCACACGTGGGCAGTGGGATTAGTGGCGCATCAGAGCGATGTTGTGAAGCCAATTCAAATATGACATAACAGGAGCTGGAAAAAACCCTGAATTCCAGAAAAGATTGCAGAGTCATTTGGAACACAACATTGATGCCTAAAGCATGTTAGACTTTGTTTGCTTGTGGTTGTCATAATCACAACTGCATGCGTTAAAAAAAACTTGAGACGTTTTCTGGAACTCTATTCATCGCCAAGTTTCTCAAGCCGAAATTTTTATCCAAATAGGAACATCATTGAACAAAGACAAAGAGAAATAGGTCCCTCTTTAATGTCCTTAGTAACAAATTTAAGGACAAAGGTGTAAAAAATGAGTCAATAAAGAAGAAAAAAAAAGTCAAGACAACATGGTCATGTGCAGTGACAACCAGTGTTGGGGGGATTACATTATTTTTCTCGGTAATAAGCGCATTAGTGAACCTTACAGTGGTCCTAATCTGCCCGTAATTAGTGGTGGCATGGAAAGAAACGTGGTCCTGCTGGGACTGACCAGCAGAGAGCTAACACTAACATCTCCAGACAAGCAGCACATCCTGGCCTACTTTGTGCCTGCGAGCATGAGATAGGTGCTGGGCTGGAAAAACGACGCAGAGCTTGAAAACCAGCGGTCAGTCAGAAAGTACGCAAGGAGCCAGTCGAGAGTGGTCGGACTCATTCTACCAATAAAGGATCGGGTGAAATGTAATACAATGCCTTAAATGGGCCACTTTGTGGGTGGAGGGTGGCTGTCATTGCAAGGCAGGCAAATATTGACAGACCGTTCAATCAGTGATGGAGTGCCAATAAAACATTGTTGAATCAACTTCCTGATCTGACACTGAGTGACTGTTGGGCTTTGCACTTCCCTGAATTCACATGGAAACAGCAGGGATGGTCGGACAAATCATTAAGATTGCGTCGTTGAAATTTTAACCGTCGTCCCCTCGCCACATGCACAATTTTTCCAATCTGCGCTGGTCTTGTTATTGACTTTTAATTTGAAAATCACAAAGCAAAATGAATATTTACAGCCTCCCACTCACATTTTTAAGCTCCAGGCGGCACAACAATTGCTGATGATATGGTAAAAATGTAAAAACTTGGTTGAGGTTGTTTTTTTTTAAGTTTATAATTAAGAAAATTACAAATGAAGCCACATTTCTACACTGAGTTGCTTCTACTTTTTTTTGTTTTTGTTTATAAAGGCAGAAACCGCAGTGATTTAGGCTTTTCCAACTTTCATAGAGATACGCAGAGCGAAGGAGAGTGAGACACTGGAGTCATTCCTCTCCTGTACCGTTTACTATTCGATGAATAATACTGTATATATTCAGCAGTGAGCTGCGTGCAGAACAGGCTGCCGGCCCGGCATGCTAATCAGCCCCGTCACCTGCTTTGCCCCTGGCCAGTGGAAAGAATGTGGGGATTGGTGCACTTAGGGGCAACGCTGGGCTAAATCCCTCATAACTCCGTAGCGACAGTGTGTGCCGCTCACCTTTGGTCCGCGCTGCTGGCGGGTCAATGACCCCTTCGGGCTGTACAACGGAAGCTCAGCGGAGGGCCACTGTATGGTAAAAGCTCAGTGGGTTCGGTACAGAGAACATTAAACATCTACTTTAGTACTCTTTGAAACAGGAATATAAAGAGAGAGATCAGGAGAGATCACTTGATTTCAGACCAAAACTATCTGTGGGACATAAATGTTAGCATATTGTTCTAAATATCTGCCCCTTCTCTAGAAGTGACAACTTACGAATGTCATATTTTTATACATTTTACAGTTTTACCTTAAAAAGTTGTTTTTTTTCACAGTAAGAGCAAAAACTGATGTCATAGAACAAATAAAGATAAATTGAAAAATGTGTCATGGGCGGGCCAATGTTCCTATTGGCCAGTCCCACCCGAATCGACAGCTGGGTGGAGGGATTTTGGGCAAAGATGGTGACACCTTCATCGTTAATATTCATGAGGAAACTCTCCCGCCGGCCCAGACAGACTTCCTTCTTCTTGTGTGTTTTAAACAGCTGATGCAACTTTGTTGCACAAAGATATAGAAAGCTAAGCACAAACATTGTAGTCTTAACTGATCCGCTCAGGTCGGGGTGCGGCTGCTGCTGGACGTCAGTCCTTTGCGTTGCCCGCGTTACTGGCCGCGGCCTCGGAGCCAAACACAAATCACAACACTAATCACAGTTTTTTTTAATAATGCTCTTTGTTGTACTCACACAAAGGAGCACACAAATTTAGCTGACGACACTGTCATGGTATAAGGCATCTTGCCATGAAACTGTTACTCTCTAAGAATAAAAATAACCTGGCATTGTTCCTAAAAAGATTCAAAGTGACACTATTCATTTCTGCTTGTTTCAATCCTTCAATTGAAGGAAAACAAGAAGTAAAACTGAGGCTCTTCCCATGTAGCTGCTCCATAGCAACACTTTTTTTTTTACTAGCGAGGTCATCAATGAGACAGGAAGTCAGTCCAAACCCTGCTCCCAGAGTTAGGCATGCCATCAGTTGATAGTTAACCAAGCGCACTACAACGGAGGTGTTACCACACTTGACAACTAAGCCAATGAGGCAAAGTGTTGTAACACTCCCAGTGTTGGCACACCTGCCTTCGGTTGCTTCAGTGTGCTTTCAGGTTCAGTGATGTGAGTGATGTAATAATTAAGGACTTGGGTAAATTCAAACGTGAGTTTAACATCGAGGCTGGATTGAGACACTGTCGCCAAGCATAACAAGTAAATATTGAGATGTATCAAGTGTTCTTTTCGGCACCATGTGGCACACCCTGAAACTTGAACCCAAAGAGCAATATTTGTTTTCCGACATCCAGGCAGTCGAATTTAAATCTACTGTTGACCGAAGGATGAGTTGAAGCACCACACCGTTCCAGAGGATGCCAAATAAATAAACATTTACTGTGCAGGGCGGGTCTCAGGACAACTGCCAGTGTTTGGGGGATCACACCTTGAGACAGAGGTGAAACGCAGCCATGTGTTCAATTCAGTACCTGGCAGCAAGCTCACCTGCCTGTTCAGGTGAACGCACCTGAGCAGGATCAATGGAAAGTAACAAGCTCAGGAATGTTGCTATCAGTTCTCCTAACCCCCCCCCCAAAAAAAAACACACACACAAACGAAGGCAATGTCACTTCTGACAACTGAGAACAACAAGCAGTCCTGACTCTCACAATGGGAGACATTGGGCAATAAGTTAATGAACCTGAAAACTACAAACATGGGTGATTCACTAACTGGGAATTTAAAATGGGAATTGGAAAACAGACTTGACTGATACAGCTCGAGTAGCCTAAATAACTCTCTCTTGATCAGTCACATTTACCATTCACACACAGTCACTGCCACACCAATAGTAGTAGCCATGCAGGGTGAAGGAGCATAGGCTTCAGTGTCTTGCCAAAGAGCACTTCAGCACACGAAGAAGGCCAAAAGAGGTACCAATCGCCACCCATTTGAAGCGAAAGACAACCTGTTCTACTGCTCTGAGCAGCAGCCTACAGTACCGTACAGTACTAATGCAGTGTGATAACATACACACTCCAAAAGACAGAGAGAGAGAGAGAGAGAGAGAGAGAGAGAGAGGGGCAGATTTCTTACCGCCGTGGAGAGCCTCGAGGCCAACGTCATCTCCAAGTTGCCTTTGAGGCCCAGCAACGCCGGGACCAGGATGAAGACCTCCGACACCTCTGTGAACACGGTCCAGTGCTGCAGTGACAGAGCAAGAAGATACCATCAGCCACTGCTGGATAGAAGTAGGCAGTTGTCAGGCCACATGGACAGGATCGAGGTCGCCTCCGTGACCTTGTTCTTCATTATTGATTCTGCACTGAAACAAGACCGGCATGATGGACCACACAGCCACTCTCAGCAGACCACTCGCGTGATGTATCACTACTGTACTGGCTCTTCTTTAAGTTCTGCTGACCTTCTCGGTCCTTCTTGGTCAGTGGAACTTCATGCTGAAATGATTTCTTACGCCCTTATTTTGGCTCACAGTCCCTCTCCCTTGTGATTCCTCTCTTTTACCTTTTTTATAACTGGTCCTCCTCTACTGCAGCTTGAACACAAGGAAACAGGACCACCTCAGCATAACCCTTTGGGGTATGCTTGTCAGTACTGGGTGCAACGAGACTGTTTCTACTAGGAAGCTAAGTATTGAGAGCAAAATGTGCATTGCATGGCACCTGAGAATGAAAGGGGATGTTTTTGTAAAATATGAAATCATAGGCCAGATCTGGATGTGGACCCGCCTTCCAATTGAATCTCTCCACCCATACAAAGGTCAGTAATCAGGGTTTGGGTACACTGATGCAAATCACAGCACTGGAAGGAACGATCGAATACCTCGCTAGCTATGTGCAACCATGGAGTAAGCAAAGAGAGAATGATGTTTTTTTTAATTTATTGTCAAGTCTGTTGCAGAACAACAAGGTCTTTATTAGCCATGATTTCACAGTCAAATTTTAATAGTTTCACTTTAAAAGTGACAAATATTCAAATGAACCAAAAGCTTTTTTTCCCCCAACATGCTTTGCTTCTTTGTTTTGGAAAGGCCCCTCCTCCTGCTCGGTCAGTGTGTCTGTGGAGGAGGCTGAAGCATTTCACTTTAAAACATCAGAAATAGGTGAAGTCACTTTCTGTTCCTGAGTGCATTTATGACCCATATACTCCCAAGTTCATCGATGAGGCAAAGTCAAAAAAAGTTGGTGACACTCAGAGCACAAAAACCACAAACGGGATGCATTCAGCTGATGGTGTCAGGTCGTTCGGCACGACAGGTGGGAAATTAAATCAAGTGTGATTGCAATTACTTACAAAGCTTGTAAATAATTTGATTTTGTTGCGTGCCAAGAAAGTTTGCACACGGCAAATTATTTGCTTTTACTTTCTCATTCCTGTCGGAAAAGAACGCACCAGAATAATAAATAATAAAAGAATGTTGCCACTGCTAAGTCGTCAAACATGAACTATACTGGCAAACACGAAACTACAAAATGGCAATAAAAGCACTGGGAGGTTGGCACACCACGTACCATATTGGAGAAAAGGCTCAGAGCAGCTGAGAGCAGCTAGACACACTTTAATGGTAACTGATTTAATACAACGACAATCATCAGCCCTTCCTGGCCCTTCCTGGCCACTCATCGCCTCAGTGTAGAAGCCAAATTCTGCTGTATTCATCACTTAGGATGCTTTCGATCCAGGACAGAACAAAGTCAGCCAGGAGCGAGGGCCAGCCAAATGGAGAGGGTGGCCAGGGAAGGTAGTGAGCTTGCTCAAGAGAGTCGGGAGCCGTGTGAAGCACATGTGAGTGCACGTGCAGGCTCTGTTGAGAATCCAGCAGCTGGACCTGAATGAAATCTATAGCTGGGTTTTTTTTAAGGGCCGACCCCCGATAACCTCCCTCCCTGGCTGCCAGCCAGCCCTTGAGAGGTGGTGTCCCCTGCGACTCCCTGCACTTGTCACAGTGGTGAAGCGCTGCCTCAATTAGGCTTCATGCAGCGCTAGCAGGTTTGCGGCCTACTGTGGCCAGCGAAGAAGCGAGTGCCGGGGCTCTGGGCCCATCGACCTCGCTGCAGTGAAAGTGCTTATCTCGGGGAGGGCAGTCCCACAGGCCCCCTTGCACTTACGTCCAGTCTGCCCAGAGCTGAATCAATATTCACCGAGGGCTGACACAGAGGAGAAGGAGAAGGGGAGGCCAAAATAGACGATGGGTGGAAAATAGTGGAGTGGCTGACGCTGAGGCGCCACAAAAAAAAAATACCCACTGCTGGCTTGCATTCGTCACACCGGGGGAAAACTCATCTGAGAAGGTGCAGTATACCCCTGCGTGTGTGTTGCAGCAGTCAGGGGCGCAACTACGTGCTTGCTGAGGGGTATGCAGACACATCCTTGTGCACATCCCTGCACCACCACCATCATTGCTTTGATGCCCCCCACCCCCAGCGTGCCGCATATGCTGCATACCCACTTTTTGCGACACTGGCAGCGGTAGGTGTGCCACCTCCAGCGTGGGTTAAAATACTTCTGTCCATCCCCTCTGCTGTCACTGGGCCAGGCAGAGCTCCTTTCCAACAGCCAGCCCCTCAGCTTGGCTCGCTGCCTCCTGCCAACCCAGCAGCCCTGTGAGCACCTCTGTGAGCACTCTTCTTTCACAGCCGTGTGTTTTCAAGCTTTCTCTCTCTCTTTCCCTCTCTCTCCCTCTCTCTCTCTCTAATTTGGTCTCACTCTCCTATCTCCCTCTTTGCCTCCCCTGTGGTGATATATGTTGTTGTCTCCATGGAACACTGGCTCAGGGCCAAACAAGCCCTCCCTCCTCACGGCCACCTCCTCGGTTCTAGGAACTCCGCTGGACAACCCCAGTACCTCTGTGTACAGACCTATAGGAGTTCTGGTATGCAAGCCCCACAAGGGTCGGGTTGCCCAGTTGAGTAACATGGCCCCAACTTTATTTGTGATCACTGTACTTGCTGTACTGAGCGAGGGGGAAGCTGAACCTGATGGCGTGCAGTGTCAAACGCAACTCCAGTGGTGTCACAGAAACTGTATACCAGGTGGTGTTCGCTTGGTTTTTTTTCTGACGCAGCAGCGCGGATGGTACAGTCGTGGGCCGAATGTTATGTCAAAACACATGCCATTCGGGGTCAGATTATCCTCGCTGCGGTGAAATGAAGGGTCACGCTGCAATCGAGACCCCAAAGGCGTATGTCACCAGCACTGACGAAGCGAAGGACAGTCGGATTTAGGTGCGTTTGTTTTCGACCCCGAGGGGATCAGAGGCAAAACAGAGTGGAATCTTGTCGGCAATGACACTGCACTTTTTTTTGCCAAGCACTTTGCAGGCAATCGATTAGGAATATTCACATGACCGAAAAAATAGGGCACCGAGCAGTTTGGAAGAGGGAGAGCGATCACTGTCCCCACCCTGTTCACCACCTTGAGTGAGGCCTCAAAAAGGCCTGACTGCTCCACCGGGCAGTGCACTAAGCAGCCCACTGCTCCTAGTACGTGTAGTTAAGGTTAATTATAAACAGGGTGGGTTAAATGTGGAGAAGATTTTATTGAAGGGGGTCAACAAAGGATAATCTCACTTAAACGGGAGAGTCTGAATGGGAGTTTTGCATGTGCGATTGAGAGTTGAGACAGAGAAGTGAATGCATGTGAGCGCAGAACATTTTAGCCAAGAGATGGAAATGTTAAAGTTGCATCGCCATTGACATCAGAATGATACATTTGTGAAAAAACAAAATGTAATTAGCAAAAAAAAAAAACAAGACAAGGTTGTTGTGGGTCCAGCTGATAGAATTCCTCTCAGCCCAACATCAACAGCCTCTCCAGGAAAGGCCGAGTTGGTTGAACCCCTCGATTCAAAAAGCAACATCAATGTGAACAATAAAAAATTTCGTGTTGTCAACTTATGTATTTACAGAAACATCTCCCTGTATGTTGCTCAAGACGCACCTAAAATGCTTTAACATGCAGATTGGAGGTGCTGGGTGATCATCACTGCATGCTATTTGTAGATCAACTTTTCCTTGTGAGTTTCCAGACGATGTTACATTTATGCACCTTTTTTTACATGCAAAAAAGCTTCATTAGATCAGGGCCACACAGTTGTCTCAGGATGTCACATACGCTGAGTGCTAAACGAGACGACAACTGTCTGGGTCCCAACACCAACTGAAGATAGACGGAGGATCAAGCTGCGACTACGTGACCACAATGACAGGAAATAGGCAAACCTGAGCTTTTCCAAGGATTTCCAAGAATCTGTGACAAAGTGAAAGATTAGCCAGGGATTTGGGACGACACAAAGACCTGCTAATCTCCACCATCTATATCACCCACATCATCGCCAAGTAGCTATCCGGAGTCTGGCTTCAATAGCCGTGGGATGATAAGCTGTAAATGATTTGTCGGGGACAGAACTGGTGAGCATAAACATTGCACTTCGGGGAGGTCAAAATGGCCTTTAAAAGGCTGTAGAGACATAATTTGCCTTTGATAACTTTGGAATGTTGTTCTGAAAGTCACCAGTTGCAGCCTGGGAGAAGGAAAAAACAGACGGCAGTTGTACACATTCGAAAAAGCTGAATCAACTTTTTTGAGTGGGACCAACACTTTGACTCGTGATTCAGGTTGAGGTCATTCAGCTCACGTTCTGATTTCACTGTGGAAAACCAGGCAAGTGGATGTGGTTGGTGGGCAGTGAGGACTTGGCTGGCAGTTAAACCTTTGTGTCGGCTATGATTTCCTGTTTACTGGTTCCTGTATTTTTAGATTTTGAGGTTGTCCCACTCTTTAAGAGGTTGAGACTCTTTACACCACAGCTGGGAACAGGCAGCTAGACTCTGAGGTAGACATACACACACACAAAGATGAAAATGTGAAAATGATTATATATCATTAAAACATGGGGGGGGGGTCCTGCATTCTTTTACTTGCAGCACGAGTGACACAGCCACAGGTGACATGTATGTGTGTGACTGTTTTGTGACTAGAAATCATCTGTCTGGCCTTTGACTCTGGCATTTCCAAGAAAACTAACACGACATGACCTTTGTGGGACATGTTTAACCTTCAAGTCCGGCTGTGCCGGACACCCTCAGAGGCCTAGTTTCTGGCCCTGGCAGTGAGAGACTGACAGTTTTAGGTCATTCTGCTGCCAAGTCACTGAGCAGAACTATGCAGACGTCTCACTCCTCTATACCAGCCCGGACAAACCATTCTGGGCCAACCTCGAGTGGGAGGAGCGTGCGTGCGTGTGTGCATGCATGCGTGCGTGCGTGCGTGCGTGCGTGCGTGCGTGCGTGCGTGCGTGTGTGCGTGTGTTAGAGCCTTTTTCATCCAAGGGACACTGGTTTGTTGGAAAAAATCTCAAGGCACACCACCAACAAAAATCTTTAAA
>JAUESF010000070.1:163421-176269 GCA_032274765.1 Malacoctenus tetranemus | reverse complement strand
AGATAAGATAAGATAAGATAAGATAAGATAAGATAAGATAAGATAAGATAAGAAAGGATAATCTTTTTTAATCTCACAATGGAGAAATTCACTTGGTACAACAGCTCTTTCAGAAAAAAACACACAAGGGGGTGCAGAAAGAAAGGGAAAGGAAAAAAAGTGCTTTTAAAAAAAACAACACAAAAGTTTAAATAGATAATAAAATTTAAAATATCGCCATTTTATGTACAGGAAATTAAATATTAAAATAGTGGCATCTTATGTACATTTTTGTTTCCAACAGCGGTAAAGTGGCTCCGGTTGTTAGGTATGTGTGCTTTTGTAGAGTCTGACAGCAGCAGGGATGACACTGAGGGTGTCTCAGCCTCTCACTGGACTGTTGTCAGTCCAGTCCAATGTATTGTTGAGGTGAACACCCAGGTATTTGCAACTCCGCACTGTCTCAATGACCTGGATGCTTACCTGTGAGTGTGGTGGTGGCTTCCTCCTGAAGTCCATCACCATCTGCTTCATCTTACTGGTGTTTAAGCATAGGTGGTTGCTCTCACACCAGTCCATGAAGTCCATGATGACCGACTGATACTCCAGATCGTTCCCGTCGGACACCCGGGCCACGATGGCCAAGGCCTCGGAGAACGTCTGGAGGTGGCAGATGTCCGCGTTAACGTTGAAGTCCGAGGTGAAGAGGGTAAAGAGGAAAGGGGACAGGACAGTGTCCTGGGGGGCCCCAGTGCTGCACGCCACCACCTCTGACTGACAGCTGTGCAGCCCTCACGTACTTTATTTGTCAGAAGAATTCAGTCAGTACAAAATGCTTCAATGGATTTAGATGACATTTGCAGGATGGTGAGAGGGTGATAGGAGGGTGATTGCATTTTGGTGTTGAGCAGCTCATCTGGAGATCCAAAATGATGAACAACAACACTTCTTTGGAGGGTTATATGAACGTGTGGCCCTTTAAGAGAGGGTGGTGTGTGAGAGGTTGAGTCGGGAAAAGTCAACAGGTGTGTTGACAGAGGTTTGCACTCTCTGGATGCTTCCATGGTAAATGTTTCCTGTAACTGAGAGCAGTGTCACACTGAACGGCGGTTGCAGGAGTGGAGCGATATTTGCCAGCCAGCAGCGTCAGCTCGTCACGAGCTCCTGAACGAGCCATCGAGCTGCCCGAAATGTGCAGCTCGTGACGCTTTGGGGATTTTTGAGTCATTGTGCGTTGCGGATTGATAAATTACTTTTTAAAGCTCAGAATCAGATTAATCGTGGTGATGGATTAATCCCCTCTCACCATCTGAGTTTGAAAAACAACATGTGCTGACCATCATTCACAAAAAAAATGGAAAAGATGAGCTGACTGGATGCAGCGCAGGCTCATTTCCATCTGCAGTCCAGCGTAGAAGTACCACAAAAGAAGAAAATTCATAGAAAAATTCTCAACACCAAACCACATGCACACAACACAACCTCATTCAGACACAAACCACGCTGACTCCAGCAGCCCACTGAACTGCTCCTCCCACCCAGCTTGTTTATTCACAGATATCCTTTATGAACTACAGATACTGTAATCAGTCTCATATGGTGCTATATATGTGTGCTTCTGTTCTTGTCTTGTTCCCAGTTCGTCTGCGTTTCCATGCCAGTTGCAACCAGGCTTCGTTCCTGCCATTGTTGATTGATTACTGATCCTGCCTTCCCTTTGACATCCTCTGCCCATGTATGATCCCTTGAACTGTTGTTTGTTTTTGGATTTGCCCCATCTCCCTGGATTCTCCCGTTTGGTGCCTGACCCCTGCCTATCCCCGACTATGTCTCTGGATCACGTACGTTACACCTTTGTTGGTAATTAAACTCTGGGCTGTTGACTTGCCGTTTTGCCTAATAAACTTTTCTCATGTTCGTACTGTGTCTGTCATGCAATTGAGTCCGCAAACCTGGCCTTCATGCCCGACACTCCCCTTTCTAATTTGGAGCAAATGTTAACATCAGGCCAAATTCTTTTTACCCCACTTAGCGCTTTTGTTGGGGGAAAATGTGTCATAAAGCAGCGCTTCACTGGAATGCCTCCTCTTTCGCCTTTCATGGGCTACTTACGGATTTCTATTATAGGATCATTAACAATTACACTTCCAGGAGCTTCAAGGAGCCTGTCATTTGTGAACTTTATTGGACATGAAAACAATATTTTTGCCCCCCACCCTCCACGTGCCCTGTGTGGAGGATGTGTGTATTCACGGTCCTGAAAATTGTGGCTTGGCTTATTAAGAGGTTTCTCCTGCTGTTCACATGTTGTGAGTTTCCCTCTGTCTCATTGCCGTTTTTGTTGGTCTTTGTCATAAGTTCATCCATTTCTTTCAGGGAGCATTATTTTCAAACACCCATGTTGAAATAAAGGGGAGCTTCCCAGCAGATGTTGCTTCGAAGACTGTTGGCATCAGCATGAGTAAAGTCTTTGAGCATTTGTCAGTCGTACCATGCAAATGTTTACACCAAGGAAAGTTTTGGATTGCAACCGAACACAGATAACAAGCTAGATAAAGCCTTAAAGTGACCCTATTATGCTATTTCAACTTTTTTCACAGTGTAATAGTGTTGAAAGCTCATTCAGACAAATGAGCAGTGCCCCCTCTTTTCACATAAACTCATGTTTGAGATATTTAGCGTGTCTCTCCATGCAGTTTCTGTGGTGGTTGAAACGTTAGGTTTCAGAGAGTTTTTTTCACATCAGTTTTTCACTATGACCTCACAAGGGGGGGGGAACTCAGTGATTGGATAACTTCTCTACACTGTGCATGTTCATGAGAAGTGAGGCAGCTCACCTTTCCTGAAGTGGTTGTCAAGTAGTTATCGCGACGCATCGTTCATCAACATGTCACACAAGAAGTGTTTCTTTGGCTGTGTCGGAAAGTTAAACTTGTTCAAATTCCCAAATGAAACTACGGCCAGACAGCAATGGATGGAGTTTGTTTTCGGGAACCAGACGCAGAGTTGTTCCAATGTGTTTGTTTGCTATCGTCATTTCACCAACGACTGCTGGCTGAATAAGGGCCAGTATGATGGCGGATTTGCAAACAAGCTTTTACTGAAATAAGGGTCTGTGCCCTCAATCAAGGAGGACCACATTTCTGATACGGAGCCACACGCTGTAAGTAATACTGAAAAAACTGTCAGAGAAGAAATAACTTACACTGACTTACTTCATAAACGGAATCTCGGCGACATACAGCTGGTAATTAGCCAAGCTAAACGATAGCTGTGGAGGGGGGGGGGGATGCTAACAGACGTAGCCATCAGGTTATAAACATCCAGGCGATTACCCACGCTAAATGATAGGTGTGGTAGGGGGGATGCTAACAGACGTAGCCATCAGCCTCGGTTTGTGTACAAGTAATGCCGGTGTCTCTGTGGCGAGAATGTCTATGTGCACACTCCCAATAATGGCCCAATCAGAGGCATCCTGCATCATTGTAGGGGCGGGGATTAATGTGGAAGAGCCTTATCCTGCTTGTCTCTAAAGGGGCTTCTATTAGGGCTGAAGGAGACGACCACGATATAATGAATAATGGCGTTTGAGAAAAAGAGCTTGACGAATTTCTGTCATTGTGGACTTGCATACAAAGACAAAGACATCCAAAATATGTATAATAGGGTCACTTTAACGACAGCATATTCAGTGTGGTCATCCATCAGGAATCACTGAGGAATAGATCTGATGTGGGGTTCAAGCAATGTCCAAACACGGAGAAGTTTAAGCATTTGTTCAGACATCACGGTGAGGAGTTACAATAGGGACAGGAATACACTGGATGTCCCAGGGACCAAATGCTTTTAAAACTGAGTTTTAATGATTTTTTTCCCCTTCGGCTATTTTTGAGAATCTGCCCTGTATGTGTGAATGTGCATGTGTGAACACATGTATTAATGATAAATGCAGGTTTATCTTCTGTTATATAACCTCAAAATGTAGCGATTAGAAGGTTGTAAAATTCAGATATGTTGGATTTGTAGAAGTTTTATTTTCACTTCAGTTCAAACTAGAACCCAGGAAAATCTCAACTCAGTGGAGGTGCAGAAGAAAGGTTTGAATGTTGCAGGGTTTGGATGCCTGCATGTCACACAGAATACAGGCACAGTGATGCTCAGTTCTTGTGTTGTGAGATCCCCAATTTAAGGTTATTTTGTTTCACTGAAGTGAATCTTTGGTTGAAAGCTGCACATTGCTTAATAGCCACAATGTTGCAGGCTTTCCTGGAAACTGCAATGTTCATGCAAAATCCTACCTGCACCTCCTGCTGCAGCAATCTGCCAGGTGAGACAGAAGAAAGGTTGGTCTCACAGGCAGCACAGTCAACCTTACTGAGCTGCAGAGCATCCTGACATGGCATAAACATGGTGTTTGCACATGTTAGAATCTGTAATTGGAACGTTGCTTTTTGGTCTTCTGGGACCCACACAGAATTGAATTTTTGCATCCAACCTGAGGGCCTCTTTTTGTTTTCTTAAGAGTGCTTTTGCAACCAAGCCTGCTAACGGAGGCGGGGAACTTTATGCTGAAGGTGTCGCGACGAGCGGCTGCAGCATCCAATGGGAAGTGGAATTGTGGTTCAAACCGGCCTATGGCTGCGGCCGAGTCGCGCGCTGCTCCTCTCACAGCCCCGTGTGGGCGGTACTTGTTGGCGAAGACCAACCCCTCAAGGCCGCGGGGTTTGGTTGCACACGGGCTGCAGTTTCAGTTTGTTTTATTCACCATTTTGAGCAGCTGAAGGTAAAAAAATAAAGAATATTTGCGTTCGGAGGACACGTTGCTGCCGTACTTTTGTTTTCGCGCGCGAGCTCGGACGGTGGAGTTGTGCGTCACCCTCGCTTCCCCCTGGGTGTTTTGCAGAGCGGGAATCTACATTCCTTTTTTTCTTCCCCCGTGCTTTTTTCTTCTCCCCCCGTTCCAACATCCTTAACCTCTACAGTATTCCTGCAAAATGTCAAGACCAGTGAGGTAGGTGTGCCAAATGTGTCCTCCGCTTGCCACAACTTAATAACGCCGCCGCGCTGGCTGACGCCGCAGATAACATGCACGTCTCCACCATGTTGTGCTTTATGAGCAGGCAATTTGTTTATTTCATGAAAAAATAATGGGGAACGTGTTCGTGTAAGCGAGTGTGTGTGTGTGTGTGCGTCCCCCTCTCGTGTGTGCACCATCATTTTCTAACATGGATCCCGGCGGTGTGGACGGTTCGCCATGTCTTGTGGAGGTACGCGCAGCCACCACCGCGTCGTGTCTCCACGCTTTTTGAACGGACCCATGATGTGCATTGTTGGCTGCTTTATGTAGGCCAAGCGGAAAATTAGTCGGTGTGATTTAACCAGCGACGTTTTACGGCTCACTTAGCCGGGCCCGATAACAGTTTTCCCTTGCTGACCGAGAATGAGAATATGGCCACCCCATTCATCCAGGGGAGGCTCCAAAGCGCCAATACCCCCCTTAACCAACCACAAAAAAAAAGCTCGGGAGGAGGTGGTGGTTGGCGGCCTCGGGTTTTAACACGCAGACTGAGGCACGTCGCCATTTCATTGCATTTTCACCGCGTTTCATGTCTTTTCGGACCTAAGGAACGACATGCGGGGGGTGGGGGGTGGTAGCATGGCGGTCAACGAAAACGACGTTTTTTTTTTTTTGAGGGAAGGAGGCGGCGGCTGAGGGGGGCAGGGTGAGCGCTTCAACATTTTCAGCGCCTGGCAGTAAATTAACGCTGCTGGCTGATGTCAGAGGAAGGCGGAGAACTACAGAAAGTCACCACACCCCCCCACCCTCCGCCCCGTAGCACTAGAGCGCGCGGAGGTGTCTCCGGCCTCCTTTAATCCAATTTCTAAATGTCCTTTAGCGTCATTAAATGCCATTTTAATGTCCGCGGCTACATCTTTCCGAGGCGCTTCAGATCTCGCGGGTTCTCGTGAGACCCAAATCGTTAAATTAATCAAGCTGCTCCTGGGCTTTTTCGTCTGTTCCTTCAGGTCCAGAGACGACATGGACATTTATCAGCATGTTCCAACAGCTGAAGGCGTTATGTATTAATTTGGAGCCTGTGCTCAGTTAGGAAACGACTTTTTACAACTGTATCATTTTGCAAGAAACTAGCTTGCCATGAAACATAGATTATATAGTCAGGACTTAAAAGTGATTGACACAAGTGATGACGGTCATTTGTATATGGTCATAATACACTGTGTTGATATTGTTTCATAGGTACACAAACACACAATCAGTTTGATGTCTTTTATGAGCAAAAATGTAACATCATTCTGATAGTCTTAACACATTCAATTCTTGCCTGATTGTCCTGTTGTTAGTGCTGATATGTTTTTCCTAAAATTTCTACACTGTGATTGCTACATCGGAAGGTTTAGCATTTGTTTCATACAGAACTATTTCACCTATTTGTTGGTTCTTTTGTTAAAACTCTAAATGATCTTTCAATGCAGGAGTGTCAAAATCTTCTCACTTCTGTGGCCACATTAACTTTTATTGGATCTTTGGTTGCAGTGTTGACTTCAGTCTGCCGATGAAACAAAGTAATACAAACATAGACAATATTTAAAGTGTTTGGATTGACCCTCCTATGGGCCGGTTTTGACACCCCTGTACAAATGTCTTCACGATTAACAGGTTGCTTAAAAAACTTGTATGTTTTGTTGGGAGGGAAGGAGTCCTACTGTTGTTTCATGTGTTTGCACTCTCCATTGTTGCTTTGATTGAAGCAATTTTGACCGATCATCAGCCTTGATACTCACCTGTCATTTAAATACAAGTAAATAAGGTCCCAAAGTATCTGGTGGAAAATGTCCATGATTTGGGAAAATGAATTTAAAAAACAAAGACATAAACATCATATAATTGAGTATCAAGTTGCTTGTGATAATTCTTGTTGTCTTTGCATCACTTAACATGATTGTGTTCCTTTGTTTTTGAACACCTTACTGTCCAAATGAATATGAAGTAGAATGTAAACATCTGCATAAGGTGGAACTACAGACTTTCCTTTGAATTAATATGATCTCATAACTAACTTGATAACTGAACCACGTTTGTAAAACTTTAATTTGATGATGGTTCTTTGTTTTAGAAGTTGTAAATTAAAGGACATTTTGCCTTTACCGAGTTGAGTGTGACTCATAGTTCAGTTTTGGATTTAGTCAATAAAACTAATCAAAAATCACTTTACAAAGACCAAGTCACAAACACTTTAGGTGCTCATGAAAAAGAAACTATGGATGTAATAAAAATGAAAGAACAGTTATTTTAAAGGTACGTATTTATAAAATTCTGAATACACTAGGGGTGTGGGGGAAAAATCGATATGGCCATATATCGCGATTTTCGGCCGCTCAATTTAATATCGATCTTTCAGCTCAGACTATCAATTTAAAAAAAAAAAAACAAACATTTTCCCCAACATGATCTGTTCAGATCATTGTTTAAGCTGGCACAATTGGAGATCTCTTTTCTCATTTTTGTGCATTATCAGTAACTCCGGGCTTAATGTTCTTGCTTATAATGGCTACGATAAATTCATTATGTTGTAATGACTAGTTTGAGACACTGTAGTTTCACTGAAAATAAACTTTTTGCACTTTATTTTATGATGGCAGTGTGTAACTGGATTCTTTTTTCAGAGAAAATGTGCAAAAACACTAGTAGTAAATAAATAGGATGTTTTGAAGCAAATAGTTTTTGACTGAATTTGTCAGATCATCAATATCTTCTGATGAACATATACAGCACTTGCTTTTTTATCTCTACATTTAATTTTGACATTAGCTGGGTAGAATATCGCAAAATATCGTATTGTGACCCAAGTATCGTGATACGTATCGTATCGCAACACCCTTGCCAATACTCACCCTTAGAATACACACACAATTATAGAGTCAGTTAGCCCGTTAAATCCTGTTTTCAACATTAGGGCCGTCACGTATTGTATGTTAAACTCAACAGGCCTAGTAAGTACATGACACTAGACAAGGACTTGCACTCATTGTATATTCGTATTAATCGTAGACTTACAGAGGTTAGAACAGTATTCGATTGAATTACAAAGTGCAATGTGAGGATGTGTCATGGTAAATATCAAATGTTTTATATGAATAAAGCACTGATTTCCCTAAATTAAGCTGCAGATCATGACTATATTCATTACTTTTCAATTTGTTAAATGCATGCCCTTAATACTCAAAGTAAAATAGAGCTTGTTGGTGTCTAACAGAAACCTACAAAATCACACTTTTTCTGGTCTTCTCAAAGTCAGTAAAACATTGTCTATCATTCTCATGTGCCATTAGACAGATCTGAAAGTCACAGTTGTATTCCATTTCATAATCCCATTTTTGCGGCAAAAATTGGAGCATTTTAAATAACTATTCTTAACAACAAGAAAAGACTAATGTGAGTGATTTGTAAAGGGGAAAAAAATTCTTGTGTGATCCAAACTGGTTGTTGAGCTCAGTGAAAGTGACCAAGTCACATTCCACCCTCAATTTACTGTTATTTTGGTATCTTGAGTAACTTTTCGTGATTTTCTGTTACAAATAGATTGGAAATGATATAAATAGTGCCAAATTTACATTTGTACAACCTGAGAGCTCCCTTTACATTAAGATGTAAAAACATCAGGTGGAGATGGAAAACAGGAAATCTGTTGTCAGTTAGTCATCAAATCTCAATCATATTTTACCTATAAATCAGAAATAAAAGGGGTTTGTTACATTTGATGGATGTCACATCATATTACACATGATATTCCAGAGACAGCTGCCGTGACAACAATTAAATGTGGTGAGCATCACCAGGTGGGCTCCCACTATCGACATCCAAATATCTGTAAGACTTTGGTATTCTTACCACAGTGGAAACATTCAAATGCTGACTTCTCAGAGAGAGTGGCCCTGTGCTCTTGTGGTGCTTTTCCATTACTATCTATTCAGCCCCACTTGGCACTGCTGCGAATGCCATGGCTCAGCTCAGTGAAGTTGACAGCAATGTAACTCGCATGCAGTCGTTTGCAGCACACACACTGCAACAACAAAGGACATAGGCAACATTACGCTTACAGTTCAGCGCACTGCCTTGTTGGCTATACATAAACACCATAGTGTACCTGCCAGGTGTTCTACTGTGGTCTTAATTGCGGTTTTGTCTCATGAACACAGATTCTAATATGGTGGGTTTGCTTTTGTGAATGTAGTGTTAACACCACTACTGCACTGACCTCACTGTCTGACCATCCAGTGGAGTGCAGATCCTGTAAGTCTACTTTTTCAAGTGGCTGTTCTTCAACAATGCGACCCAGTGGCATGACCAAAACTGTTTCTGATGTGATATGGCATGTGCAAAAAGCCAGCCAAATGAATAAAGGATATGATGGGTGTATATACAGGAAAAAAATACCACAGAGTGGTTCTGGTGTGAGCCCCCAAAATAGCTATAGAGGGAGCCAAGAAACCATACAGAGAATTGTTTTAGTTTTTCTGATTTTGTCATTAAAAATAGGACAATTTTAATTAAAAGAATATCACCTCAAAAAAGATTGTATATACGGAAAGGCAGTTTTAATTTTAGTTCATTTTTTCATAATTCAGTTCTTATTTTTGTGTGTATCAAAAATACTTGTGTTTAGAAAATACACAGTCATAATAATGATGTTTTTAGTATGGAACCTTGCAACAGCTGCAAAGTAGGGGCCTTTCTGTAGCTTGAACCTGACCAGTGTTCTGCCTTTTCAGCTGTCACCTGAATTAGAGAGCCGCACTGTCACCTGAAGCGGCTGTACGCACACTTTGTAAAATCACACTGAAACTGTAGAAGGCAGACCAGTGTCCCGTTCAGAGTCCTCTTGCTTTGGACTGTTTGTGGTTTCTTTCACCAAATATTGCAACCAAGACGATCACATGCTGGCCTGTTGCTGCTTTCCCAGTTACTGGCTTTGACATGTAATAGGTTTGTTGATTTTCATCCCCCTCTGTTTAATGTGCAGGTGAATTTTGTAATCTGAAACTGTGTGTTCTCTTTCGCAGGAACAGGAAAGTGGTGAACTATTCACAATTCAACGAGTCTGATGCAGGTAAAAATGATCTTTGATGTGTTCCCAATGTGTGGTAATCCTGTATGCCAAAAGACAAAGGCACTAACTGCTTTAATGATCTCACTGTATGTGTTCAGAAGCATTTTCTGCAGAAACAATGAAGCTGTCAGTTGGTCTCTACGATCATTTACAGCTATATCTTTATATATGTCATTGGATGTGTTGTTTGCTTGTATGGTTTTCAAATATGCTGCAGGTTCCTTTCATATAAAGGCTTTGGAATTCTTTGAAGCTTTGGGATATTGGTGACTTGAGCTTTTTTTCCTTCTTTTTTTGAACAACTTAAATGACCTCTGTCCAGTTGAAAATGTGACATTGAAGAACTGTGGACCACAGTAGTTTCAATCAGATGATGTAAACAAACCATCTTTTCAGTTCTTCCACAGCAACTGTGTGCTTTTTGTCTTTCCACGAGGCAAAACAGACACATGAACCAAAAGTGTGTTGGACTCTGCAGAAGTTTTACTTACTGCAATGTTGGTGTACATGTAGCCAACATGGCTGTAGACTAAACAGCTTGTATAACCTAATCTCAAGGTCCTTTAGTGCTACAGCATCAGTGTGTCGCAATCAAATGATATCATGGGAATTTGGGTGTCACTGCTACCATGATCCGACCTACAAACACATAAAAACTAAAAGAAAAACACCATTTAACCTCTGTAAAGTACATCAACCCTCTAGTTATTTTGAAGAGGTCATGAAGCAGTAAGTCATTTATTATCAAAGTTTGTGTTCCTGAAATCAGGACTTCCACCTTTCTGCTTCCTCTAATTGAAAAATTTCTAATTTTCTCTTTTTTTCCTCACAGAAGAAGAGTATGGCGACAACAAGCCAAAGAAAGTGCGTGCAGCCCCTCGCGAGCCCAAGCACAAGCGCTCAAAGAACTCGCAGGAAGAGAGGTGAGTCCTGAACGAAGGACTGGTGTTTTCTACCATGTGCCATTTATCTGTCTCGAGCTGCTGGAGAATCAGGCACAAAAAATCTACAGAAGCTTTCTACTATCCTCATTCGGGTGATCACAGTTTCAGCTCTGTGTTGTTTCATCAGTACATGAAAGCGCACAACCTCAAGACATTTTTTAATCTGTGTGGGTCCTGCTATTTGCCAGCAAATCCCCAAATTTCCTCATTGTTTCAAATTTAAAGTATTTTAGCGCTTTAATAGGTTTGGTCTGCTACGCACCGCAGGGTTTACGTATAGTGATATGTAATGCTGCAACACAGCATTTAAAATCAACTTTAGAATTTTTTTTCAGTGTTGTGCTCTAAAAAAACATTACGAGAGTTTGAGGCTTGAATAGCTAAGATGATGAGAAAGACATCTCCCATGTCCATGTAGGGCAGATGTAAAGAAAATGGTTAAGATAAAAAAAAAAAAAAACCTCAAATTAAAAGCATTCCAAATTGTGATTTGTTTTAAAGCTGACACTGATGATGTGCTAGTAATATCGACAATCCAGACTGCTGTCATTTGCACACAGTCTCTGCACATTTGCATTCCAATGCCTCACTAGACACACGTGGGAGCTGAATGCCAGCCATTCAAAAGCCTGATGGGTCTGTTCTTCCTCTACTCAGTCCTGGTGTTCAAGCTTCTTCAGCGCTCAGCAGTGCTCCGTGTGGTTTAAAGGGATAGAACACCCAAACTCACCCCCATGCTGAACAACACTCTGAAGCACTTTTCTGACATCTCAAATGCAGCTGGAGATCTTTCAGGTTTCTTGTTATCTGCCCACATTCAAATAATAGCGGTCCCCAGCGCCCTAACCAAAAACGTCCATAAAAGTCCACAAAATTTGTCAATATTCCTCCATACTGTTCGTCCAATGTAATCCAAGTGTCCTGAGTGGATACCGTCCATAATTGACTCACAACGAAATCATTTAGAATGTTTTTAGAGCTTAAACAGTAGTATAACGGACTTCCTGAACGTGCGCACCTGCGAGTTCACGACACTACGGAAACTGTGGCAGACCAAACCAGATGAGAGTGCGCACTCAGCATCTGCATTATCGGCACAGCAGACGCTCAATGCACACTCTCATTTGGTTGGACTTCACTTTTGACCGTTTTTTGGCCAATTGGATATAATACCACAAGCCGTCATCACAAAGTTGAATAAGCACAACTAGAATAACCAGGTTTTTTTTAAACATACTACAAGAGCAAGCAAATGAAAATGATGCCAGAAACCTGTACATATGCTAGATCTTTGTACCTCTCATTTCATAATGTTGCTCTAAACTGTGTGTGGGAATGACAAGTGGAGGGGAGACTGGTGTCTGTAATAATCAGTGTTTAACCTCTGTGGTGAATTACCATTGATGTGTAAATAAAGACTATCCAAATTACAGCAAATTTTACCTCGTAGAGTTCAAAGACGAATGTATGATTGTTTACTACACAATAAATAATTACACAAAAGCTTCAAGAATTGTTTTTTCATTTCATGTTCCAGTTATTTATTTGTTTTTGTCTTTTATAATCTTTCTCAACTCTTTGTTGCAGTGAGGATTCTGATGACAAGCTCTCCAAATCCAAAAATGACTCAGCAGGTAAGTCAAACAGTCTTGGATAGGCTGTTAAAGAAATAGTACACCCAAACAATGATGTACCTTCATTTTCTACTCACCCCCATCCTGAACAACACTCTGAAGCACTTTTTTGACATCTCAAATGCAGCTGGAGATCTTTCAGGTTTCTTGTTATCTGCCCA
>JAUESF010000070.1:121057-140953 GCA_032274765.1 Malacoctenus tetranemus | reverse complement strand
TTCAGAGTGTTGTTCAGCATGAGGGTGAGTAGAAAATGAAGGTACATCATTGTTTGGGTGTACTATTCCTTTAAAGTGAAGCCAAACAATGAGGAGCAGAATTAAAGCATGGAATGTTTAGGGAGCTGTTACAACCCTCTGCACCGTGTCTCTAATCTGCACCTGTCTCCCCCTCGTGTCACTTAGGTTCTCCCGATCGGACGAGCTGTCTCGTCACCGCCGCTCCCACTCGGGCGTCAAGCCTTACGAGTGCTCCCTGTGCGAGAAGAAGTTTGCCCGCAGCGACCACTTGTCCAAACACACCAAGGTCCACCGCAGCTCCAGGCCCAGCAGAATGATCAGAGCCACAGTGTAACCCATCCCAGTCCCACCTCACCGCCGAGCTGGCCCACCGAGCCTGCCTCCTTGCCCGTCCACCCCTCAACTGGCTTCCAGTGAAGGGCGGCAGGGTTCTCCCCCGAGGTTCTCAGGACATTTTTGGTGCTTTGCAAGCAGAACTTTTTTTTTTTCCCGAAGACTCCCGAGAGCCAGTTGCTCACTGCACCCTTCCCTTCACTTCCTCCTTGTCCTTTTTTTATTTTTTCGAATTTTTTCAACCTTCCAGTGTTCATGCTGAGCCGCCACCTCAGGAAAAAACTCAGCTGAAAGTGTATTTCCTGGCTTCCGTACCGGCACAGACACACACACACACATGGCAGAAGCATAATGTGAGATGGCCCCCCCCACACAGTTCCAGACCCCTAACCCTGCCCCTGCTGCCCAGGTGCTGCTGGAAGAGGTGGCCAGTGGGGTGGGGGGGGGGGGGGGGGGGGTGTCTGTAACTGGGTCAGTGATAAACTGGGAAGGCGAGATGAGCAAATAGATGATTCGAAAACGCAATCTTCACTGGCTTTGTGTCAGTCAGGTTACCACAGTTTTGCGGTATTTTAAAGACCCCACAGAACGACGTAAAGAAGTCTTCTTATTCGTGTCTATTATTGTTCCTACTTTCCCAATCTATTCTGAGCAATTGTGCAATTGTTGGAACAAACATTTCAATGGAATTCCCCTCTGAAACTCTCCATCAAATCAGGAACGCGGCACCTTTTTCAGGACCTTTAAGTTTCAAAGTGTTTATCTGTAGCAGCCAAGTCGACCTGTTGTCGGGTCGTCATAGTCATAGTGACGACACCCGAAATCCTTTTGCGGCGTCTGCTGCCCGCGATGGCATACGCTCGCTGCTCCGTCAGTTAAGCGGCACAAAAATCCAAATGGACTTGAGTTGTATAAACAGACTGTACCACTCGTAAGTGGACGGGGGTCGAACTCGTTTCAGTTCAGAGGCCACATGCAGTTAAATTAGATTTTAACCATCTTTTATATCATCATTGCGTCATAGCATGATGACCTTGAAGAGGAAGTTCAATTTGATGCTTTTTTGCATTAGTACAGCTTGCTTTACCTCGAGCTCACGTCCAGCATCTTGGCTGCAATCTGTTGGTCAGTTCTGGGTCTTACCATTGATTTTCGTCTCTGACTGACTAACGACTAACAGGCCAGTCTCGTTGTCCCGACTGACCCACTGATGTCACAGTTTTCACTGCGACTCACCTCGCTTTAAATTCAACTCAAGTAGGCCCGATTAAAGTCCATGGGAGCGGGAACCACGTCTTACAGCAGAGGCGTCTGACTCGCAGTTCATGGGTCACCTGCAGTCAAAGTCGGCATTGAGTTGTCGAAGAGCAACAAATGTAAGAGCAACGTTCTGAAAAAAAAAACCCTGTATTTGATGCATTTCGACGCTTCACTTGCAATAAGGTGGTGAGACGAGCTGGGTGATCTCGCGTCTGACAGTTTCGTAGCCTCCTGCTGCTCAGAATTTGATATTACAACTGTTCTTTCAGTCGGGCTAAACTGGCGCAACCCCGCATCGACAGAATAGGACGAGAAGTTTAATTTATTTGAAAAGTGTCAAGTTTGTGATCTTTCTTCTGATCAAGGTCTGCCTGCAGGCCTCCAAATGACGTCGAGCAGAGCGGATTTGAGTGGCTGGGAGAAAGGCCACAAATGTGCCTTCCAACGTCAAATGGTGCAACCACACAAACATGACTCATGTAAATATTTTTAAAAAACTCAAACTCCACAGTAAGTAAATGTGTATGTATTCAACAGTGGAGCACAGTATTGTATATACTTGCACATATAGTTCCATTAAAAAAAATGCAGACACACGTAAAAGTCTACTCACGTCTTTGTGGTTGCGACGTTTGACATTAGCAGCCACGTCCAATCCTGCCCTGTGGTGTGAATGCTGTGAAAATGAAGCTTAATTCTCGCTTACAACTTTGCTCAAAAGTTTTCTCTGCTATTGCTCATCTCGCTGGACCCTCTTCTGGAGTCTGTCTCTCTCTCTCTCTCTCTCTCTTTCCTGTTCCCCAGTCCTCCCCCTTTTCCCTCCAAACTGAACGTACACAAATCTTCCAAATGTTTCGCTTCCATCATTCGTTTAACGACAGCTCAGCAGATGAGACTCGCGCACAGACGAGCATTAATGATGCAGAATCACTTTTTGTCCCCGCGACGAATTACCTTTTTTTTTAAGTCATTGAAGGCAACATTAACGTAGTATCAAGCTGAGGAATACTCTACGAACCTGTTTTATGCAGCCAGCCCTGGCCTTTCGAATCGCACTTGTGCCGACGCTCCTACTCCAGATCCGTATGCCTTCCCCCCCCTCCAAACACCAAGTTCTTTCAATCGATGCCTTTGGTTCACGTTGCAAAAAAAAAAAAAAAGAAAAAAAAAAAACCTTATTTTTTTTCCTACTCTTGTGGCGTTATCGAATGACTGCTCTTTTCCAACTGTGATTTTTCGAAACAAAGGAAGTCGGCAGAGAAGGTTTGGTCGGCCAAACGTCTGGGGCCCCTTTGTGGAACTGCGCCGAATCCTCTCGATGGTTTTAATAAGCTCTCTTGTTCTCTGGAAAATGATGGGCTGGCGTGAGAAAAAGTCCAAGCCCAATGGTGTGTCGACGAAAACACAGCTTTTTTTTATTCTTTACGGCAGCACGTGCTGCACTGTACCATTGCAGTACTGTACCTTTTTATCTCTGTCTCGTTGGTCATCGCAGCAAGAAAAGCTAACCGTTAAAAACAGCTGGAAAGGCAGCTAACGACGATCCAACCACCTGTACTAGCCCGCTCACTATAATGTGTACTGAATATAAGAAAGACAACGGTAACTTTTGTACAGCTTGTAGCCTTTATATAGGTCTTTTTATTTTTATTCTTTTTTTTGTTTTTTTTTATTAAAAAAAAACAAAAAGAAAAAAAACAACAGAAATCTCAATCAGTGCATTAAGCTATTCGGTCGTGTTTCCCCCTGGAGAGAGTTTTGTGATCCTTTTTTTTTGTGATTGTAGCGTGATCAATCAGTGGAATGTCAGACTGCACAGGCAGTCTGGGATATGGAGTCCTGCTCCACCCGTTCAACCAACCATCAAGCTCAAAGTCTGCTGGTCTCAAAGTGCACTTGCGTACGCGGAGGACGAGAAAAACAAAAATAAAGGATCCGATGTGCCCTGCGGCAGTTTCATGAAATGTACCGGAAGGACCTTAAAAAGCCAACAAAGGCTTTCCAAGGAAGCCTTTTTCGTCAAGGAAGGAAAAAAGTATATATTTATTATATATAATAGTGTGTCTGTATATATCTACAGATAGATGGATAGATAGATATAGATAGATATGCTTTTTTCTTCGTCCTTCCTATCACTACTTACAGATTCTTGACACTCTGGTGCTTGCTACCCCACTCGTGCTTCACAGAGGGAGACGGTTACCAAAAGCTTGGAGAAACAGGGCAGCCTTCACCGAACCGGGGGGGGGGGCGCTCCTGCAATGGCGGTTGGAACCCTCAGCAACTCTTTGGTGCTTCGGATCTCTGGAACTTAACAGCACTTCTGTCCGCTCGCAGTGCACAGTAATATCAGCAGCAGTCGTCCCCATATCTCTGTTTTAGATACTCAAGGTTTCATTGTGTTGAAAAAGCAAAACAGCAAAAGCAAACAACAACAATAAAAACAAAACAACGACAAGTGCACTCTGTAAGGTAGAATGCCGTCAAAAGCAGACAGACAGGCAGACGTGTTTATCTGCCTGCTGTCTTTGTGTCTGAGCCTCCCCAGGCTGCTTCTACTGACCTACATCCAGACCTGTATTCTCTAATCATTATCCAGTGCTTCTCTCTCTCTCTCTCTGTCTCTCTCTCTCTCTGTCTCTCTCTCTCTCTCTCTCTCTCTCTCTCTCTCTCTCTCTCTCTCCCCCTCTCTCTCACTCTCTCTCTCTCTCTCTCTCTAACATGCAGACACTTCTGCAAGTATACAGGCTGTAACTCTGTTTTTGTTTGTTTTGTTTGTCTTTTTTGAATACCAGAAATGATATTTTCTTATTTGCAAAATAAAAAAAATAAAAAATAAAAAATGAAATAAAGTGGTCGATGTTTTGTAAGATTCACGTCTTCATTTTGAGCACAAAAAAGGTTTAAATTTGTTAATTTCTTATTAAAGAAGGTAAATGATACTTTAACCTTTTTATTGGTGTAAATGTATTTCATCCATAAAGGAGGATGTGACCACTTCCAGTACATAACAAACCACAAATAGAGACAAAGGTTGCACTCCACAAGTTGAGCGACAAGCCGTACTCACCCATCCATGCACCAGTGGTGACGGCTGCCTTGTCGGTCGCTCAAACATGGGTGCAATTAGACGTTCAGAGTCTTGCTCAAGGACACTTTGACAGGGCAGGAAATGAAGGAAATTGAATCTAGCGACCAACTTCCAGTTGAGGCACGGTCACCCATTGAGCAGGAAGCTGTAAAATCGATGACTTAAAACGACTGAACAGTCCCTCAAAAACACCCACGGGTAACTTCCTACCTGATAGGGCGTAAAGACTCAGTATCAACATTTTATCATTTTTCAATGAATCTTTTACAAAAGGCAAAGCGAATCTCTGAGCAGGGACCAGCTTTTTGCCGTTGTGGCACAAACCTATTGCAGTTTCTCCTTTTCTCTTCACCTGCTCTCTGACTAATAACGAAGGCCGTCAAAATGAGGCTGATCTGAGCTCCCTGCGGGGCTGAGCGACAGCGGGGATTACAGCTTGTGGTGGGTGGCGGGATAACCAGATTCTGCAGGCAGGTTTCAATCCTGTAATCACTTTCCAATACAGGCCTGAGTGACCGGTAGAGCAGAATCTGCGGGGCAAATTAGCCCAGGAAAAAGCTGAGAGGGAACCAGTGGCTCTATCTGCACCCATATCATGCTGGGGATTCATTTTAGATGTTGGCTGCCTTCCATTTGTGTTTGGCTGGGGGTGGGGGAGGAAATGCGGGATTGGCTTCAAAGTGACCCAACAACCCGAAGCTGCCTCCTTTCCTGATCGCTCATGCCATCATTGCTGCGGTGTGTGAGGCTGGGCAGGCTCGTCTGATTTTTCTGTTGTGCTGTTTGGCCTCATTATCACTCGGACAGAGGAGCAAGGGGGCCCGGGCAGGAAAACAGGAGGGAGGGAGGGAGTTTCCTCTCCGAAATAAAATGTGGCTGCGCAGGGCATAATGTAACTGGAGGAGTTGACAGCAAACGGTGGCCAGAGGTTACTGTAGGTCAGCTGCCTTTTTAAAAAAGGGAAATGACCTCAAGAAGCTATAAATCCTCTGTCTTCAGTCAGTGCTAGAAAGAAGAATGACCCTCTGATAGCTAGAGGTAGAGGTTGTTTATTCTCTCGCCGTGAATCACCAAAGCCCCCCCGCTTTCATCCATTACATGTTCCACATCCTTTATATTCTCTTCCCTTTTCTTTTTATTTGTGACAATAAGGCTGCACTATGCTGCTTATTTGATATAAAGTATGGGCTTATGTCAGTATTCAGGGTCTAAAATCACAATTCTGTATGTCAGTGGTTTCACTTTTTTCCAGATTGCCTTTAAGTGAAGCACCCCGCCCCCCAATCCACGATTTGCTAAAACATCACAGTGAAGCCAAACACTGGCAGACATATCCACTCTCACAAGCATACAAACAGCAGAACCCCCCCCCCAACTTACCCTCCAATATTGCTTATTGTATCCCCAGACAAAGGGGGGGCATATGCAGACTCTGAACCTCCAACCTGGTTCCAGCCTCCACTCGTCGGCGACACAGTGCTGACCACCACACCATGTCTTCAGTCATCAGCATAGAACTATCTTCGCTGCAGGCTGCTGGATGCCACGTGCTCAACACTTCACAAACTGAAAATGCACCATTAATGCTCGATAGATAAGAGCACTGGTTCTCAAAATGGTTGCAATGGCACTTCTTGGGGTGTACTTGAGGATGTCTTAGATCAGAGGTGGGCGCTCCTGGTCCCCGGAGGGCCTCAGACCCGCAGGGTCCCAATGTGTCCCAGCTTCAGCACGGCCAACTGCAATCAGCTGCAGGGCCTCAGACTTTCCTGCAGAGCAGACACCAACGGGATTCAGGTGCGTTGGAGCAGGAACACGTTGAGATCTCTGCAGGGCTGTGGCCCCCTCCAGGAGCAGGATTGGGAAATGTGATGAAGTATAAAAAAAATCAAAATCTATGCCTAAATACTATCAACAGTAATATTTTGGGGTGGCTTTTTTAAACTTAATGTTGAGTTTCCATTTAAATTCTATGGCCTTTTTTTCCCAGAAATTTAAAATTCGACAAACATACACTTTTAAAAGAAATGTAAACTTTTTGTTTTACAATGTTTAATGAGTCCGTGAAATGCTCCTGTATTTCACAGCTTCTTTGAGGCTCAATATTGTGTTCTGCTTCAGGGCGACTGCTGAAAAGCTTGAGGCTGCTCGATTAGAGGGTCTACGAGAAGCATGCAGGGGTGTGGTGGTGATCTGTGTTTTTGTGCCAACAGGGAGCTGTTGGCCGTCTTTTGATTCTCTCAGTGTAAAAACATGCAGCTGAGGCCACTTATTGAATCTCCATTGCCCTGAGCATGTGAAGGTGTGTGTACATATCTGATTGGGACTCGTTGGGATTCAAACAGGCTGACCAGAAGGAGTCTTTTATTTTGAATCACAATGATCGATGCATCTTGATGTATCATTTCTATTGATTTTAATCTGTGGCCAATAGGTGCCATTTTCCAGTCAAGGCACTTGGGGCAAACAAAGAACAATGAGCATGAAAAGACAGACGAAAACAACTCACCAATTAAAAGTGAGGTCTTTACAACTACCACATGGCAGGAACCAGCCACTTTAAGAGCCTCTTGTGAAAAAAATAAGGATTCTATCATTTATTCAGGGATTTTGTGCATGGATTCATTACTGCTATTGTCCACATCCTGATTAATAGTTAGCTCCCCCCCCCTCACTAGTTGGTACACAGTATCTTTCATAATTTCTGACCCGATGGTAAACCCGCAGAAGATGTGATTTCTCTCTCACTCAGCCAGGGAGTGAAACCCAGCAGCATTTTTTGCATCACATTAGGGACTGAAGAGTCTTGATGTTTTTGTTCCCATTAGAGCAGAGATGTACGTTGATTAGTTGTTTGTGATTTTGGGCTCAAGATATTTGGAGTGGGTCAGAGTTCTCTCTCTTTACACCCTGCTGGGTAGCTTCTCTGGCTGCTGCAGTCACACCAGTATCACCGATGGAGCGTCGGACAGCTGCGGTGGTTTGGTGGTTTGGTTTCAATAGGCTTCATCATTGGACAGAACCTGCACAGTCAAACAGTGGTTGGGTTTCCATCCAAGTCGTAAAAGCGAATTTTGTGAAAATGCACATTACGCAATGCGAATTTAGCTGTTTGAACAACAGTTTTATACTTTGTCCCTAACTGCTGCCAAGTGTGCTTCTGCCCCGTAAAATTGCACCTAAATAGAAAGATTAATGCACGATACCATCCTGGTAGGAAACTATTTTCCCCCTGTAATGTCATCATTAACTTGTGCATTAACTTGAGCAGCGATGCTCTTCCACGCCCTCTCCCTCTCCTTTGCAGCTGCAGCGGATGCCTACATTGGAGTCTTTCGCTCCACCGCTGGAAAATAAGTGGACCTCGGTTTCGCTGTTGCCATAGTGAATCGGCAAATCGGGGCTCCATTGATGATGGCTTTTGAAAAGTTGTGACGCATGTGATACACCGAGTGAACAAACTTGATCAAACCAACTCGCAACAGCCGTTGTGAAACCGAAAACTCGGAGTTTCCAACCTCAGAGTTGATCAACTCAGAGTGACGGATTTAACTCCGAGTTTGTCAACTCTGCTTCGTGAAATGGACCCCTGGTCCAGGGTTCGGACCCTCTCTGTTTGGATTTCACATGTTCCACCTGTCTCCCAGTGCTCTGCCCCCCCCCCCCCAAAAAAAGTGGTTCCTCTCATGCAGCAACTGAAAAGAGTTTGAATATGAGCTAATATTAGTCTTCACAAATCCAGTTTTTTTTTTTTTCCCCGAATGCCTCCACTCTTCCTCCGGCCTTGAAGCCAGCACATCTAAGTGCTTTTGAAACGACGGCGGCGAGGGGAAGGCGTCTTTAATTTTTCTACACACAAATGAGATCTCGGCGTACCCGGTGATCCATCCCTTGTGGTTCCAGTCGATATTATTTCACACCCCTCCCTCGTTCTCTTCTTCCTCCTCAATCGAAAGCCTTTGAAGACCGTCTGTATGTGAGAGAGACGGTTGGGTTTATTTTTTTCTCTCTCTCTCTCTTTTAATTTGTTGACAGCGGGTGCGACAAAGACAAACAACGCGCGTCCTTTCTCGTCAAGACGGCGCGACGTGAACTCCGCGACCTGAGTCGACATCCACTCCGACTCTTTTTTTTTTTAGTGTTCAAAGAAAAACAGAGAAGAAGAAAAAAAAATTAGCAGAAAATAGATAAGTGTCACAGGCTATTACGAGCTTGTGTTTGTGCATTTGTTGTTGCTCGCACGCCTGTTTGATCACCGGCAACGGGGCCCGCTAATTGCCGCCCCCCACCCCGGCTTTGATCTCGCCGGCGATGCGAAAGGTTCCTCTCGGGCCCCGCCTGGCGCCATGCTCCTCTCCTCCTTATTTGGGGTCATCCAAGCAAATTGTTAGCGTAGCATCTCTTCATCACTCAGCACCTATAGCCCCCTTTTGCTCCCGTTTTGAGCCTGCCGTCACCAGCCCCGGAGCCTTAGATCTCACGTTTTTTGGTCTTTTTTTTTGACGTCTTCTGAGCCGGTCGGAAAAAAAATACACAAAAAACCTGGATTTGCAATCACGCTTATCCAGGGCCGGGCGCGCTGCCAGCCGGGACGACTGGCACGCGGAAGCGTTTTATTTGCATTTTAAAAGAACGCGGGCTGCATGGATCTGCTGCCACAGAGGCGTCGCAATTATCCTCCTACAGAAATAGTGATATCAACTTATCTTCGACACGTCCTATATGTTCAGAACCACAGACTTTGTCGGTGCAGTGTTTGCACCTCTTTTGGTCGTTCCCTTATAACGGGGGGGGGGATCGGCACAGCAAGCCATTATGACTTGTACGCAAAACAAGTTCTCGCACCCTGCGTCCTTCCTATCCCAACCCTGACTTAAACCCAGATACCACATACAAGTAGAACATAAAACCAAACACACCGACAGGAATGCAGCTTGAAATATTGACAGATTTTTACCTCATTAACAGAAATGACCGAAAAGAAGCAGTTGTGGGACTCGACAAATGGCATGTCTGATTTCGCGACTGACCTCCCGTCACTCATCTTCTGACGCCACTCGGGCAAAAATCAGTGGCTGGCAGTGTGTCGACGTCAGGTCGTCAGTTTGGTCCCACTCACTCGGAACTCTGGCAGGTACTCTGACCCAATGGAGTCCACTGACTGACTCTATGATGCACACTTTTTCACGAGTACCGACTCGGCCTCGCTCATGGCCCTACTCGCTTCAGTCGTGTTTCCATTACACGTCGGCCTGTTGGAAACGTCATGGAGGCGATAGCATGTTTCTCACCCCGCGGAGTTTGCAACACCTAAACCAACACCGACATTTGGCGGCTGCACGTGCCATTGCGGTTTTTGATGCCCTGCCACCCACCACTGATCCTTTGATGTCGCTCCCTCGGCCAATCACCAGCCGGCAGTCTTTGCTCCTACTCGTCGTGATGGAAACGCTCCGGAACCGGATCAACTCGGGCCGGAGCGAGGCCGAGTCGGTTTATGATGCGGAACCACCAGCAGTTAGATAAATGCACCCCGGCAAATGGTCCAAACTCCTCACGTCCCAGACTCCTCTCTTCCTCCTGACATCTGTTCCAGTGGCTGCCGACTCTTAAATGTCTTTAATGGCTTGAAAGTCGTTGCTGACGCAAGTAGGTATTTTTCCCATCAACCTCCCTTTTTTCTGGATCCCCTCACGTTCTGATGAGGCAGTATTGATACCAACACTGACGGCCGAGTGACCAGCAATCCATGGCTGAAGGCAGCGACTCCTGGCTGCGGCTCCCAGCTGCGATACATCTGATGCTGTGTTGGGTTTTTTTTTGCACCGGCAGTAAATTTCACCCTCCCTCCTCAAACTGATGCAAACATGCGAGTGTCAGAGCCACTTAGCCGCGAGGAGCGGGAGCAGGCGATGGCTTACATAATAATCTGTTTACCCCTGCGAGAGAGCTCGCATATATTGCACGTTGCACCTGGAACTGCTCCTTCCGCAGCCCCCCCCCTCCCCCTTACCCCGTCCCACTGGTTGAGCCAATTGCTGGTCTGCCTGGAGCGCTGACACATTAGCGTGGCGAAAGATGAGGAGATGTCAGCTCGGGAGCCGGTGCTGGAAACAACAACCCTCGGAGCCCCCCCCTACACACACACACACACACACACACACACACACACACACACACACACACACACACACACACGCACACACACGCACACACGTACGCACACCAGCCCCTCCTCCGTGTCAGCAGCCTTGTTTGCGAGCCCACCATTGTTACCGCTGACATTTATCACGCATTTATTATCTCGCCCTCCCGTGTAGCTAATTCAAACTCTCCTTTGTCTTCCTGTCTGCCGCTCAGCCCGCTGACCCGTTATTTAATCACTTGGATAGACTTCAGGTAAACACGGGCGACTGAATCGCGCTCTCGGCTGACTCTCCTCCTCCTCCCTCTGTGTGTGGTCTTTGTCTCGACTCAACAGCGGAGGAACGGCGCCCTGCTGGACTCGCCCTCGCTGTCCCGGCTGAGCCACAAGCGGCTGATGGCGACCTTCCAGGTGGAGGCGCAGCGCGGCGAGCAGGACCTCTACCGCTGCGTCACCTCATCGCCCCGAGGCGCCACCGTCTCCAACTTCGGGGAGCTCATCGTCAGAGGTGAGGCATGTCACACGTCCATCAGCAGGGGGGGGGGGTCTGTGGCGCCCGTCCTTCAACTCCTTCACGGAAAAAGTCGTGAAAGTATCGAGTTACTCTTATGAATGACTCCTATGAATGAAGAGCGTCAGTTTGATGTGTTTTTTTTCTCACGTGCTCATTTGTTTGTCAATCAGGCTGATGATGCTGGTGTCAAATTACCAGCATCATGGGCATTGGCAGGTAAGGAAACCCTGTGCGTGACCTCATCATGAGGCGAGGGCGTGGACCACGACATCACCCGACCTTTCAAGAGGTCGTCGGAGAGAGCGCAAATGTTCGAGAACGGCTTTCCACAACCATCCTCTCCAAGATACTAAAGACACATACTTGGCAAGGGGGGGTTCAGCAAGTCACAGATGCTAGCCGTTGATTAGCCCCTCTGAAAGCGAGCAAATAAAGCCTGCTGTTTTTCGGGAGAATCACCCCTCCCGAAACACCATCTCGCGCTCCGTGTCCCAATAAATCACGTCGGCAGGTGTAGCCGCCGCCGCCCGCCCGACATATCAATCAACAAGCCGCCCGCCCGCCCGCCCGCCCACCCGCGCCGCTCCTTGCTCACAGCATCATAACCAGGGATTAATTCGTTGTTCGCCTGCTTGATAGGGTCACATTTTCCACTAGGGCTGCTGTGTGTGTGTGTGTTTTTTTATGTGCAGGGAGGACTTAATTAGTTATGCAATTATTCATGCAAATACACTCTTTTTCAGGCGCCATTAGAGTAAAAATGAATATTTTTTGGCGTTCCGCTGTCTCCCCCCCCCCCCTTTTCCTGCTTGTCGCTCGCCTCGTGCTGATGTGATTAAAAGATTTTTTATGACTCACTGCTCGAGCGGAGCAGAAATAATGTTATTGAAACTGTAAACTATCAAGAAAAAAAAACTCTGTGAGAGAACTCCTTGACTCCTCCTTTGCTTTTCCCAACTTGCAGCCTTCTCTGTGTTCTTTTTGATTCTCTGTTGTTGCCAAGGCTGCCGTTCGTTTTGATACTTTGTGGACAGCTCTAGTCTCAAGTTGGATCAGAGAACAAAAAAAAGGATAGCAAAAGAGACCTTCTGAGCTTCCTCATTGTCTCTGTTGATATCGTTCGACATCAGTGGCGAACCGTGAGCACTACAACTGGGCCTTCACCTCAGCCCTCACTGACGAGAAAAGAAATCATCGCGAAAAAAAGAAACATTACGATGAATTGAAAGCCTTTAACAACTGCAATCCTTTAATTAACGATGACAAGGATGTAAACAAATAGACCATAACATCAATAACATTCTCAGCAACAAGAAACATTCTCAACAGTTACACAAAGCAAAGAGTTTTTTTTTAAAAGTTGCATTGAAGTGCAAATACCTCCCCATGCGCCATGCACGCAATGAATACTGATGTCAAATAAAAGTCACAATTTTCATAGGTTCCACTGCACCTCCTTAATTCTCGGAATGGGACAGAACCAAAAATCCAATCCATTTTACAGACAACCTCCGCAATAAATAAAAAATTACTGAGCGTCCACTTGGCCGAATTAATCACTTGAAATAGTAATCAAGGTGGCTTGTAACATAGGCCTACCTTACATGAAAACACAATCCATTGGTCGGTCTTTCTTTGTGAAGTGGGAGATGGCAGCGTCATAAAGTTTGTCCTTTGACTTGAGCTCCATAAGAAGTCCTTTTTCTATGGACATCAGTGCCAAAGCTCCCAGGCGATCCTGTCCAGTACGTTTCTGGCGTCTGGCCTTGAAAAGGCGACGCTAACAAGCTAGCCACAACTTCGCTCCTGTCTTCTTCTGCCATTTGATTGTCTCTCACTGCTCTTCGGACTTCATGAAGGCCTACAATGTTTTGTTTGTTTCCCCGCCCACTTAAAATCAAACCGTGATTGGTCAATTTTCTCATCACTCTCCAAACCAACACACATAGCTTGGCCTTCCCGAGGATTCATGAAGTCCTAACCAATTAATGAGCCAGCAAACCGGGCTTTGATGGAGACGGACGACTCTGATTGGATAACATGTTTCAGGACAGTAACCCTCATTGCTGATGTAACCTTGACAGTAAACTTAACTTTAGAACATAGATGATGTATTAAATGTATTGGATTAAATTAAATTATATTTCAGATTTTTTTAAGGCCTTCTCTGAAGGCGTAGAAGGCCCTGAAGGTTCCCCTCTGTTCGACATTAAACTGTTGAGTAACGTGGCTGATCAGGGGGCCTTGAGAACCTCCTCGAGTTTTAGAGTCTTTACACACAAGAGTCCATCAGCTCTTCAGGCTCTTGGTGCCTCAGAGTAGTTGGAAGAGAAACACTCAAGCAGCCCAAGTGTCTTTGTTTGGGACACAGCTGCAGTCATCAAGGCTCCCATCCCAATGAAGGATTTAGAGGTTGAAACAAAAGTAAAGCTCATTTTCCTCCTACTATGAGCAGGTTTCCTCTTACTGTCCAATAACAGTGTGCATGAGGTCAACCGATGGGTCTAAATCCTCCATATACGTGAATGAGTGTGTGGATTCCACTCCAACACAGCTTGACCCAAACCAGCCAGCTGTAATAACCCACCAGGTTGGTGACATGACGCCGAAAGACACCGCTGTCTCTTCTTGCAGTGCCGCCAACGCCGATCGCACCCCCCCAGCTGCTGCGGGCAGGCCCCACCTACCTGATCATCCAGCTCAACACCAACTCCATCGTGGGCGACGGGCCGGTCATCCGTCGGGAGATCCAGTACCGGGCCAGCCAGTCCATGTGGACGGAGACCCACGGGGTCAGCTCGCTCACCTACAAGGTCTGGCACCTGGAGCCCGACACCGAGTACCGCATCAGCGTGCTGCTCACCCGGCCGGGCGACGGGGGCACGGGGGCGCCCGGGCCACCGCTGGTCAGCAGGACCAAGTGCGCTGGTGAGTCGGGGGGGGGGGGTCTTTGGTTCTTCCACATCAAAATGACTCCAAATTATTAATTAATAATCAAAGTTAAAGTAAAATTAAAACATAGTGTAAAGCAGAGTGAACTTGGAGTGGTCTGCCTGAGCTGCTGCCGGTTTCCCCTGGAAGACGCCGTCCAAGCTCAAACTGCTCCAGTTGAATCTCAACCGCTTTGAGGACATTTCTCTAGAAAAACAAAACGTAGCCTCGGTCCGTCTTCTCGCTGCACGCCGGTAGCAGTGGGAAGGACATGTCCACAAGAGAGTACATGAGCCTCTGAGGGACAAAAAGGCTCTGCACAAAACAAAATCAAAGCACTGGATTGACGTGCAGTTTGAAGATAATCTCCAGCAGACAAGGCCAACGTTTTAGCGTTCAGCAAGAAACAAGAGCCATGACCAACACTGATTGTGGTTATTCTGAGGGTTTGATTTTCCATTTATTCAAGAAGAAAGCAGCAGCGCTACTGCCTTTAGGAAATTTGAAGTACATTCTTTGCTCGAGATGCAGCCTTTGGTCCGGGCGACCAGGATTTGCATCTGAGCATGCGAGACCTCCCTCTGACACCGCCGGTTAGGACGGCCGACTGCGCTTCGAACGGCAGACGCTGAAGGTCCGAGGTCACAGTGCTCCGAATCAAAAAAAAAGAAAAAGAAGCCCTTTTCAGTTGGAGTCACCAAAGTTTCCACGGGAACAACTTCGAAGAATACGAATGAATCGAAGGCCAAAGCCGTGACGCCCACACGGCTCGCCAACAAACTACTTCATCATTTACGTTGTTCCATAAACGCGATGGAGTGCAGCGTCAGCGTCTGGTTTGTTCTTACACCAGGGACGTGAAACGATTTTCAAGGATTACCCAGAATGCTCCAATCCCGGAGTGCGAGATAGTTTTGCCTCCATCGTTTTGATCCAGACTCACCGCATAATTGTGTCCTCCTGAAAGGTGGAGGACATGAAGACGTCAACGGCTCGGATGTGGGACATCTCTGTTTTGGGTCAATTATGAAATTGTAAGCACAAATCCTTCACACATCCAAGATTCGAGTCGCTTCCCTTCAGTTTCAGAGCTCGCTCCTACGCACGGAAACTGTACTCGCACGTGTCACCCGTAACGAAACGCATTGCCAAAGTCTGCCCCCCCCTCGACATTCAACAACTTGTATTCCGCCTGCAGCCACAGACAACAAAGGGGCACGATTGTCGTCGTTGCTCCATTAAAGTGTGTGCGAGGCTTTTTGTTTGTTTTGTAGCATGTGAGGTGGAGTGCTGAGGACAAGCATGTTTGTCTGAGAATAGTGTTGTTGTTTCTCTCCGGTGTGAGGAATCAAGGAGTCTGAAGTCAGCTGCAGACAACAGTTTCCCGTGGGACTCTCCTCTCGAGTTTCTCATGATGCAGGCAAAGGGTAAAGCCACCCCACCCTCCCACCCACCGATCTCTCTCTCCTCCATGTTTTTTAGCCATGTCAATGTTCGCCCGGGTAAAAAAAAAAAAAAAAAGGCGCCCCCGTGCTGCGCCACTCTTGTCGAGCAGACGACGTGACGTCCCCGTCACCTGCCACCCTCTGATCTGCTCCCCTCACTGTCTTCCCACCGCGCCCACCTCCTGTCGCCTCCCATTGCTCAGATCCGAGTCCTCATCCCCCGTCCCCCCCCCCCACCCCCCCAGGAGAGAGGCAGCAGACAGTAGAGGCCCCGTGACACCAGACTTGGGATGAATTTGTCTTCCTAATGTGTCACGCGCAGCTACTTCTCTTCACGGACAGACCCCTGCTTTTTATTCGGACACTCGGTGAGTGTGACATTTCATACTGACTGGTGCGGTGGGGTGTGTGTGTGTTGGTGGGGGGTTTGGGGGGGGCAATCCCATTGGGGCCATTGTTGAAGCCCAGGCTCAAGTTCAAGTGCTAAACGGGCGATTTGGCCCGCTGGCTTTTCTCCTCCCGGTCGTCGCGCTCTTTGTGCGGGCCCGTGGTATGAATGGGGAGGGGTCACGGACTCTCGCTATTCACACATTTTTTTATCCTGCTAATTAGAACATTGTCCGGCCACGTTCAGTTTCTTTTTTTTCAGTGTAGCGAGGCAACCCTGATGGGATAAAATGGCAGCATAAGAATCGCTTCAAGCTCAGTCACGGCTCTCGTCAGCCCGTCCGTGGAGTTCCTTTCCGGGGGGGGGGCGGGGGGGTCCTCGTCCAGTCTCGGTTTGGAGGTGGGTCAGCGCTGTGTGGCGCTGCATAGCGCTGCATAGCACTGCACAGCGCAGACACTTGTGGGAGTGGTGCTTTTACCATCTTTGCTACTCAACGAAAGAAAAAGTTTGAACGGAGCAACAAGTTTTGATTTACTGCCTGAAACTAGTCGACAGTATAGCACACGAGTACTAACGAATAGGAGGTCAACTTAGTCTTGATCATGAACTCTACTTCTCGACTCCTCTGCTCCCAGCAGGTGAACGTTTTCAGTAAAAGCGAGGAAACTTTATTTATATCACACATTTCAAACATGAAGCAACTCAATGTGTGGCGCATAAAACTTTTAAAATAGAACTCAAAATAGAACGTCAAAAGATGAAATATAAATTCACTAACAAATAAAAGTACAGATAAAACGCAGTAATACTAAAAAAAACCACATAAAGCTCCATCATGAGCAACCCTTTTAACCTTTTAAAAATATTCAGCCGACACCGGTTCTGCTGATCGCTCCTCTCGTGAGTGGCAGAACTTTCAGACTGCTTCCGAGTGTTGGAGCTGAACTCTGGGCTCGACTATCTGACCTGCGTCTGTGGATGTCAGAGCTCCACCGGGTCCTTGCTCTATTAATAATTCAACCGCGCGTTCCGGGGCCGAAACCGTTTATCGATTCGCCGGCGCAGAACTCTGAAGTCTATACTTAGCCAGTTCCAGTGTCTCCTCAGCGAGAGAACTGATGACGTCACGCGAACACGCTCTGGCGCTTCAGTGTCCTGCATGTGACGACGTCTGGCTCTTGTTCCTCCACCGTTAGCCGCTGCACCACTCCACCAATAAGTCACTCTGCCAGGAATGGCAGAGCGGTTTTTACTACCTCCACTCCATTAGGCTTGGGTGTTTTAAATCCCCCCCCCCACCAGATGTCATGCATTTTTGTCAGTCAAGTTAATTAAACGGTTGTAAAAAAAAAAAAATGAAAGCCTGGCTGTGCTTGCTGCTTCCTCATAACAGGATTTTACTGACTTCTAAGAGCATTTCCTCCCACGAAGCCGAAAGTGAAATCTCTCGTGTAAGTGATAAATCCTATCGGTCCGACGCTGAGCAAGTTGAAACTCGAGCGGACAAAATAGGTGCTTTAAAGCATCATTCTTGGTATCTATTCATTTTGGCGCTCTAATTAATTTTCCTACTTTCGAGTAAAATGTAGAAAATTGAACGTAAAACACTTGATCAACGCTGAACTCGAAGCGCTTGCGGAGCGCAAACCTCCGCCAAGATGCCCGTTCACCCTTCCTGCAGACCGTCTTCAAGGGCCGAAAACGTTGATCAACCGGATGACCAACGCTCAGCCGTCTTTCAGACTTCACCGCCCACCTTCCTCCTCCGTACGTCGTCTCCTCCTCTTCGAGCATTCGCCCCTCGTCCAGCCTCCCCTGTCCCTGGCTAATCCCTCTGATTAGGCTAATCAAGCGGAATGTCGATTCGAGGGGAGTGTGTGTGTGTGGAGGGGGGGGGCATTGCTCGAGGACGGGCGAGTGGAAGAGGGGACGGCGTGGAGAAGCCTGCCGTGGTGGCACCTTAATGATGAGTAATGGGGTCTGCGGGCCGCGAGCGAGTGTCCTGGACCTGATTTTAGCAGGATTAGACTTCGCTCTGATGCTGTTAGGAAAACCGGATCCGAGCCCGGTGCCTCGCCGACATGATGGATACAACACAGTTCTGTAAAATTAAATTCTTGTGATTGATTGATTGCTGTTCTGCAGGGGGAGGGGGGGGCTTTAGCTTGTATCAACTGTCAGGACGCAAATCAATCCGACTTGGTACGATTTGCCCTTTTGGGAAGAACGAGCATCTTTCAAGCCGGCAAGGTCTCTCCGAGGACATTCCCCCCTCCTCTGTCTCGCCCCCCACACCCCCACCCCCACCCGTCCCCTCGAAACCAATGCCTCCTCCGTGACATTGCTCCGTCCGTTTACGCAACAGCGATCTATGTTTAGCGGAGCTGTTGCTAACCCGTCCCCGTCCCCCCCCCCCCCGTCTCCCTTCTTGTCGCGGTCTCGGCCTCCAAGCGTTTGCCCTCGTCTTGGCTCGTCGAAGGTCCTCAATGGGTACACTCGGGGATCCAGGCCTGACTGCGGGTCCGAAACCACCACCCCCCCACCCACCCCCTTCATGTGTGCTTAAAATGCGGAAATCTCTCATGACAGGGACGTGGTGATCTGCAATCACGGCGTTCACACATGACAGCGGCAATTAGGCGATGTCCGTTGGAGCACGATCCTTCAGACAAGCTGTTTGCTTCTTCTGATGGTCTCTGACTGCACCTCAGTGGCAATGGCAGAGCGGATCTCTGTCATACACATTCCCTCCTGAGGCAGATGGATTTTTTTTCCCCCCCTTTTGCTCGCTTCACCCCTTTGTAACCTCAGACTAAGTTTTCCAAGTCAGCTGCAGCTGTTGCTGTCCTCCTTTCCGCATCAGTGTTTCTCTTTCAAGCTCCACTCGGAGAGGTTTTTTAGGTAAGGAAAAAAATCACTACACTGGTCTTGTCAGCATAAATCAGAAAAATTGTGCTTCAACAGAGAACAGTATCTCATGCCCTCCAACGAGAAATGAATTAATCATGCTTTTCCATCCGTCCATCCATCCTTCCTCCTCTAATCAGCGTCCAGTGGCATCTCCCCAGCAAACGTCCTCACAGGGGGATCCCAAGGCCTTGTCGGGCTGGTCTCCCAGCATGCTCTGCCCCCCCCCCCCTCCCGTGAGTCCCCCCTCGCAAATGAGCGAGCCCAGAATATCTCCAAAGACGCAAGTCCGAAACGAAAAAATAAAAAACAGGCTCCTCTACATTTGAGGTTGCTGGATAAGTTGATGCCTTGTTTCTATTGTCAGGACGAGGGCAAAGATGCTAGTTGTGTTTCTCAGTGAACCCCTCTGCTGCTGGAAAACCCACGACCATAAGAAAAGACCTGAGTGGAAATCGATGAGCAGCCCCCCTCCCCTCCCCTCCCCTTCCCCCCGACAGAGCAACGCAATACTTACACGGGTGCAAACACTGCAACGTTCTATCCGACGATGTCGCACGTGGTCTCGCTTAACTTCTAAACATCAACCCCCCCCAAGACATCTGGACCTCGAGGGGGCGACGTCTGCCTTCAGTCGAACCAAAGGCAGACGTCGCCCTGTAACCCGGCCTGAAGGTTGCATAGTTCAGTACATCAATTACCAACCTGGGGTCCCGGGCCCACCAAATAGAAAGGAGGGCCCCCGCGAGATTTCTCCTGCAAAGTGATTGATAATTGAGACATTTCTAAAATCAAAACTCTAAATTGTGTTTATTTCATTTTGTCTTTCCTGATATTTTTTTGAAACAAAATAAATAGTAA
>JAUESF010000070.1:99384-115123 GCA_032274765.1 Malacoctenus tetranemus | reverse complement strand
GTGTGTGTGTGTGTGTGTGTGTGTGTGTGTGTGTGTGTGTGTGTGTGTGTGTGTGTGTGTGTGTGTGTGTGTCCTTTCTTTGCTTGTGGTTTGGCAGGGCGACAGTCTGACCCCGTGGGCGTTCATGGCAGGGCTGCTCTGCTATGTCTGGCTGAAGCTCCCATGGCGACGAGTTTGGTTCAGACAGGAAGAGCAGATCTGTCCCACGCAGCAGTCCCATTCTTTTGTTTTGCTTTTAGCCCGTTGTGCATGCCCTCCCCGCGTATTTACGGTCTGGTTCTCTGTGTTGTCCAGAACATCATCAAGAAGGTGAACGGCCAGAAGTTTGTCTACCGCTTCGTGTCCTACCCTGACATCCTGAAAGGAGACATGTCCAGCAGGACCGATGGAGGGGACGCGGGTGCAGGGGGAGTCCCTCCCTCGTTAAAGAGGGCCGACAGCTCGCTACAGGAAGGGGAGTCGGGTGACCGGGCCAAGGTGGGAGCCAGCTCGGTCTCCCTGAGCACCAAGCAGTCAAACCGTAACGACTACATCCACTCTGGCCTCTACACCTCCTTCACACTAAACTCCTTGCAAAACGGACGCCAGCTCTTCAAGTCCATCAAAATCGAGAATCCGGCTGAGAAGATGGCTGACAAGAGGGGTACCAGCACTTCCGCACAAAGCCAGGAACTGTTGCCTCAGCAGCAGCAGCAGCAGAGCACCCTGGCACTCTCCTCTGTCATCAAGTTTGGGAACACCCCTCCGAAGGCGGCGCCAGCACTTGCCCCGCCTCCCCCCACCATGGAGCTGACCCTTATGTCCAGCAGCTTTAACCCCCTCCAGGCCGTGACCCAGAGGGCCGACGACATCCTCGCGCCCGCCTCCCTGCCGCCCCAGCCCGCATACCCGTTCGACCACATGCGCCCGTCCGAGCCGACATTCGGCCTGCCCGACTTGCCTTCGACCAGCCCGTCCCCGAGCCTGGTGCCCGAGTCATCTCAGGAGCTGGTGATCGACAGTGACCTGGAGTCATCTCAGCCCGCCGACGTGCAGACGCTGCAACACTCAGATTCGCAATCACAAGAGAAGGCATGTATCCATACAAGCACACTGCGAGTACAGTTCGAAGGAAGACTTTTCATTAAAACAGGCCATGATGCCGTCGTGAACTCTCCACAAAGCAATCAGAGATTGTTAGTTGTTTTCTGAACTCATCAGGTTTTTTTTAATGACGCTCAAATCACAGCTGTTCATTTGGAAGACCCAGTTAACAGCATGTCAAAACTTGTAAATCAATAAGATGTCCAGCTTTTTGTAGAACACCTAAGCTGGTGTGGATGGATTGTCAAACGGAACTAGAAACTGTCCCATTTAATCCAGTTTGTAGTGAGAAAATAACAAATAAAGCATTGCCTAGTTTTTCAATGGAGTAGCATTTCTTCCTTTGCGAGCTGTTGGAATTTGCCGACATTTACTGCGTCCCCAAAAAAGGCCTTTTCCCCTTAAATATTGTTGGCAAATGTGTCTGAATCTGGTTAGTGAGCTCATCCATCCAGCTCACAGGTGTGTCAAATGAAGATGCTGATTGGACAGCAGGAGGATTGCACAGGCGCGCCTCAGGGTTGGCCACAATTATAAAAAAGACGGTCCAGGACATGTGCGGTTCTACACCCGTCACCAGTCCCCAACTAATCCCCCACAACCTGTGTTGTCTTTGTCAGGGGGACAGCAGCATGGGGGTGTCCGGAGACGAGACCAGCTTCGTGGACACAGAGACCAGCTCGTCGTCGGTGAGCAGCAGCACCACAGTCAGCATGCAGAACTCAGGAAAGACGCGCAAGCCGCCCAAGATCCTGCAAATCAGCCCGCCGGCTCTGCTGGTCACTGCCTCCGACTTTTCCCCCATGAACCTCTGCAGCCCCTCGCTGCCCACTGCCTCTCTCACACCAGCAATGCTTCAGGTGAGTGGGGGGGTGTCTCCATTCATTCGGTTTGTTTTTAACTTTACGGTGGATCCAACTTTGAGTGATTATTGGCATGTGCATTTTGTGGTGTAACAAATATGTTGGAATTATTGAAGATCTAAAAGAATATACAATGAGTCTCAATTGCAAGAGTGAGAAAGAGTTGATTGAGAAAAAAAGAGTTGCGTAACACGGCACTAAGACCCCAAACTGCAAAGCATATGACAGTATTACAATTACATCAAGGTTATTATAATATTGTCAAAGTTCAAGTTAAATATTTCTTGACGTTACTGGTTCGGCCCACTTGAGAACACATGTGGCTGCACATGAACTCTGGACTGTGTTGAGTTTGACATGACGAATTTTGCAGGTTTCTCTGCTTCAGTCAATAATATCGGTACTGAAGACCAGCTGTTCTCAGACCCTAGTGTAGGCAGGTACTGCAGATAGGAGGGCCAAATCCCAATGAGCCACGAGAGGCTCAACAGTTAGTTGTTGTGAAATTTGTGTTTGTGGAGTTGTATTTATAGAAAGAAGGAAGAACAAAGAAGAAGAAGAAAACTTTGCGCATTCCAAAATGTCCCAGGAAAAAAATATTTTCACAACATTCTAATGTAACTTAGAGAACTCTGAGAAATTTTATCACTAAAACTTCAAAGGCAATTTTTTTTTCCCTGATAAAGAACAGGGTGAAAAAGGCTGAAATAGTGTCCCAGTTATCAAACTCCCACTGCTGACACAGTCCCTTCTTCAGCATTCAATGAGTCTCTGTGTGTGTCTGTCCCGTCACGGCGACTCCCACACGATGGGGGACAGTGACGTTGTCATGGGATGTGAAGAGGCAGTTGTTGGTAGAGACATGCAGCAGGTGTACACGAGCTCCTGCCAGATTGTTTTGATGTCTCACAGCTCGCGGAGTGAAATTATGACACATATCTTCCCGGCTGCTTTTAGAAATTGGGAACCAATCTGTTCTGCATTGGATCCCACCTTCTCGGCTTTTACGTTTACATGGGAGACAGGTGCTGATGCTCCCACCTGAGAGGTACAAGAGGGAGGATGGGTTCATCCCTCCTTCACATGTCTGTGCCATTGATATTGATGCTAAGAGGGGTTACAGAGACAGAGAGGTTCATGTTTTTTTAAAGAGTTGCCGTTTCACCAGGGCAGTGATTCTCCAAAGTGGCCCTCTGGTGGCCCCTAAAGTTACTGAAGGGGAGCTGTGAGAGGCAGTTTACAATATAGAGTGAGCAAAACTGATGACAGTGAATAAGTCATTGGATCATTTTATTTGAAAAGTGTTCAGGCATGGTTTTATCAGTTTTTGAAAAGTTGTCCCAAAAAAACTTATGTCCCCCCCCCCCCCCGACATCAAACTGCACACACCTGACGCTCAGGCAGCAAGCAGAAATCAACACAACACTGGAACAAGACTCACTCATGGCTAAAAAGTGCTGAGCCGGGGACTGGAGAGTTCAGGGTTGGGTGGTTCACAGGTGATTTTCAGGTGGGCTGTGACGTCCTTGAGTTTGAGAAAGACAGAATGAGATGTCGGAGAAAAAAGACACTTCTTACTCCAGCAGACCAGCAGATGACAGCAGAGCCCTGTAAAGTTTCTTGTATGGCTCCGTCCTTGTCAATGAGTTCAAAGTCAGTGAGCTTCTCCAGTTTTTCTGACTGTCGACTGACTGTGATTCACTCACCGATATTGGGGGCATTCAAAAACCAATATCCGATATAATGGCCGATGTCAAGATTTTTATATATACACACACACACACACACACACACACACACACACACACACACACACACAGCTATATAAACATGGACATACACAGAATATGTACTTTCCAACTGTAGTTCAACTCAAATTCTCATAATAACCTAAATATGATTCAAGGCTAATTAACAGAACACTATAGCAGCTTTAATTTGAACAAAATCAATACTATAGATGACTATTTCAGAATGAAAAGAAGTGGCTGCATACAGCTTAAAAGTTATTTCACAAAGAGGCAACTTACATAGCATTTACATGCTGCATAGCAGTCCTACATTAGCTAATAGTAGAGAAGGAAGTTAACAGTTGTATATATCTGTGTATTTCACAAAGAGTCAATTTAGACAGCATTTAGATGCTGGTGCAGTGAGAGCTCACTGCTCTCCTTGAGGGGAGGGGGAGGAGCAGCACGGAGCTGCTGCTCAGGAAGGGAGGGGGAGAGAGCAGAATCACCACGCGGCACAGGTTTCTTGTTGCCACTTGCGGCAAAGCAGGATTTTAATATTGGCAACATTTTGGCCAACGCTGATATAGCGACCAGACGCCAATATTGGGCTGTTTTGTCAGCGTATGTTATTTACTGTTTTGACTCTCATAATTTGAATTGAATGGAGTCATTTCTTTACAAGAACGATGATGCTGGAGCCAAATAACGTTCACCAATCAGGCTCAGACCATGTGAGCTGCAGGCCAGTCAGAATGTGGATGCTTCCTAATATGTGTATGTGTTTTACCACCCGTTTCTGTCTTGGAAACGCCTCGTATTTGCTCGTCGTCATGTACCCAGGTGGTTAATGTTTGTTGTCTCTAGACTCCAACTCTGCTGCTGACTCCCAGTCCTCTGCTGTCCAACATCCATTTCTGGAGCACGCTCAGTCCGGTGGCTCCGCTCAGCCCGGCCACCCGGCGCCAGGGAGCCCACTTGTTCCAAGTGAGTAAACCAACGTCATCGTCCAGCCTCGCTGTCGAACGTGTGGCAAAGTGGGCCAAAACAGACACGTGCGAGGGATCACTTTGGCCGACCTGTTTGACTTGCCTCGTCTGCAGCCCCTATTGTAACCCCTCCCTTCTCTTCCTCTGTTGCACAGTTCCCGTCGGTTCTCACCCCCCAGTTCCAGATCCCCGTGCACAGCATGGACGGCACCAACACACCGGGCCCCATCTCGCCAGACCCTCAGAAAACATAGGATCCACACCGTCGTCTCAACGGATAAACATCACCCCCCCCTCCCCAGCCTCCCCTCACCGGCCCCACTCCTGCTCCTGCTCCCACATCCAGAACATTGAAATGGAAGCAGAGTCGTTGCCATTTTCCTATCGCTCTGGTGCTTTCAGGTTCATCACCACTTGGATCACACTACAGCCAGCTGTGTGGAGGCAGGTGGTGACGGACGAGGGCGACACGTGGCATCTTCACCCCGGATCCTTCCCCACATCCACATCCTCCTTTTTCTCGAAGCACTTATTTGTCGTGACAAGCTCTTTCCTTTTCGTTCGCAGCACTTGAACCTATAGTGCAACAGTGTGCACAGAATGTGTTCATCAGGCCTTCGGCGGCAGCAATCTGGTCGGAAACACCGAAGAATAACCGGGAGTTCCCGGATCCTTACGTTCACCCCCCAAGTTCCTATTCAAGACAAGGTCTCTGCTTTTGAGAACTGCCCAGACTTCTCCACTGACAGTGATTCAGATCACCCGCAGGCTCCCTGCTCTGTCTTCAACGTTCCCTTTTGTTGAGGAGTATTGTTTGACCTGTTAACTGGCAAGTTTTAAGTGCAGCTTGTTTGCCGTTCTTTTCTTATTTTCGCTGAAACCTCCGTCTTGAGTCTTGCCTTAACTGTTCTGAAACCCTGCCCGACCTCACTTTTTTTTTTTTTTTTTTTACCTTAAGTGTTTGACCCTGCCGTACGGCTGCAATCCAAATCAGTCTTGGACAGGATTCTCTATTGTGATGTGCAGTGTCAATAGCGCAAGGGAAAAAAAAACCCCGAGAGCCAGCGCGGCCTGGCATGCCTTCAGCCGGTTCACCAAGTTTTATGTGGGAAATGCCGAAAGCAAAGCCATAACTGTTTCCCATGTGTCAACGCTACAAGCGACGCCGTAGAGATACTGGACCACCCGCCGTCCCCTCCTCTTTGAACCGTCACTGGCAAGATCAAAGGTGATCAAACTGGACATTGGCTCAACTAAAACGATGCCATAATTTGTGTTATCACCCCCCTTTGTGGCTGCTGAATTCCAAAGTGTGCATCTGATGAACCTTTGGGCCATTTGGGATAACCAATGTTTTCAATCCCTTTCTCTTACATGGTTTTTACAACCCAAATCGTGAATCCAAGCTAAACTATGATGATCGAGAAGCAATCAAAGAGACTTTACTGAGGTTCACGTCTGGAGGTTTTGAGCGCGATCCAAGTAAGTTAGCGACACATTCTTTTGTAGTTGAACCTTTTCAAGTACAGCTGAGCACCAAAGGGCGGGGGAGCCTCTGATCATCAGTTTCAGCGTTGTGCGTGGCCACTTAACTGAAGGCTGAGCAACGTCAGCTCATCACTGCCACGTTTTGAGCAGCAGCTTTGTTGCAGAAGCAGCTGAGGTGTTCATAGCAGCAATCATAAGCGGCATGAAATTGGAATATGTTGATCGAGCGGAGCCATGTCACTGAATCTGGTGTCACACTCACACCAGCGGATCAGATCCAGCCCCTATCTGTTGTTGTTTGCAGCGTCAATGCAGTCCGAGAGAACCTCCGAACATTGTCATCCGAGCCTCTTGTTGTACGAGCCTTTCTCCCTCACACGGCCTTACCTTTGAACCATTACGTCACCCACCCACCCACTGTTGCACAGACTCCATGGGACGTCTGGAAGTCTCGAGACTTTAGCGGCAGGTGGTCCAAGCCCTGACACACCGTCACCTTCATGCTGCTGAAGTTGTCACTTTATCGAAACAGAAAAGCAGGATGACAACGCGTCATCGTTGGATGACAGTCGAGTGTTCTTGTCTTCATCTTTGAGTGGTCTAATGTTCCAGCTAATCCGTCACCTTTAACCCCATTGAGAGTGTTTTTAAGCACCTTCCTTTCCGCCCTCAAACTCTTCTGACAAACTGTCGGCCCAGAGAGGTTCACACCTGCTTTCTCACTGACTTAAAAGCCATAAGTCTCAGCGCGCAGACTCCAGAGGTAGATCCCCACTTTTCTATGCCACCTAACACAAAAAAATTGTATGTCACACTTGTTTACAATGATACTTGGATTGAACATGCTTGTGCTTGTCTTTACCAAAGTGTCACTTACTAACCCAGGGATGGATGACCAGCCAATCTTGTAGTGGGAGGGATTTAATGCTGTTCATTTTTTTTTTTATCTTTATTTTTTTTTAACTCATCTGCTGTCCCTGACTTCAGCCTACAGTCCCTCACAGGATGTGGGGCCAGTGCCAATAAGAAGCAACGAATTCTCCTCTGCGAACAGCCGCGGGTGAGATCTCCACTTTCTGTCCAAGTTGGCTTCAAAAACCAGAAAAAGCAGGATGCGTCTATGGGCTGATGACACGACCAAGACGGTCTTCCAGTCGCACCGATAGTTTAGCTCGTCACCTCTCCGTGCCATGTGCTGCACACCACAGGTGTCCAGCAGGGGGAGCCAGTGATTGGGTGATCTCCAACCATTTGTACGTAAAAGTGCCTCATGAGCACATCAATTTGTAGATTGATTCAGGGAACTCCACCAAAGTTCATGGGCCTCGTCCTCTCACCAGTGTGTGTGTGAGATATCGGAGGAGTCATTTGAGAATTACGAGTGTAGAATGTGAAACATCTGAATGTGTCCTCAAGCCATTCAAACGAGAGTACCAAAGTAACACATCAGTTACTGGATAAATGGAACTCACGCAAGATGAGCATTGGTCATCCTCTAAATTCAGTATGTAAAGTTAGTACACAAAAGGCCAAATAGTGTAACCGGCATGCAACAAACTTGGTTATTGTGGTGTTAAGATTCAGTTTTATGATGAACAATTAGTCTGATTGTGGTCTGTCAGAAACAGGTGCTGATATTTGTTAGGAAGCACTGACAGCCACATAACTATCATATAACTTGGTAATTATTTACTGGCAGTCACATCACAACTGCCGCAGCATCGTTGCATGTTCGCCTGCAGGCCTGACGCAGAGCAGGAGTATGTCGAGCTTGGAAGAAAGTGTCCGTCTCATCATTCCCGTTTCTCTCTGATACATTCGCAGTAGATGTAGTAAAGTTAGTTTTTCCAGGTTAAATGAATCCAACCTGAACACAAAGTTGAGATTTTTCCCCCTGAGCCTTCGCGTCACTCGGCCCTCCCTGCGACTGACTCGTATCATGGTGCCTTACCTCATCCAAGCCCAAGTCCCCTCCCCACCCCCTCCGCCCCCCTCTGAGTGGACAGAGCGGCCCCCTTCAATCGCACATGCTACCTTGCCACCATCTCCTCGAGCAGACCACAACCTGCAGGAGTTGCAACTCCGCTGAGGCATTTCGGTTGCTCAGCGGCTCCCGCGTGCCACCACGCTCTCTTGTGAGCGCGTCCCTGTACATACCAACAGCGACACGAGCTCTGTATGCACAGCATGTAAAACTCAATCGGTTTGAAAGAAAGCTACCCGCTTTGAATGTTTGTTGTAACAAATCTACTCAGATAGCATATCTCTCTCTCTCTCTCTCTCTTTCTCTCTCTCTCTCTCTCTCTCTCTCTCTATCTAACTATAGATATATAGAGAGAAACCTGTTTTGCATTTTCTTTGTGTAACCTCTTATTTTCCCTTAATGCCAATAGAATTTTAAAAAAACCCAGAAAGTTATTTTCTATTTTTGTAACAGCCAAATAGTCTGCTGTTGGAGTTCTCTGATTTTTTCTTGTTCTTTTTCGTGCATGTGTTTCATTATCCTCTTGTAGGTTTCGGGGGAAGGTGTCGGCAGCGCCCCCCTGTGGTGATGTTGGCTACTATGTTTTGTTTTTTTGCGATCGTTTCTGTTTTATTTTTGGGAATCAAGCCTTACAATGGGGGGTGGGGGTGGGGGGGAGTAGGTGGGAGAAGTCTGTTTTCTATGTTAAGTGTTTTGATATAGTGTTTGATATTGTAACATGCAGATGTGATGAGACGTTTGCACTTAAAAACCTTGGGGTTCCTGTTGTATTGGATTCTGTCACTTTTTTCTATGATGGAGATTTGCTCATTGATGAAACATTTGCTTACTGAGGATTTTATTTTCTTTTTGCCCCAAAGCAGTGCACTTGCACTTCACATTTTATATGGCAAAATCTCATCTTCTACTGGTGTCTGATGAAGCAGGACACAAGGATTTAAAACACAGCACTACCACGCCATATTTATTTATTTGAATTTGTAATGTAACCCGATAGATTTTGGTAGTCTATATTGCATCGTTGCATTCGTTTTTGTTTTAAAAAATAAAAAGGATTGCTACAAAATAGCTGAAAACAAAGCCCATCAAAGGGTATGTGATCTCAGGTTTTGGCAAGATGAGCAAAATGGGGGCGTCTTTGATAGTGGTTGTTTCTATAAAAAAAAAAAAAAAACGCGATTGTGTTCAAGTTTGTGTTTTTAAATGATTCTTGAAATGTCACTTTTTCCACAAACAAATCGAGGGTTAGGATTTCCACCTACTCGGCTCTGTTCTCAGGGGTTTTTCTGTCGGGGCCGGAGAAGTGACAAGAGTCCAGCTGGAAAACGTACATCAACAGACCGACCGCTGGCCTCTGATTGGCTGGTGAGGGGTGTCACGACATCTTCATCGGAGTGACTCAAATCGGGCTTTTTTAAAAGCAGAATTTAAATGAAGAGGATTTCAGAATGTAACTATCTCTTAGCTCCTGAACAAAAATTAAACGCGTTGTCTTCAGTTAAAGGATAGCATCGTGTGATAAAACTCTAATTTTGGGTCCATGTGGCCACTGTTGTAAAACCATTTTGACTCCCTGGCCCTATGGCCACGAGTTCGCAGCATCATGTTCTTGTGCTGCCATATCTTCTAGTGATGACGTCACTATGAGAGGAAGGCGAGCTGGAACTCCGTGTGTTGGAAAACCTCGCCAGCGAGCCTACCAGTGGCTTTGTGCAAGAAACTGTCACTATGGAGATGAATACATTAACCATGTAACATTTTATCTCCACGTTAAAGTGTTTTGATTGCACCCCAAATACTTGTACCATGGTATCAAACTGTATAAAGTTTATAATGTTGTTAATTATAGACTCTCGACTCATCATCGCGAAACTTTTTCGCGAGAGAAAATTATTGTCACTCGAATGTGAAACAACAGTGTAACAAACGGCAACACAAACTGGAGAACACAAACTTGGCAACCACTTTTTCTCTGAGCTTGCTCATTTTCCCGAAGCCGGTGTACCACAGTTTGACATATTCCGCATTTTGTATCCCCCCCTCCCCTTGTTGCCCCCCCCCCCCCAACGTCCACCCCCCACTGTACCTCAACAGGTTATAGTCTCTTTGTCAAGGGTCAAGATGATTCTTGCTTTTGTTCTGTCGGATTCTTTTGTTTGTCAACTTTTTTTCTTCTTTTTCCCCCAATTGTTTACAAGCTGCTTGTCTTAAGTGGCGTATCAGTGTGCGAGGGGTGGAAATGTTTCTGATGGACAAAGGAGGCGAGACCAACGATTAAAGCTCTCTAACTGTAAAAGTGTCTCCCTTTTTGTTTGTCCTTTTGTGTCCGTCATCCCTGCAACCACTCAGATCATTCGTCCAAGTGCTGGATTCAACCATTCACGGTTTTTCTTGGGGGAAACTTGTTTAACCGTCAGCTGTGAAAGTAGAGGAAGAGGGTCTTTCATTTTATCAGTTAAAAATGTTGATTTTGCACAACTGTAGAAATCCAGTGGCAGATGAACCTGATATGAGTGAGATGGCGTTTTTTGTGCTCTTGAATGAGCTTTGAGTGTTTGCAGAGGCTCCAAATTCAACCCCTTGATAATTCATATTGGAATGAAAAGGTATGTTTTCTCAAGTGGGACCTTTGTGTCCACCCTGGTTACCCTGAATCACACCAGAAGCAACCTGGAAGATGAACAGTATTCAAGAGAAACGCGAAGAGGGAGAGACCGTTGCGAAGAACCGGCTGCAGTCCACCCCCGAGGAGTCGGAGACAAAGAGGACCCTCGGGCCTCTAGGGCTGTTTGACTTCTGCTTTGTCAATCGATGGGGGGGAAAAAAAACAGACAAAAGGTTCAGCAGGCAAACTCGCTCGGACGGGCAGAACTTAAGGGACACTCGGGGAGCGGATGTGAGGGGAAGGTGGGAGAGACCCCTCCTCAGCTAAACCAGCTGAAAGTAGTACTGCAGAGGGTGACGGAGCAGGACAGGAAAGAGCACTTTGCAGCCTGTAGCATATACGCACCAGCAGGCCTCATTTCTTCTCTGGTCATGTCTCCTTGCACCTTTGCTCCACCCCTTGCATGCAGGCTGTTTCAACGCCCCCCTCCTACTGCAGACAGCTTGAGGGCCTCTGACAGGATCAAACGACTCAGCTTGACACATTCAAAGTCAAGATAAACAGTGATCAGAGAATGGAAACAGATCCACAGGACACGGAGTCTCAGTAGCTTAATTTATTTATTTATTTATCAGTTACGAATTACTCATTTTTAGGCCTTTTGGATTTCACAGTACATTCAATTCCTCACCGTGGAATGGTGTAGACAAATCACACAAAATATCACATCTCATACAAAATCTAGACTTCATTTTTTTAATTATATTTAAATACAGTGCCCTATGGTTTGATTTTGTATCCTATGAACAGCTTAAAAGTCACTGTGAAAGATGGAAACATCTGTTTGTGTGTGTGTGTGTGTGTGTGTGTATGTATATGTGCGTATATATGTATGTGTGTGTGTGTGTGCATATATGTATATATAATATGAAATTCTTTTTCAATACAGTATTGAAAATAGCTTCATGTACCACATCTAAACACAGAGTAATACCTTTGCCATTGCCAACTTTAAAAGTATTTTCTATATTGTACAAATAACTCAACAGACCTCTTTGGTCACACCAAAAGACCTAAATGGTAAGGTTGTGTTCTTTCGAGGATGCCTCGGGTTCCTTTAGCACTGGATGTCTGCCACAGTTCACCAGGATGTAGAGGAAGGAGAGGGGAAGGAGAGAAGCGGGTGGTGCTTAGCTAAAATTCCTCCTAATACGTATTGTCAGTTCAGGAGTTGAAGCCCAAACCACATCTCCATCACCATCTCAAGACGCTGGCAAAACACAGGGATTTTGCCGAGGACGACGTCCTTACACACGTTCATATACTATATCTGTGGCCCAACGGCCAAAAGCTACTCTTGCAGTCGGCTGGCAATAGTTGTGCAAAAATATAAGGGTTAGTGGTGACTCCTTCTGAGAGCAGGTTGCTACTAGAAGGTACCTGTGAAGGTGAAACTTCCCTGATAACTGGTGCAGGAGTAAGGGGCATCGGCGGGTCGCTTTTATTGGATCCACTGGAGGAAAGACATGAAGGGGGGGGGGGCAGGCTTCAGAGGACACTTCTGGTTTGTGCAAATAGGAGACGAGAATTACATACACTCATAGTGAGTTATTTACACACACACAAGGAGAGACCCCTCCTAACACTGGCTACACTAGATCAAATATTGAATCTTCACAAGCCAAAGAGCATCATGCACAGGTTTACTAAGGCAACTTCAAAAAAAAACTGGAGTGAAAGTCAGCTGTTAACACTATTTGGGACAAAAGCCAGCCACCCCCTCTCACACACACACTGAGCGGAGATGCGGGGAGGGGGAGCACTACTGTAGCAAGGCGTGTCTGACCACAGGGGTCCATTTTCACCACAGAGGCATCTATTCACAATGGAGATGGAGATTATTGGAAGGCTCAGTGTGTGTGAGAGAGTGCCAGTTGAGGTAATGTGGCGGAATGGAACGATGCTACTGTTGTATTGTCTGAGGTGGGAAGGGGGGGGGGTCTTCTGACCTGGGACCAGTGATGACTTAGTGATGTCAACTCGTAAAGAGTCAAAGTAATCCACCTGAAGGTGCACGCTGACCTCTAACAGCGCCCCTCGAATATATCATGGCAGCAACGAAATGCAGTAATATTATCTGGGGTTGGGACTTGTTTGCGATTGTTAGTTAGCATGTTTAATCCCTTTGCTACTGACCTTCTCGCTCTTTGTCTGACCCTCCCCATGGTCAGCTGACTCATCGAGCTAAGCCCGTTTCGCACCCTTCTTTCATTGTGACTGGAATTTACGGGGAAGCCAAAATGCTCCTAAACGCATGACTCCGATCATCCATTTTTTTCCCCCCCAGTTGTGCTCATGATAATACAACATGGGTGTGCTGCACCGTGGAGCGTCTCACAGATGGCCAGTGGACCCAACTGCAACGTGTCGTGAAGATTATGGCGATCCATCGCCATGATTTTAAGTTCGATTCACAGCCTGGCAGCTTCACAGCACAGCACCCGCATCCGTTAGCACATTCTTTGCTGATGGAACAATGACTTTAACAGACGAGCCTCGTTTTGCACCTTGCTGTAGCCTTGTAAACTGAACAGTTCAAGTCAAACATTTGCTTTAGTTGGAGGTTCATGTTTTTTTGTGAGGTTGGTGGTGGTTGTGAGGTGGACCCCGAGCATCTGATCTGAAAACCCCTTTTAACAATACTGGTTGGGACCCAATTGGGCTCCGCTGGCTACTTTAGAAGGCTGGAACGTTCTGTGTCACTCTTGTTATTTAAAGGCTGAAGTACGTTGGTCTGGGAGGATGAATCTCGGCGGTCTGATTGTGCAAATGTTGGTGTGTGGAAGGTATGTGTGTTTTGAGTGCATTAAAAGTTGGTCCCAAATAACTCTGTGTACATCAATGGCTGGCTGCCATCCAAAAAAAAAAATATTGTGAGTGCACAGGTTGTTTGCGAGAAAGCTCGTAAATGTGCGGATCCATGTCGGTGCCAGTGCGACGGTCGGAAAAGTCTGCTCCTCCGATCTCTCGCCAGGCGACTCTCCTCGTCTTTCTGTGGGACCTTCAAAAGATGCTCTGTCTTCGGTTCTTCCCTCGACCTGTCCAATACGGGGGGGGGGGGGGGAGACACAGGGCAGAGTTGGTCCGAGCACGGTCGAGGAGTCTTTAGTAACGTGAAGAAGAGCTGCTGCAACAACACTGCTCCAAAAAATTAAAGGAACAGTTTTTTTTTTTTTATCAGGGGATGGCATGAATTCAACTGCACTTTTCTGAGAAGGTTTTGGTCAGGTACGTGGCAGAGGGTGTTGTTAATCAGTTTCAGCTGCATTGGTGTTGATGGAATTAACAACAGATGCACCAGAGGGGCAACAACGAGATGGCCCCCAAAACAGGACTGATTTTGCAGGTGGAGGCCATTTCAAGTTCCTCCCTCTTGATCTTTTTTAACTGTTTTTCTACAAGTGTTTGCTTTAGCTAGAGTCATTATCACGACTGGGAGCATGAGGCGATTTCTTAACCCTCCTGAAGTTGCGCAGATTGTCCAACTCCTCCAGGATGGCACATCCATGCGTGCTGTTGCAAGAAGATTTGATGTGTCTCCCAGTACAATCTCCAGAGCATGGAGGAGATTCCAGGAGACAGGCAGTTACTCTAGGAGAGCTGGACAAGGCCGTAGACGGTCCTCATCCCATCAGCAGGACCGATGTCCGCTGCTTTGTGCAAGGAGGAACAGGTTGAGCACTGGCCGAGCCCTACAGAATGACCTCCAGCAGGCGACTGTTGTGAATGTCTCTACCCAAGCAGTCAGAAACAGACTTCACAAGGGTGGCCTCAGGGCACGACGTCCTGTAGTGTGCCCTGTGCTCACTGCTCAGCAACGTGGAGCTCAATTTGCCATAGAACACCAGAATTGGCAAGTCAACCACTGGCACCACAGATTGATTGATTGATTGATTGATTGATTGATTAACCCAATGTAAATCTGCAGACGTGTCAGGATTTCTCATTCGTCGGTCGAGACCACAAAATGTCAATGTCCTGTCTTTGATGCAGACAGTGGACAATCCTCTGATGGCTGCTTTTGATTGCAACCAAAGGAAAGTAGGGCCAAGTACAGGTGAGCAGTGCGATGCCAATCGAGCTATTGCAGCATGATTCCACTGAGCTCGACTGGAATCAGATCCGGTTTCTGCGCATAATTGTCTTACGAAGGGGGACGATGTGCCAGTGGTTTAGTATATCAGAATCAGAAATACTTTCTTAATCCCAGAGGGACATTTGTTGTAATTTCTCTCTGGGATTAACAAAGTATTTCTGATAAAGCAGTCCGATAACTCCAAAGAAGAGCAAACAAATTAACAAACAAAACAAAAGAAACGTACTTCCAGACTCATTGAAAAAAGCAAACAAAACTTCATTCATTTTCACTTGTTGTTCTCTGACAGGAAGTAGCTCAAAACCCCCTGGTGGACACGGCGCCATCTTTGGAGGCGGAGTCAGATGCAGTCATTCCAAGTTCTCTTCCCCCCCCCCCTGTTTTGAATTACACGACTTTACTGGAACCAAACTCTCTTCAAAGTCACCAGATTGCAGAACTCATGGCGTCACGATTCACATCATGCTGTCTTGCCAAAGTCGAAGGTTTATCCATGACACTGAGAATGAAGGCAGCTCACGAAGTGCCAAAGGAGTTCTACCATGCTGTTTCTAGTGTGGCATGTGGCGAGGTGCGGCACTTACTTAAAGGTTGGAACACTGAGCTGCGGTGGCCCGGGTCCTTTTGGAGCTGCACCTCTCGGAGGGAGAACACCGATGCAGCTGGAACAGAGAGAGGAGACGATGACTCGAGGGCCTGAAGATGAGATCCAGTGTTTTCCTACAATTATTTCCTGGATGTAGGACTCATCCATCCTGCTGTTCTGTCTTAAAGGAATAGTACACCCAAACAATGATGTACCTTCATTTTCTACTCACCCCCATGCTGAACAACACTCTGA
>JAUESF010000070.1:83311-94735 GCA_032274765.1 Malacoctenus tetranemus | reverse complement strand
AAGAAGAAGAAGAAGAAGAAGAAGAAGAAGAAGAAGAAGAAGAAGAAGAAGAAGAAGAAGAAGAAGAAGAAGAGGGGGTGAGTAACAACACTTATTAGCTTGTCCAGTGATATTGTGTGATAAACCATGAAACAGGATATGAGACCTAAATGCTGAAGAAAAGTTTTTCACAATTAGGATTTCTAAATTTAGACTGTACCTAATGTCAAGTTAAAAGTCACAATATTATGTACCTCTGTTAATTATACACACAGGGTAATTTGAATAATTAGTGGCAAAAAACAGATACGTTTCCGAAAGGAAATACAGCATTTCAGGTTCGTGTGATAGTTCATAAAATATCCCTGTCCGGCTGCAACATGTTTCACATTGAAGTGATATAGAAGCTAATTCCTCCTGCATATTTTGCCTTGCAGCTATCAGACCACTCATGATTATAAGGTGTTCATTTCCCCCTGCAATTAATCAACCACAGGGAATATTTTAAAATTAAAAAGATATGTAATTACACAGACAAATATATAGCAAAACATTCTTGTTTGTTGTTTTAGTTAGGTAGGAAAATTGGTTTAACAGGGAAAACAGTTATTTATTCTTACTTATAATGAGATAGCTAGAAGAAAGCAATTAAGCATGACATCAAGCCCTGAAAGAAGGTCATTGTTTGCAGAAATACACATTGAAGAGACGATAAACACTTCAGTGGTAATATGCAAAACTGAAGATAAACAAGAATCTGAAAGGCTTTGCTGAAATAACAATTAAATGATAATGTGTAAAACAAACATCTGATATATATTTGTAGGTTTGGATGGATGGATGGATGGATGAATGGATGGATGGATGGATGGATGGATGGATGGATGGACGACCGACCAGAGAAGCACGGCGAGACATGCGACTGAGAGGCTTGCAGAGTGGAGAGCTGCCGCTCTCCAGCTGGAGCTTCTTGAGGAACTCGGGGGGCAGGCGGATGTCCATAGGCAGAGACATACGCTTACTGACATCCTGGAAGGAAACAAAGGGTCACAGCAGAGAGCAGAGCCTTCGTTACACACAACAACCAGCCTCCTCGGTTTACACCTTTGCTTTATTCTATAATTCTGCCAAATATCACAGTATCCAAGAAAAGCGTCCAACGTTACAGCCAGCAGAGCATCCTAAAGTTAATGTGGTCAGGTCAGAAGATATTTAACATCAAACATTTGTGTAAAAAATACAACTATAATAGGTTTAGGAATAATTTTCTCCTTCGTATTCACACAAATAACAGCAATTTTGTTCGACTGATATCAGTCGTCTCGTTCCATTTGGTGCCCAATCAAGCCGTGTCATATTGGGGCCTATCAAAGCTTCATGAGCTGTTCTGGAGTCAGTTACTGTGGTGTTTTGACTGTTGTTTCAGGGACCTTTGTGTGTCTTAATAAATTGGTGGATCATGATACCCTTGCAGCCACCTTGCAAGTTGCACGACAGTGCAAGACGGTGAAGCGAGAGCCAATCGCACTTGTTTCAATATGAAATAGTCAGAGAATGCCTGGTGTGATAAAACACAGAAGGCGAAAACAAGAGACGATTACATGTTGCACTGGCAGTAGGCCAGGAAAAAGGGAAGGACTTCACTCTGTGCTGGCCAACCAAGAAGCTTGATCTTCTTTGTCGAATTGTCTCTGTCGAGTCGGTGCCGGATTTGAGCTGCAGCGCCCCCTGCCAAGCGGCAGGCTCTCGAAAAGAGCAGCATGTACATGGACCCCAAAAAAAGAAATTGCATGTGTCAAACTATGCAAAGTTCCTCACCCATGAGAACGGCATCCCCAGACTATCCTAGTCTCAACACCCTTACAGATGGGTTTCCCAAAGTCGCCATATACTGTTGGACCTGGAGATTAATGCGGTGGTGCGTCTCTCTTTCTTCCTCCACTCCTTCCGCTGTGCCTACCTGGTCTGCCCGATAACAAATCATTCAGGCACGGCTCTGGGAGACGGCTTGTGGGTCAGAGGTCACTGATTAATTAACGAAGCAATTTGCGCACTGCAACGCTTGGCCACGTGTGGGTCGTGGATGTTAATGAGGCATTTTAATGTTGATTCTGACTCCAAATGCCAGCTCCATTATATAGAGGTGAGAAGTAACACAAGAGAATGATACAGTGATACAAAAAAAAACCTCAATGTTTTTTTTTCCCCTATCTTTTCGGGGAGAGGTTATGTGCGGGCTACCGAAACTTGGTTTGGGTGGTGGCGTGGTGGTTAGCACTCTCGCCTCACAGCAAGAAGGTCCTGGGTTCGCGCCCAGGTGGGGCCTTTCTGTATGGAGTTTACATGTTCTCCCTGTGCATGAGTGGGTTCTCTCTGGATACTCCGGCTTCCTCCCACAGTCCAAAAGCATGCAGAAGGTCAATTGGCGATTCTAAAGTGTCCATAGGTGTGAGTGTGAGTGGTTGTTTGTCTCTGTGTTGCCCTGTGATGGACTGGTGACCTGTCCTGGGTGTATCCTGCCTTCGCCTGTAAACAGCTGGGATCGGCTCCAGCACCTCCCGCGACCCGTAACATGGAATAATAAGCTGTACAGATGATGAGATGAGGTTTTGGTAGTAGCATCCCACCTCTGTCTGTCTTTTCCATGTCTGTTCCCCTCGCTCCCACTCAATCTTTTTTAAGGGTTTTCCATTAGGCAATGGTACCTGCGACCTGTTGCTTTCTTACTCCCTCCCTGATGAGAGCTCCAAGTGAGCTGATTCCAGCTGAAAAGCGTCAATATTCACAACACAGCTTGGTTGACCAAGCAGCAGACACGCCACCAGTTTAAATCGGGTCACAAAGATGAAACCCACTCCCCCGTTTGTCTCCGCTGGCAGCCCCCTCAGACTGCTGCCGGAGCATGATTTTTGAAAGCGCGTCCTTTCTTGCTTCTCTCTGGCATCACTCCACTCGGCTGTCTGACACAGGCTACATAAAGTCACGGTGAATCAGTCTTGCTTATACGTGTGCTAAAAGGTGTCAGAGATGTAAACTCGCTCCCATTCCCAATAAATACAGTCTGGTCCTGAGGCAGCAGTCGAAAGCGCCTGAGGGGACTAATTTCATCGAGCTGGTGGAGCCACAAATGGCCCCCTGGCGAAGAAGCCTAAAGATGAAGGTGAACTACCGAGATCCCTTCTGAAGCCCCGTGACGGAACGACCTCTGACGTGTTTAATGAATGTCAATGGATGATCTGTGGACCAATACCGGCAACTGCTGTGGAAAAAATATGGCCCATTAACTCCTGTGATCCTGGTGACAAACCTCCATGGAGAAACGTCTGTGCTGGGCCTTGCTGTGGAAGTGCAGGTGGGATGGAGACTGAGCCCCAGGGGTGGTTGGCTCAGGGCTCACTGGGCTGGCATCCTGGGAGGGAGGACCAAGCCGGTCTGAAGTCAAGCCTGGCAAAAGGGGAAGGAAAGCAGTCAGAATCAGGATCACCGAAGTGCTGTGGTTCCCAAAACCTGCACCCAGGACAGGAAACCAAGTCGCTAAAACTACAAGTAAAAAAAAAAATGCTTAAAAGTTTTTAAAAAAGAAATAACTAATAAATAGAACTGTATTGTGTGCTTACAAAACTAGCTTACTAACTAACCTAAATATAACAATGAGAATTGTTTTTGTTTTCTCAGTGAGGAAAAAGGCTACAGGCCCCTCCTGCGCGCGTGTGCATGTGTGTGTGTTTGTTGCTGCCATTGTTTGGCTTCACTGCAGAAGTCTTGAAAAGCAAAGCTTAAGTAGGGGGACTTTCATGGCATGGTTTTCTTTATTGAAGGGATTTTGGGGACTTTGGGGAGTCTTCAGGGAGACATTTTGGGGCCACTGATTTTCTGTGAGTACGCATTTCACACGTTTTTTTGGGGTTTTTTCTACCAGAAAATCAAGGGATTGCCTCTTTTACTTGGGTTGTCATGACGACAGCTGCGCTCGCAGTTGAGGTTGCTGAAGAAACAATTTGGCAGCACAGTTATCGGGTGAAGAGGGGCAGCACAAGGGACCCAACAGGCGCCAATCAGTGCGGTGGGAAGAATGGCCTTTGATTGCTAACACACGGGTACTGTCACAACTGAAACCGACACGCGTTTGATCCTGCCCGGTGACTTTGAAGCCTCCGAGCAGCGAGAGTTTCAGCTGCAGTTTGATCTCCTACTGAATAAGGCAGACTGGTCACCTCATTGGCATGGTCCACATTTGTCTTTATTACCTCGACAGATACCAGCCGCGCGCGCGCGCGTGTGTGTGTGTGTGTGTGTTTGGGGGGGGGGTGAAATGACTGTTATTTGAATATTACAACAACAGCCCTGCTTTGACACCCCCCCACATACTCTGCTAATTAGGGTCAGTGAAGGCCTGGATCATAGGAGCCCACACGTGGTGGCACACGATGCCTAGCAGCTGTCAGACATTGATGCCTGCTCGACATCTGGTTCGGAAAAAGACGGTTCACTGCAATGATGCTCCGCGAGTGTTTTCATTTGGCACACCACCCAAACGAAGGCTTCAGCCAGCAATGCAGCAACAACATTCAAATCATGAATGGCCAGCTCATGAAGGCAGCAGGTGATGCCACGAAATGCGTGAGAGAGCAAAATAAAACCTTTGTGTCGGTGTGTTCCTGTCACACGTAGGGTGGAAGTGTACTGCTGCCGCATCAGTGAAACATACAGCATGTTCCAATCAGGGTGAGCTTTATGTTACAAAATTTATACTATCATTCTTAAAATTCAGGAGGCTCGAAACAGTTTTTTCTAGATGTAATTTTTAGATAAATCCCTTTCTTATACTAAATGGAGTCAGAATCACCAAAAAAATGAGGACTATGAGAATTACTTTTTCTGCAATAGCAGCCCAAAGATTCTCCACTTTTTGGATGTAACCCTATGTAAAAAGAGGAACTGTTCACCTTCAGATGCATTTTTTTCCCAACTTCTAGATGTATGATTTGGATGAAACTTCATAAATTGATAGAACAGACTGAAAGGAAGTGAAAAACACCAAAAAAAAAAAAGATGTGTTTGAGATCTAACTTTTTTGAGATAAGCCAGGACAGTGCGGGGAAGGCGACCGGAGAGCGCCTCTCTGTCCGCTAAAGTGAGATAAAGTGCTCAGCGCATAGCCCGGAGTGTTCGGTGGGAGTTCAGTGATCCTTTATCATGGCAGCAATCCACCTCTGTCTTCTCTCCTTGTTTTTTTGGGATGTTGTAGAACGTAAGTCCTGTTTGCTTTCCTTTGCTATTATCACAACCGACCGCACTCACCGTATAGAAACGGCACAGCATAGAAACAGGCTCAGAACGGTCCTAAAGATGGCACCGTTGGAACAGTGGGACGTCACATGAAACCCAACACCGATGAACTCCAACCTGCTACTCATGATATCACTTTTGGGTCAACCCCAGAGTCGGGACATTCCCTTTCTGGTTAATACAGTTTGTAAATTTGTTTCAGTGTTTGAAAAAGTGCTTCGGCATTTGCAAAAGTGTTTCCCGACTTGTCAATTTGTTTTCTAAAATGTACATTTGTTTTGGGACTTGTAAATGTGTTATGTTAATGTCATTTTGTTTTTAGAAATGTAAAACTGTTTTCCGAAATGTAAATTTGCCTCAAGCTTTGCAAAAGTGTTTCAGATTTTGTAATGTTGTAATGTTTGTAATGATTACCTCTTTAAACCAATTTTCCAGCTATCTATCCTTTTCTCTGTTGTTTACCACATGTGAACAATTCCAAGGTGTTCTTTATCTCGAGAGACATTCAGATACAAATTGAGTTTGCCTTCAATCAGTTGGTCATAAGTCATAATGGTGCAAAGATGAACTGAAACTGAAATGAACCAGATAGATACAAGCTGTGAGGGCTCCATTAGCTTTAAGCAATTTAAGCAGTGAATACAAAAGCTGGCACAAATCAAAAAACACAGCCACCATAATATGAACACATTATGTGTAGCACTTGCTGTGCCTGTTGATTTCTGAATATGTGGCTAATTTACCTAGACGTCTGGATTTGCCAATATAAAGACAGGAGTTGTCTGATATGGCCAATGTTTACATGGCATGGGAGTGAGCTCAATTCGTGAAGCTCGTGGGAACAGTGTTATAAAAGCTAATGGCTCATTGCTTCAACGATAAGAAAAAAAACTTGTAATGAGTTAAAATAGGCTCTCTATGTGCTGGGGCCGGAACCGGTAGCTAATTATTCCTGAATGATTCACTGTCAGTTCTGTACCAGGGTTCTCTTCAAAACACTGAGTCACGCCGACGCCAAGCACCCTGCCTCCAAGGTCGGACGAGGTCTCCTTGTGGACGCGCAAGTCCTTTAAGTGATGCTCATGGCTTCTCATGACAACTCATTATTTTGAAGGTTTAAGCTCAAAGGAACCGACATGTCTTCTTTCCACTTTGGAGTGTTGACTTGAATAAGCTGGTGTGTTTTTTTAACATGCATTTACGCAATAGTACAAAACAAACATGGCCTCCTTGAATTTAGTGAACGTAACCCTCAGATTGACCTCGCTGATCCTGGAAACCTTCGAACAACATGCGTGTGCACATCCGATGGACGCAAAGTGAAAGCTGTGAAATGAAGCAAGATGTGGTATGTTTGCACTGATCCTTGTGAAGCCGGTTTGTCGCCAACCATTGGCCTGCCTGCTCACACAACATCGCCTCGTATCTATGCTATCAGTGCACCTGAGGAGTGACAAGCAAGTCAGCTGAGGCAGCACCGCTTGTGCTTTCACACAGCAAGCCGGCTCCACTGATTACTGGCGCAATTTGGAGTGGTAAGTGAAGCCACCGGTTTGCTGCACGGTGACACAGAAAGTAGGCACTGTCTCTCTGGTAGGAAATGTCCTAGAATACAGTTTGATCTCCTTGCCTGCAGAGTTTGGGTTCAACACTCAGTTTGGCCTTTCCTTCTTTGCCTTGTTTGTTTCCCTCACTTGCTCCCCCTGCTCTTCCCTGACCAGACAGCGATGCTGACCAAAGGACTCTGGGGAGTAAAACTACACAGCCAGCTGCCACTCTCCGTCATGCTTCTGTAAAAAAGAATGGATTTTGCCTCAAACGCTCACAGGGGGAGGGTATCTGGTAGAATTTATTGTGAAGTTCCAGTCACGTATGGAATCTCTCCTCTCCTCGTTAATTCCCCATAACCCTAGTTTCCCTTTGAAGCCAGAAGGATCCTCACTTTTGCCCTCCATCTTCTGATGGCAGCTGTTCGTTCCTGTACGGAGACCAACAGACTCAAACTTAAGGTTCACAAACTTAATCACTCAATAATTTGTTGGTTGTCAGATGGCTGATTTGCCCCCTGCTGGTCCTGCTCAAATTGTTTCATCACAGATGTGACACAGTGGGAAAAAAATGAACCTTGGAATATTTTGTGGGTTTGCTGAGGCAAGCTATGAATATGACAGCTTCATCTCATGTTGAATCACAACCTGAGAGAATACTTAGACCAACCTGTGCACGGGCAGGTCAGCTTACAGAACGACCGGGACTCTTTCTATCGAACAAACTTCTCAAAGAAAACAATGTTATCTTTCTTGGCATACATGCAATTGCAAAGCAAATTTGACGCAACTGTGTCGTCCAGCTATTTTTCAGTGAAGCAAGCTTCCATTTTCTTGTTTGCTCTGTTGATGGTGTCCACAGGAAACAATATGCAGGTCTTATCTGCAAAACGCGACACCATCTTTTGAAAGCGATTGTTAATTGTTTCTCTTCACAGTGCGATGTGACACAGATGCATTTAACCTCTGAAGCTCTAAGAATACACCAGAGGACATGAGGAGTAACAGCTACAAGCCGAAGAGCCAACGCTCTGAAAAACTGGTAGGAATGGCTTGTTTTCCCTCTCAGTCACCGTCCACTTGAAGCCTATTTCAAACATTCGGGTGCTCTGTCCACATAAATAAATAGAAACCCGCTGTGTCTCAGTGTGGACACAGAAAAGGCTGAAACATCGATGCCATCAATGCCATGTCTTTCTCAATCTTCATGCTTTGTTCCTTTTTAATCACATTTGTTGCTTCTTTTGTCTCATACCGCATGGCAGTACGACCTCCAGGTCTGTCATTGGTACTGTAGTGTTGTCAGTGGTTTTGGGTGAATGGCATCATTCACTACGATACAACGATGCCTTTGCAACTGTATAAAAGAAATATGCTTTTTTCTCTCGAGACAGAGAGTTTGATGAATAAAAGGTTAACACCACTTATTTTCATCATCTCGCTGGACGGTCGAAAAGAAAGGTGTCTGGCTTTGTAGCCTCCTCGAGGAAAAGTTGCACCTAAATGCTAAGTGCTCATCGTTAGCTCGGCCTCACATAGCATTTGTCGATCCGCTTCACTGTGCAGAAGAGGAAGTGTACTTGTTTGCAGAAACTATTTTTTCTGGTCTCAGCTGGAAAGAATTTAATGAGCACATTTGAAAGGGGAAAAACAAAAACATTAAAGCTATCAGGGTCCCTAACAAGGAGCTGTCCCTGTCACCCTCCCCTACCCCACTCTCCTGAACAACTGAATAACACACGTTGTGATCGTGTCTACAGTGTGTTGAACGTCAACACCCAGAGCAACACATTCCAAGTTACACGGCTGGATTTTGCTTCATTTTGCAGCAGGCAGTTTGTATCTCGCGTTAGCATTAGAAGCAGTAAATAAGCTGCTTGCAAAAAAGAGGGAGGGGCAGTTGATCAGTGATCAGTGCCCCCATGTGGCGTCTGGAGCCAAGCCACCTCCTCTACCTGAACCTGAGACGTCCAAACCAGTTTAGACAGGTGAGATTGGTTGTCTGGAAGGAGAGCCCAGGGTGTTCTTACCCTGAGTGTGTTGCATGTTGAGCTGATTGATCTGCTCGGTGAACTCGTTCTCCTCGATGGTCTCCGTGCGAGGGACCGACAGCGAGAAACGCCTCTTGAAGTTCTTCATCTTGTTCATGGTGCTGAGGGGGCAGAATCTGGGTGACAGAAGAGAACAGAAGAAAACAACTTTTTTCTGTCTTCACTTTCTGGAGAAATTTCACAAGGTCTCAAGCCTGCTGCCGCAGCCACAGAACCCCCACCCCCCCCGAAAAAAAAACATTAATTTGCTGTGAACCATTTTTGAAGAACAGATTTGATACAGAGGCGAAGGAGATCAGTGGGAGTGTAAGCATAGGCATGGCCTGCGTGACGCAAGCTGCGGCCCGTGTCGTGTGCCTGTGATGGATCTCCGCATGCGTCCTGACCAAAGACGGCGTCCTGCATCATCTGATAATGAGGCAGAAAAACAGCAGGAAAGCAGCTGATCAATGTCCGCTCTCCTTCAGCTGTGGTTACACAACCCCAGCTGGCCCTCCTGGTTTCTTCTTTTTCTTCTTCTGCTCTCTCTCTTTTCTTTCCACTTATCTTTTTTGTCTCCCCCCGTTGCCTTCTTTCTTTATCCTGCTCTAGCCTGTTTGCTACGAACACCAGTGTCATCGGGGTCTCTCTCTCTTTTTTTTTTTTAAATCTCCCAGCCTCGGATTTGTGCTTATGTGCATTTCTGCTCATTACGGCGAAGCGCTGGCAGAGATGTGTGTAGTGGGCTTCATTAAAGTGAGACTCCATCTTCCCTGGTTATTTTTAGGCTCCTCCACAGCTCATCGGGATATTATTGTCACACGAGAAATATTGTGTGTGCTCACATTATGGCGCCTGCTGCAGGGCCTGTCAAACAATGCTGTGTACACATCGGCGCGTGTGCTATGAGTGAGGCCGCATCAATGCGGCCATCCCCCGAAAGCACTGCTTGCTTATGGTGCCTAAACCCATAAAAGCTGGTAGGTGCAGTGTGTGGTGGTGTCTCAATTTACAAAAGCAGGACAGACAGATGGACAAATCCATGCAAATTCTCAATTGTCCTGGTCAATGGAATCTCAGGAAGCTTAAATCCAGCCACCCAGACCAGCTTGTCCGGTAAACAGCTTTAAACTGAAGGAGGAGCCACTCAGATACAAAAGCAAACAACCCCAAAAGGACACAAAGTAAGTACAACTGATCCGATTTCAAATAGTGCGGACAGGCAAAAACATGGCGCATCGAGGCTGTGGCTGCAGCTGGGCAGAGACTCAGAAGTAGCCACACTGACCAGCAGTTTTATGTAGTGAAGGAATTGAGCTAGGAACAATTTACGCTTACTATTATTTGCTTGCTATTTGCTAAAAATCAGGGTGATAAGTTTGTCTTGGTTTAAGATCTATAGGTGCCTTCAGTAGATAGAAAATGGAACAGATGTATCATCCCAGTTGACTCTTGCAGACGACCACTCTCTGACTTTTAAAATGGGGCTTTGCGCTTCTCTAGTTTATGTCTTAATTGGGGGAACTTTTCCTCACAGTTCTTTGTGTCTTGGTCTCCTTTGAGTTCTGGTTTGTAATTGCGCTCTCTTCCAGGTAAGAAAACAAACAGTCTTGCAGCAAATGTAGATCACAGCAGCAGCATTCTGCAAACCCTGAACAACAGTTTATGACCCTTTCTTGGGAGATCAGGAGAAGTGACTGCAGCCTTGTCGTGAGGATCTGTAGGAATCTTGGAGAACACTTGTGAAAGAGCCAATTGTGTGTCTGGACAGAGATCATGCCATGATTTGAAGATGCCCTGTACCAATGAGAGATGAGATGGAGGGACCAGCTCCGGAACCAAGGAGATAGGAAGACAGAGCAAGGGACAGTCAGGGTCTGTCTTGGGCTGAGCAAAAGACGCACCTTTGGTCTGATTGTGAGGGAGAAAAAGACCCAGAGCTCTGCCACCACACATTTGATTCTGCCTGTAAGAATATTCTTTGATTGGTGTATTAAACATGTTTTTGTTCTTTGAAACTGAATAATGACTCCGTTTTAAATCCAATAAACAAACACGCAGGATTTCCAGACACAAAGTTCAAAGAAGGACAGAATTCCAACAGTAGCAACGAGTAATATCACTGTTGCTGGTCAGGTCAACCATAAACAACATTAAGATGGTAATAAAAAGGTCATTTTTAAAATGTCCTTGCTCTTGCTTTCACTTAACTGTCATTCTCACCATTTGTTCTCCAAAGAGATTGCCTGTATCACCCCGTGCCTGAAAACTGTCTCCTGGTTTGTGGGATTAATTTGAATGAGGCGGTCCAAGATTGTTGCCTGTTCACCTACAATAAGGACAGAACACTCTCTTTGTACAGCATCCCTTCTATTCGGTTCTTTGGTCAGCCTGACGATCACCGTGAGTTTCACCGTCCTACCTGTTGAAAGCTATGCCAGTGCTGCTGCCACCGGATGCTAATGGAATTAGCTTGCAAATACATTGGTCACCAATTTAAATGAATAGCACACCCAAACAATGATGTACCTTCATTTTCTACTCACCCCCATGCTGAACAACACTCTGAAGCACTTTTC
>JAUESF010000066.1:0-11188 GCA_032274765.1 Malacoctenus tetranemus | reverse complement strand
TGTGTGTGTGTGTGTGTGTGTGTGTGTGTGTGTGTGTGTGTGTGTGTGTGTGTGTGTGTGTGTGTGTGTGTGGCAGGCAGAGAACAGAGCCACACCATGTGCAGTGGCAGAAAAGGAAAAAGTGTCTGGATGTGCTTGAAGAGTGATAATAGCTGCTGTGTTTACAGCACATGCAGGTTTCTCTAAACCATCATCAAGCTGCACACACAGAAACAGCTGAGGGCTTCTCTATGAGCGTCCTCCCACCACTGCGGCCTCACCCAGCCTGTTAGCACTGTTAGCAGAATCCTCAAACAGGTAAATCGAGAATTCAACGCAGAGCAGACAAAGTTTGAGGGGTTTAGCGGATTGCTTTTGACAAAAGCAGGCTGGGAGAGAAGGGAGGGTGAGTTCAGGGAAATGCCCCTTTAACCCGGGTAATTTCAATCAGATGTTGATCCAGCAGATACTCTGCTCAACCGGTTCAACTTTTGTGTCGTTGGGTTTTGTTTTTTTTGTCTCGATCTCCGATTTGATGCTTCGCTGTGGTGGATGATGACTAATAACTGACACGTCGGTGCATTGAAGTCACAGGCTCTGCTTTAACAACACGCGTGTGATTTGTCGTTTCGCATCGACTCGCAGCTGTTTTTAAAGATGCTCATATTTCTCTCAGACACACATGACAGGTCTGATTTGAAAATGACCCCCCCGGTTAAATACACCTTTGATTTGGGATCCGCCGCCGCGATCACACGGCGAGCCCTGACTCCACGCTGCCGTCTGAAATCAAAGCAACGGTTTGGCAAATCCAGGTTTCACCAAGCTCGAGCGCAGAGTGCGGTCTTGGCTGCGTCCTTTCACCGATTCGGCACATTCCGCGTCTCATGGAAACGCCGTTATTATTTCTGTGGAATAATCACCTTTTTGGTTGTTAAAATGTCAGATGGAGATCCTGGTATTAACTCAGTTTCGACCCAAAAATGCAGCTCGCTCGGGAGCAGGAGTGGAAAATGCACTCGCGCTGATCTCTGCCTACAACCTCCACGTGAAAGCCCCCCGCGCTCCCCCCGCCGCTCGTGCTCGTGTCCTCGCGCTCGGGCGATAAACAGTAGCCTGCGAGCCTGCAGCCCCCCTTTTTACACGGATCCTAATAAACCGCGGCCCACCCACACGGACCGCGGCGCCCGGACACATTAGCATGCAGATAAACGCACATCTGCGCACTTCTGAAAACCGAGCCGCATTCCTGGCCCAGATGTTGACGGTTAAGGTGTGATGAACACAAACATCGGGTCGCAGAGGCGACTTTACACCCTCTTTAGCAGCGTGATGCACGCTGGGCACCATAACAACACCGCACAACACCTTTTTTTCTCCTCAAGAGAACAAGAGAGTGAAGAGTGATGCGGGTGTTTTCTTCTTCTTCTTCTCTCCATCTGCCCTTACCTCATCCCTCAAACTCCCGTTCATGCCCTCCCCCTTCCCCTTCCCTCACTCTTCTTCTACCCTCTTTTTATCGTGCATCTCCTGTCTGCTCCGAGATCACACGCAAGTGGGCCAGAACGTAAACAAGGTGTCGAAGCCCCAGGAAGCCCCCCCCCAACGGGACACCATCGCGTCCATTAGTCGGACTGCATGTGATTAAACATCCTTCCATTTGCTGGAGACAGGAGCCACTCGTGGTTTCTGGGGGTTGGAGGCTCCTCGGGCCCTCGACTGATAAACACAGGAGATGAGCACCTGCTGCATGTGAGACATGACCCGACAGGCCACCAGGAGGCCGCGCGTGGTCGGTTCGAGTCCCCAAAAAATACACCAAGTTTTTCTGAGTTTGAGGAGGAAGCAGTTGAGCAGCTTCTGTTCCAGGTTAGTGACACATGTTGTACAAAGACAAACAAAGCCACTCCCACCAGGCAGCGTCCAGAGCCCCTCACAAACCCACCCAAACAGACCCCGCGCGGCGTTGCTGTTTGTGTTGTCTGCGAATTCCTTCCGATGAAAAATATCGATGCGCCGCGCGTTTTTCTTCCAGACTCCGTATTTCACGCCAGAGAGATTTTCATCATAGACTCAGCCTGTGATAGTAATATTAAGGGGCCCTGGTGCGTTGCAGCCAAAACTATGTTAATGAAAGGATGCGACTCTCCCTCTTTTCTTTTTTCCTCCTCTGGAAGGACTCGGTTTAATTGCTCACGCATGTTCTCTGGTGGGGTTTTTTCGAGAGTCACTCTGGGAAATGTAGGAAGCCGCTGCAGGAGTGGATGCACCGGGATGAGACCGGGAGCGGAGAGCCTCTCAGACCGATGACATATTTGCGTATCCACGGCTGGAATTTCCTCTCCGAGGCCGAGCCGTAAACTTTCCACGGATCCCAACGACACATTCGGCTTCTTTTCTTTCTATGATGCACGGCTATAAAAGCTATACTGCCCGCCTGTGTCATGTGGTACGAATAAAAAGCTCTTGATTTGGACTCAGGAACTTGTAATTTGCAGTTTGACTTGTTTTATTTCTTTTAAATAGCACAAAACAACAGAGAAAAACAGACACCCAAACAATTGTTTTTCCTCCCTGTTGGTGTTTGTTGTGTTCTGTTGTCCCACGGCTCTGCAGGGCTTCTCAAGAACACCAGACGTTCTGTGCTTGGTGTTGCTGTGTGTGTGTGTGTGTGTGTGGGGGGGGGGGGGTGCATGCTGGACCAGGAGCTGTGTGTTTGTTGCACGAGAGACAGACAGAAAGGGCTCCAGCGCCACACACCAGCGCTCCATAAGCCCCTCGCTCGCAGACCAACCACGAAGTCTTCAGCCCGACCGCCACCGCATGCCTGTCGGGTGGGGGCTTGGAGTGAGGGGAGGGGGCGATGGAAATTAGCCGAGGGATCTCTCACAGTTGCACCAGTGGCGTTCTTCACTGCTGAGTTTCTATAAGTCAGACTGAGCCTGTGATTTGAATCTTTTGTTGTTTTTACAGAAAATTTGTGTGTTTTGTTGTTAGTTTTTCACGACAGAGGCTCCCATTAGATCCCATTCCGGTAGCATTTCAAAGAAGCAAACGACACGGGACAAATAGGTTTTTTCCTTTTTTTTCTCTCCCATTTCCTTCAATTTACAACCAGTCGGGCTCCGCTGAACTTTCGGAGGTACCCCGCTGACGTGGTCTCTGACTCATCTAAGTAGGGGGCGAAGATCAAGAGGAAGAGGGCGGCCCGGTGAGGCCCGAGAGCCCGGGTGCTCCTAGAATACCTCCAAAACACTGATGATGATAACAAACAGGGAGCCAATGGCAACAAGGGAGACTGGAAGGGAACATATGGCGTGTTGTGTTACTGGATACTTAAGGGCTGTATTTACCCCCGGCATCACTAATTAGACTTAAACGGTCTTTAAATGAAATACATTTTAAGGCCCCTTATTTTGTCATTTTTCCTTAATTATGTGCAGAAATTTTGGAGGGATTTTTTAGTTTAAGGCTGTTTTTGAATCAATCATCTAATCGTTCATCTAAGTCAAACTTTGGAAAAGCTTTTATTTTTGTCTCTGATGAAAATGTACGACGCTATTTTTAATCATGTTACAAGATTTCGTCAGGAATCCCCCCCCCGCCCCCCCTCCTGTTGCTGTGAGCAGTGACAAACCAGTTCTGAGGTTGTTTGTGAGAGACGACGACAGGAAATGACTCCGCGGAGGTTCGCGCAGCCGTGCGGTTTCCCGTCACGGTGGCTCCGTCACTGCCGGCAGTTATTGTCATGTTTATCTCGCTCTAATCGCAGATTTGCTCTCGCAATTACGGGAGAGAATCAAAAAGCCTCCCGGGCACGCGGGGACCCGATCTGAGGAATGCTGCGATTAAGACGAGGACGTCTCCTTATTTTTAATAAAGGAAATATGTCCAATATGTTTTCTGAGCGTCTCCTGGAGTGGACGTCCCATCAATGTCCTCTGTTTGCCTCTCGCCACTCAGGACCCTGATGCCTCGCACCATGGAGGGCCAGATCACCATGGAGAAGACCCCCAGCTACTTCGTCACCAAGGAGGCCCCGCGCCGCGTCTTCGCCATGAGCCGCCACACCAAGCTGATCGTGGTGGTGCGGGACCCCGTGACGCGGGCCGTCTCCGACTACACCCAGACTCTGTCCAAGTCGCCCGGGCTGCCGTCCTTCCAGAGCCTGGCCTTCCGCAACGCCACCACGGGCCTCATCGACACGTCGTGGAGCGCCGTGCGCATCGGCATCTACGCCAAGCACCTGGAGGGCTGGCTGCGCTACTTCCCGCCCTCGCGCCTGCTCTTCGTGAGCGGCGAGCGGCTGGTGTCGGACCCGGCGGGCGAGATGGGCCGCGTGCAGGACTTCCTGGGGCTCAAGCGCGTGGTCACCGACAAGCACTTCTACTTCAACCAGACCAAGGGCTTCCCCTGCCTGAAGAAGCCCGAGGGGAGCAGCCGCCCGCGCTGCCTGGGGAAGTCCAAGGGCAGGCCCCACCCCCAGATCCCCCCCGAGGTCCTGCTCCGGCTCAGGGACTTCTACCGGCCCTTCAATCTCAAGTTCTACCAAATGACCGGCCACGACTTCGGCTGGGACTGACTCGACTGCTCACCAAAGCTCTCGAAGGACGGCCGGCGCGCCGTCTCGCTTTGAGCCCCAACCAAAACCCCAGACAGGGATATCGTGTGTTTTTGCTATGTGTCACCAAAGCTTCAAACTCTGCCTTTTCTTCCTCTTCCTAAACTATCGCCTGCCGCATGCCGACACACACACACACACACACACCCACCTTCCCCGACAACAGCCACAAGTTTACGAGAGCTTTAAACCTTTGAGCCACTTTTTTGCGAGCGAAAGTAAACAAGCACACGCCGAGCCGACGGGTGCTGCTTTGTTTGCTCGAAGCTGGAACTTGGACCGAGCGCTGAGCTCCCCCCTCGCTGTCCAACACACTTAATAGCACAAGTCTTACATTGAGAATAGCACTAGCGCAAAGCCACTGCCGCGTTGAGGTGTCCCGCCCCCCACACGAGTTTAACCGAGGGGCAACAAGTCCTGACACGCACACAAAGCGACAATAAAACCAAATGACAAAACAGGCTGCGGGGAAATAAAACAGGACGTTGAATCAGTTTTATGCAATCACACAATAATGATGTTTGCTTCTTTTATGGATTTATTTTTCTGAAACGTAAACAAGTGGGATTCTTGATTCTGATGCAAAAAGAACCAGATCAGTGAACTGCAGCTCAACACCATATTTACGGGTCCAAAGTGAACATCGACAGCCTGCAACTTTGCCACTAACACCCATCTACCAAACGCCACTCGCACACACAACTGTATATTTCTGAAAGCCTAATTTATATGATGAAAAACTGATGTTGGGGTGATTTTTTTTTTGTTTGTTTGTTTTTTTCCGAGACTTTTTGTATTGAGATTCTTCTGGGAACTAAATCTTTTATTCTGAAACCTGTTTATCGACTCTTTGTCGGCTCCGTTCGTCTCTCCCTGTGTTTGTCCCAAACAGCGCGGCAGCGCGGCTGCCAGCAGGACAGCGCGGGCTGCACATGTTCGGCAGATGATGGCGTTTGTTGATTTCTTCCTTTTTGTTTTTTTTCTATTTCCAGGAGGAGCCCAAAGAGACACGGGATGATTAAAAAGGGAAAATGTAATCAATCACTGTTCTGATGTTACGACGGAGGAAAGCTGACGTTGATTTAAGGCTTCTGGGAATGATTCAAAGTGTTTATTTAACATGCATGTAACGTGCTTGTGAAATCAGGAGGAAGCATCTTTGAAACAGTCTGTTCGATGTCATTTTAATGCAGAGAGCACTGAGCGCACACTCCCTCCGTCCATGAGTGCCTCCCAGGTCGAGTGCTCAGAAAGTGGGCGATGGCCAGGAGGTGGGCGAGGGGGGGCGGGGCTCCCGCGGCTACAGGAATCCGGCTCCATGTTTGACGTGAACCCAGGCTCTTTTTTTTTCTGATGTGTAAGCAATCAATCGAGCCGGCTGATTGGAGACCTTCTGGGGATGGCAATCTTTGACCCCGCCGCTCCCCCTTGACCTGTGAGCCTGGTCACCATAAACTGCTGACCGCTCCGGCCGCGCCGGTTAATGGAGTCGCGCTGCATGAGCTATGAGCCAGGACGCATGCTCTCCCTCACAAACACACACACAAACAAACACACACAGGCATCCAGCAACTCCCCCCCTCTCTCCCTCTCTCCCCCGATCCATTAATATTGCATTCCCAACCTCTGGGACCTCCACTGAAGGGAGATGGTGCAGATCAATAGCTGCCTATTTAGTTTATAGGTGGCGGGGATGTGTGCTTATAGGTACCATGTTCCACTGTCACTTTGATTTAACTTTGGGGTCGCGCGCAGGTCGCCGTCATACATTTGTAAAATATTATTTAACACCTGATATATCTCCCATACATCTCTGATCGATACAGGACCTCAACACAAATGCTCGGCAACGCCGGGGCCGAGTTATGACTTTAATCTCCCCGGCGCTCCACGATCAGTGTGAGGTCTTTGTGGCATTTATCCGTCATCCTGTTTACGCTTGTTTAGGCGGTGATTTAATTCCGGCTCGGTGTGTTTTCGGTTGATTTCCCAGAGAGACACACGTTCAGAAACGCTGAGATCCCCTGAATCTCCTCGACCTGCAAGTCGTCGGACTCTGGAGTGTAATCAGAGTACTCAGGCGCACAGAGTGAAGTTACAAGCTGGTCGCCGACGGACCCCCGAGCTGAGAACTGAACCCTCAGCAAGGTGGGAGCACCGCTGGGTCCATTTGCATTCTAATTCAAATGCCTCCACACACACTCCGGGCTGCATTTCTCAGAAAAGGCATTAGAGGATAATCAATTACCTCAGTGAGTTTCTGCTAAAAGTTGCTCTTTATGCGGACATCAGCCAGGTGGGTGGTGCCCCCCCCCTACACTGCATACTCTCCAGTGATAGAATATCTCCAAGTCACACAACCCCATTCATGTGTTGGGAGTGTGTAAAGGAGCCCAGCCAGCTATGTCGTCGAGTTTCCCCCCCGGTGAAAAGCTCCCTTTATGTCTCTCTCTGCACCAGAGAGCCCTGAGACCTGAGATAGCAGCAGATCTCTCATTCATCAGCTGACTGAAGTTATTCAGGCCTGAAGGCATTGATATGCAAACAAGATGGTTCAGCTGCAGGTCTGCAGAGCGGGCCTTTATCCCGAAAGGGCCCCGGCTCCAGTCCTGATGCATTTTCTCTGTGTCCCACACAATGCCCCCCCCTCCTCCTCCTCCTGTCAATAGCCCCGTGTGAGTGTCTGGCTCCACTGAGGGTGCACTGGATCCAAACACACATGGATTACCGCGAAACCCGGATATCGGGATGGATGGCCGAGTGTCTCCCCTTCAGGTCTTTACATCCTCCGTGAAAGTGATTGGTGACCCTTAATGAGGAGGTCAAGTGTCCCCGCTCAGGCCAGGGGAGGGGTGCGTCTTTGTGCTGTGACTGCCAGGCTGCCAGTCTGCTCAGGGGTGCACAGCAGGGGGCTCAGTCAGGCGAGCACAAGAGGACCGGGATGCTGGGATTTGGACACGGATCCAAATGCATGATCGCAGGACTTCGAGTGCTCTTCATTAGGATTTCTGCAAGACGGCAAAAAAATCAGTCAAGCAGAGGAAATAAGTTATTAACTCAGCGCAGTGGTGAAGACTAGTTTCAAAGTCAAAGAGACTGGGAGGTTTAACACACCTGCAGCACGGGGATTCCACAAGACACAGGTGAGAACAATCAAAGAGCAGGTGAGTCACACAGAAGGTGAGTAATGAGACACTGGAGTGTATGAGACAGACAGACAGACAGACAGACAGACAGACAGACAGACAGACAGACAGACAGACAGACAGACAGACAGACAGACATGTGACCATGTACAGGAAAAACAGAACGACCTAAACTACACAAGAGACAAAAAGCTCCAAAGAAAACACAGTAAAACACCAACAGCATCGAAAAAATGCAAAAGAAAACCAACGGACCTCCCACGAATGATGACCAGAGGGAAGCTTCAGGACCTCCCGACGTCGTCCAGCCTGGTTTATTGCAACTCTTATTGCCTGTCGGACGTTGCACCGAGTTAATCTGGTTACATTTCACCAACCCGCTTCGAAGTGATCTATTGTGTTTGGTGTGTTTTTGTTGAGGCTGACTCAGATCTTTATCCAGGGGGGAAATAAAGAAAGTCTGGCTTCAACTGGTGAATTTGTCCAAAACCATAAGAATAAATCTCCTCAGCGGCTCACCACATTTGGGGATCAGCCCTCGCTGCTGTGAAGTGCTCGCAGTCTCAAAGTGTTTGTGCTGTTCACAGAATATCTGAACTGATCGCTGTGAAGGAACAAGGCAATGACCAGAGGTATCAAAGTTATCAGCTTCTTTACTAGTTGTAAGATTTTGTTTAACAACAATCCTCTGAGTAGCTGCCAACTTCAGCTGCCAGCCTCGCATTTCTAGAAAGGTGATCCGGATACAGTTTCTTCAGTACTACCAGGTCTGCAGTACGTTGTGAGCAATGACGAAATTTCAGTGAATGAGTGAAAACATAAACTCTGGTGTTGAATGTCAGAGGATCATTGAAGGCAGCTTAGATTCATCCTGTGTAGAAAATGAGCTTCTCCACAAATTTACACTGGAGTCTGTCGAAACCGTGAGAAAAATATGCTCGAAATGTGTCGAATATTCGAGTGTGAGTGGAACAGAGCGACTGCTGTCAGCAGATAGTGGAACCAAACTCCAGCAACTTCCCTGAAAAACTCCCCAAATAATCATTGAAATCACTTAAATGCAAAGGGTTCATTCCAGGATGCAGGCTGACAACAAGCCCGTTCTGTTTGCCTGCACAACTCACACACACACACCCATGCCCCCCCCCCACACACACATACACACACACACTCACACACACACACTGACCATCCACTGTCCACATTCCCCTCAAATTACCCAAACAATGTCTCTCCTCACTCCTGAAGTGACTTAAGCAACTGGTCACCGCCGCCCCCCCCCCTCCACACTGCACCAGGATACCCAGCAGGGGGTGGGGGTGGGGTGGGGTGGGGGGGTCAGGAACGTCTCTCTGCTGCATCCTGAAGGTCAGAGTTCAGAGTGCATCCCACCGGGGTCACTTGACCCCTCATACAGAGCGGGTTATTCTCAAACTGATGAAAGTGATTAATCTGTAACCGTCTCTGTGTAATGGACTCATTTAGTGTGAATGATTGGGCTAAATTGGTTATTATGGCTCCAGGAGAAACCTCTGCTATGACATCATTATGGATGGACCCCCCCCACACCCCCCCGAACCCACATTGTGTCCAGGCTTGGCTTCGGTAATGGAAAGTGAGCTGGATCATGGATTTTAATGAACGGACTGACTGTGATTTCCTGGTGGCCGGCATGTGCGCGTGTCCTGCAGGCCGTTCGAAAAGAGGAGTCATCTGTTGACCTTTGACCTCGGGCGGGGAACGGACGTGCGAGTTGAAAGGGAGAGTCTGCTGTCGGCTGAGCATACCCGAGTCTGACACGTCAACTCTACAACTCTCCACCTGAGGAGTGAGATCACCCCATCCAGCACTTAATTAAAAGTTGCTTCATAAATGAATAGATGCAGGTGTGAGACATCACAGCCTCACATGCATGATTACTTTGGTCTTGTTCCCCTACATTGAAGATTAACGTAGCATAGTTGTAACTATTCAGTCTGCCTCCTTCTTTATAAACCTCCCAAACGTCTGCCGGCAGTCAGAAACGACCGTCGGATGTCAGTCGGATGTCAGTCGGATGTCAGTCGGATGTCGCAGTAAAGATCGGCTATAGCTCCGACTGGGACTCAGTGTTGGACGTGTCCTTCGAACCCGCCCGTCTGTCTGTTTAGCGTAGCTGTCTGAACGGGGGCCAAATCATACAGGCCGTGATTGGTTTAATGTGAGGCCTTCTCCACCCCGAGCAGCAAAGCTTCAAATTAAGAGCAAAGACTCGGGGGTTTTGGCTCCGACAGCAGCATTCCTACAGCAAAGCAGAGAAAATTTGCACCCGTGCTTCCTCTCTAATTAGCGGATGAAGGGTTGGGGGGGAGGGGGGTGACGGGGGGGACGGCGACGTGTACCATACGTTAATGGCAAATCACTGGGATTGAATCCAGGTTCCGGCGCTACACGCTCCCAAATGCTGTTTCCCATTTGAACGGCCTCCTGATGACAGTTGGCTTAATGAATGGACCCTCACATCGATCCCACCATATGTTCAGCAGGGCCAGCTCCACGGTGCCGTTCAGCCTTTCAGGGAAAACAAGAAGAAACAGACAGAGTAAAAGTTAAACACACAGTACGTCTTTTTATGATTTGAAATAAAAGTACATAATCACGCCGTACTTTTTCTAAACGTATATGAGTTGAGGGTAAAAATAAAAGGTAGAATAAACACAGCTGACAAGTCGCCCTCAGGGAGGATCATTAACCCGTGATGAAGCGGAGCCCACGGTGGGTATCTATGGATGACCTTTGACCAGTGGAGTGAGTGTCAAGCTACTGAAACAGGCAGATTTTTAGAGACAAGTTAGTCGCCCTACTGGGAAAAATGAATGACGCCTATTAGCTGAGAACAATTGATTATCGGTTGTATAATAACTATAACTGTTGTAGAAAACATGGGCAGTAAGTGGGCTGATTTATCTCAAAGCTTCAGAATCAACCTGTGAACACAGAAGCCTAAAATATGAGATTCATCCACGTCATGTGAGACCTGAGGCTGACCCAGACGTCCCGCTCCTTCACTCACCTGCAGCTAGTGTTCGTTATCCTGCAGTGGCGGCGTGTAAATGTGTGTGAACGACCTGCTGTTACACAGCTGAACCGAGACAGAGAAGCTCGCCGGTCTTCCTCCACTCGCTTCTCTCGGAGCAGCACTCGAGCATCGAGAGACGTTTGTGTGTCTCCTCTGTGAGTCACAGTGAGGAGGCCTGGTGAGGCTTTGCTCGTTGGGTTCTGACCTTATCTTTTCACCTTTGAAGCGATAATGACAACGTTGAGTTTTTGGGAGGTTGTTTTTCTGTCAGCGAAACGAACTCGCAAATTGGATAGATGAGAAAGTCACCCAAATACACACACACACACACACACACACACACACACACACACACACACACACACACACACACACACACACACA
>JAUESF010000064.1:15214088-15239825 GCA_032274765.1 Malacoctenus tetranemus | reverse complement strand
CTGATCTCAGGTCAGTGTGGGGATGCATGTGAAAGCATTTCTCTGCCTGTGTTGACACAGAGAGCAGCTCCTTCCTGTGTATCGCAGGCCTGTAATCCTCCACACCACTCTCCAGATCGTTCTTTCGAGAAGGCGCCTTGTGTGTTTTCTTCTTTGAAAAATATTTCATTCTAATTTTGACAACCTCAGAGGAGACATAACCCCAGGACCACCTTCACGGAAGTCTCGGACCCCAGCTTGGGAGCCGCTGCTCCTCCAGGCTGACTCACCTGTCCCTCAGAAGAGATAAAGTGGCACAATTCCACCACTGATTGCCTAATCTGTGGTGCATTCAAGCCACCACAGTTCCCATCTGGCCTGGCATCACCGTGGCAGCGTGCTGCAGCTTGTCTGCAGGGGCCAAAGACACAAAAGATGTTGTGATGGGAATCTTCCGAGGAAAGCAACAATCAGAGGCAACATCACAGCCAAGGGGGTCTCTGACGTCAGGGGGCTGAAACTACGTGAGCCTGGATGGAGATACCACAGGCCTGATGGACGTACAGCCGTACATGCTGTTATCAACACCCCAGAAAGCTGCGACAGAGCAAATGAGAGACACTCAATGCTATCATGTGTTCTTTTCTATTCGTTTGTGTTCGTTTCCAATCAAGTTCCAGCAAATGTGAAGTACTCATGTAGTATTTCGAAGGTACATCAGTAGTACTGTCGTTCGTTTTAACGGCGAACTGCCTTCGGGTCGCTCATGTGGTGGGTGAGAAGTGAAACTCCATCAGACAATGCAAAACATGAAGTGTCTGGAGCAGGATGCTGCTATGCTGCTGTCTCCTCTGCTCTCAGCCCTGTTTAGGATGCAGTGAGTTTTGATTGTTTGGGATTTTTCAGTCGTTTTGTTTTTCAGCAGATAGTTTTACTAAGTTTTGACAGTCGAATTTTGAGGTTTTTATTAGTTTTTTTTTCATTTGTGAAAATGCTGAATAGATCTTGTGAGCTTTTAGTTTAGTTTTCATCAATTGAAGGTTTATTATCTTATGAATTCAAATGCTAAATATCATTGTTAAGTTTCTGTTGAGAAGAAGTCAGCTGTGATTTCTGAATACAATGAATGCACATTGCTCCTACTGGTGTTGCCTCAGGCTTTGAGGCTGTCAAGCCAAGGCGTTGCCTTGGTGACTGGTGGAGAAGACGGAGAGTGCGACTCTGATTGGTTCAGAAAAGTAAAAGCAGGCTTTTGCTGTTAGCAGGTTTCTCAGTTTTGAGTCACAGTATTTGCTTTGGATCACATAACTTCCCCGCACCACTTCCAAACTCCCTGCCCGTGTGCTCGTACACGTCACAGCAGAACGTTGGACGCGTGTCGCCCCCCCTCTTTGTGAGGAAGTGCAACACTTGTCCGAGCTGCTGCAGCACCTTTAAAGTGCCGCAGTAAATTATCTCCCAGACATGTGAAGCAAGTGGCCCAAAGTCGCTGCCGTCTCGTGAGCACAGGAGAACCTGTTCTGCACAGCTGGTCTCCCCGGGCTCCCTGGGGTCACCCCCCCCTCCCTGCCTGTGTATTTAGGAGTCAGGCTGCTACATTGAGGGGCCCTGCAAGCTCCTGACATGGGGCCTCCGTATAATCCATCAAGCCTTCTCTGACACAAAGAAACACATGCACACTTGAGCATGTGAGGGGTTTTATTTGACTCTCTGTGGCCTTTAAGCGTTCCTGGTTCTTGTCTGGAACTTCAAGATTGCTTCAAAATATACACATTCCTTCAAAATAAAGGCAGCACAATGACATCGACCCTAACCTGAATGTAGCATTTGTTGACACCAGTACAGTCTGTTGTATTTGGTCAATGATGTGGTTTGTGACAAATGCCAAACGGGGCGAACGCCCCCCCCCCCCCCCCCCCCCCCCTCCAGCTGCGCGCCCCAGGGGGCGTTCCCACGGGGGCAAGTTCAGTGCTGACCAACGCATTCCTCTGCTGGCATCCCAGCACCGAGTTTTGTTGGTGTATTTCCTGGAGGGAGGGAGCACGATGACAAAGTGCAGTCAAATATGGTCCCCTCTGAGTTCATATAGCATCCAGACGTACAGCTCTTCGCTGCACTCTGTTCGCCGGCACAAGGTGAACATTACAAAACCGACGTGGTACATAACTCACACAAAGTGTTGGAAAGGGCTCCCAGCCCGGCTCGGGTTCAAAACCTGGACCGTCGTGCAGTGTGGTGAAGGTGCTGATGTGAATCTGTGTCCCTTTAAACAAACTCTCCAGTTTCCTGCATGCTCATCATGTTTGTTCACCTGTCGTCAGATCTGTCTTCTTCTCTGGTCAGAAACACTCCTGCAGGTTCAGTGCATTCAGCACATTTCCAAAAATGAACCTGTCCCTTTTTTTTGGGAACGTGGCTTGAGTGTTGATCCAAAGTCGTCGTGTTCCCCCGAATACTGCGTGAACTGTCCCCGCGGACGGCCCGATGGTGTCACGGGTCAGCGATGGAGATCCAAGCTGGTGGGCCACGCAGCAGCTTCCCTTTTCCCTTTCCTGTGTAAGAGTTTGCCGAAAGAGGGAAATCCAGGTCACCTGCCCACTCAACCCCCTGAGTGGGCAGGTGATCGCTCAGATATAAGTGTACATCCTGACTGCACTCTTTTTTTTAACTTCTCATGATAACATGAGAAAAACCTGTCTGAGGAAGCTTTTTTTTTGTTTTTTATTTCTTCAGGAACATCGTCCCAATGTTGAATCAGCAAATACTCTGGAACAAGTGGGCGTTCCCACCCGTCGCCGTAATACGTGCAGCCTGTGACAAACGGCACGCAGGTCCCGACAAGTCCTGCGCAATGGCGTCGTGGCTGATTTTTTGTTTACAGGATATGTAAGAAGCATGTCAGACCGGGTTCAGCCAGACAGAGAGAGAAGCACCATTCCTTCCCAGTGCTGACAGCTGATGGAGTGTGGGCTGGGGAAAATAGGGAACTGGGCTGTTAAGCGAAGAGCAAAGATGCGTCAGATCTGCGCATTCCCCGATGGCTCCGGTGTCTGAGCTGGTTGTCGTCCAGCCAGCAAATTGATGGGCCAAGAAAAACAATGCGAGGCAACATTGTTTTGTTAGTGTCGGGGCCTCGGCCTTCCAATCGGGGGAAAACACTCAAATAGATCTCTGTTGTTTGTGTAGATGAAGTCACTTTTTGGCTTTTGAGGGACTTTCACAGCAGTCGGGACAAAGTCAAGATCTGTGTTTGTTTTTTTGGGGGCGTCTGTCTGTACAATTGATTCCGCATCATTCTGAATGCTTCTTGCAGTTTTTTCCAGGTTCCTGAATTTTCTTTACATATCACTTGCAGACTATGAATATGCAGACTCTGCACACAAAGGCCTCATCAGGACCTCCGTGCTGTGAAGGTGGAGCACAAACCACCGCGCAACTCTGTGGCCCGGTTTGTTGAGGTTTTTCTTCTTGGTTCCATCTCGACGTCTGTCCTGATGTGCACTCCCCCTCCCCCTTCCACTCATCTCTGGTGTCCTCCACCCTTTAATGTGTCTTCGCTGATTGTTTCCACTTGTGTCTCATCATGGCCCCATGCTTCACGTGTTTACAAACTGCAGCAACTTTGCTGTGCCGTCTGTGCTCCTCAGAGTTTGTGTTTTCAGTGGTTTGTTTTCATCAATTCAATCCTTTATTCCCTCAAAAATCATCATCCAACATGGTTTTCGTTTGGACCTCGCCTCCTGCATTTGTGTCCTTTAACTCCATGAATGAGGTGATGTACAAAGTCCAATCCAAACCTAATGCGTTGCTTCTTGTTGGGGCCTCATCATGGTGGACTGTATTTTGGCTCCTTGCACCTAAACACGCTTGTCTGCAGCAATCCCCCTGATTGCTGTTACACAGGATCAGTTCCCCCCTGTTCTGTGATTTATGGGTGAATAGCTGCAAGTCAACACAGTGTCAACAAAAGTTATCGGCTTCCCACAACCAGTATTTATTGCAGCAGTCTCGTGTTAGCTCGCGTTTCTCGCACGCCAACTGTTATGAGAATCCCATTCTGGTATTGCGATTATGGGAGCGGAGCCAGAGTGGAACATAAAAAACGAATTTACACGGGAGGGGAGGGAACATCGATGTAGAGTCACCTGAGACTGATGTCTGCATGGGGGGGCTCCGCGTTGATTTTGTAAATTCCAGACTGAACCACGTGAAACTCAGAAGGCGCAGAGTGAGAGCGCGAGGGGCGACGCTGCTCAGGCGCTGCGTGACACGGCACCATGTCTGGACGAAGGATGTTTGGTCTCGTGGAGGAAGTTAAATAGGAAGAGCGAGAAGAAGAGAATATCTGTGGCCCCGCATTCACCAAAACACTAAGATCATTTCAGGCTAATTGTTCACACATCTGGAAGCAATTCAGCATCACAGGGTTGAAATAAGTTGCTATTGTGCTATCACGGACTGAGTGTTGCTTCTATATGCTCCACCCCCAGCACCACACCATGAGTTCACAGTGCAATGAAGACACGAGTGGTCCCATCGTCACCCTGCCCCCCCCCCCCCCCCCCCGGGGACCCCTGGGTAGAATTCCTTGCAGACAGCTCAGGCCCGCTGGTGTCCAGCTGAAACACTCGTCCAAGCAGCAGCGGCGGCGCACAAACACTGGAGACGCGACACAGCTGATTTCATAACAGCTCTGGACATTGGAGCGTGTCAACAGCGGAGCCAAATGTTGACTGTAAAAACGTCCAGCGGGGGCACGGTGGGAGGGTGAGGCTGGGGGACATAAATCACCGGAGAGGAGATGATGAACTGTGCGCCGGCGCTGTTCGAGTGGTCACGGACTGAACTTTTCAGCAAGGCTCTCCAAGCGCCGCTCTAACTCGACGTCATCTGCTCTCTAGACGCACTCACGCACCAACGCACGCGCTCGGCTCTGCGCTTCGCCTCCGGCCTTCTCAGCGCTTATGGGGGCCTCGATCACACGGTGCCTAAATCCCTCACACATCGCGGCAGCTACGCATGATTCACACTGCCGCCGAATTCTTTCCTTTGTGCGACCGGAGCTTTTGTGATGGACCAAAAGTCACCCTAAGTCCCTTCTTACTTCTAAAGTCATGTGAATTGGAGGCAAAACAGAGTCGAACAAAGCCCTTCTGAAGTCTGAGAGGTAATAAATCACCCCTCGTCGATGCAGACATTTTCCTTCACCACAGTTCAGCTTCAGTGGCGCTGAAGTGACGTTTCAATTCAGTTTAAATTTCCACGTCCCGTCATCTCTGGAAGGCGGCGTCACAAATCCAGACTGGTGAGGTTTGTCTGCGCGCAGGCGAGCGCGCTTCACACATCAGGCAGAGCACCGAGGACTCCAATAAAGCTGCCCGTCCATCACGAAAAGCTCCTCTCCGCTTCGTCTGACGCGACATGTGTTGGCGCTGGACGAGTTTGCTACATGAGGTCAACCTCAAACAAGAACCCCTTTGAACAAGATCAATTAAACACGAAAGCGAATCCGCAGAAAACACATTGTTTTGAAATTTTCAATGCGATTTCCTTCTGTTCTCGATTTTTTTCTTTGCGTTCAGATAGTTTTAAACCAGTAAGATCGATGAGTGACCAGCAGATGGCAGCAATGCAGGCGATCTGGCTGAGCTAGCTACTTGATTGAAAACGATGAAAAGATGTCTGGAAAATGGTTTTGTTTGTCTTTATTTTCACGACACTAAAGCGAGGCAGTGAAGTTGTTGATTTAAAAGTCTAACGCCATTTAAAAACTTTTAAACACTTTTCACATTTGCGAAGTCGAATATTCAGCACGAAAGTTCTCCTGGGGGGAAACTCCAAAAAAAGAACGCGCTCCCGCTCCCGGCTGCTTCTTATTTTGGTCCTTTCAGGTTGTGTGCTCAGCGCTCCGCTTCCTCCTGTTTGCTCTCTATCTGTCCCCTCAGAGTTCAAAGGTCACTGCTGGTCAGTGGTGCTGATTTATGTGGCAGAGGTCACTAAACTTAAACTTTTGATTGAACCTTTGGAGTCACCTCCTCCCAGTGTGTGTGTGTGTTTGTGGTCAACCCAAGCTGTGCACATTCCCCCACACAAAAATGTGCATCCTGTGTACTGTAGTGATTGTGTGCTCATTGTAAGAGCCAGAACTGCTTGTTGTGTGTGAGTGCGTGAGGCGGTTGTGATTAGAAGGTGGCACTGCAGCGTTCACCCCAGGGGCCTGTTCACCCTGTAATTTCCACCCCCCACCCCCCACCCCACCCTCATCAGCCTCCGCTCTGTACAATGAGGGTGGGAGGGTCCGTGACCTCCCTCCCACGCTCGGCCACGATGGAGGGAGGCGCACCGTCTCACACAACCCCCACTTGTTGAGCTGATGCGGCACAGCCCTCGGGTTCACAGGACTCACTGTACTCCATGTTTCTCATCAAGCAGAACCTATAGAAGCCCCCCACCGCACGGCCCCCACCCTGAACCTCCTCCACTGGCCGTCCTACTTCCAGGACTCATGGAAGTCTTCAAAAGCGACAGCGATGCTTCAGCAGGGTCGAGACCGGCTTTTAAGGAATCGTGCTGATAGCTGTGGAACTTTGAGACCAAGAGATAAAGAAAAAAACTGAAGGGGCCACGGGAGGGGCCAAGTGGTGCTCCAAGCTTTCTTCGGCTTTTTATTTCACACTCTCACTCCTGCATTTTTATATCTTCTCCTCTCTCCTGGCTCTTCTTCCTGCTGACTCTCCCTCCTCCTCGTTTCCAGCTCTCTGGAATCTTCGGAGGAAGGCTCCAGGATGAAGCCCACGGCCCGGGGGCCTTCGTTTGGGCAGCGGCTCCCTGGGAGCGCCGGGAAGCATTCAAAGAGAGGAGGAGGAGGAGGTGGGGGGGAAAAAACGATAAAGTAACCATTGAGATGCACGTGACGGACTGAGGGACTGTCTCCCAAAGAGCTTGCAATAACAACAATGCGGGACGCTGGAGCACACTGCGCACAATGGCAACAGCCCCGTTCTGCTGTCTGCACTTAGCGGTCTGGTGCTTCCGGGCGCAGCCGGCAAAAGTTGCTGCCGTGTTGATTTTTTTTCGGAGATCGCTTTCGAGTGTTGGTGGGTGGGCAGGAACTCGGAGCGAGTCAGCATCGGCGGTGCACCAAAAACCCCTCCGCCGAGCTCAAGCGGCGAGAAGGAAGCGGGGCTGAAGACGCCGATCAGACGTGACGCCGTCTGTCATCTTATGGCTTCCGCTCGCGATGAAAACATGTGAAGGCTTGACGTGTACGCGGTTCACCGGCCAGATCGACATGATCAAAGACGAGAACACATTCGAAGGGGTTTCTATTTGGCCCAGAGTCAGCTCACTTCTTAGTCACCCCCTCCGCAGTCAGGGTGCATTACCATAGTGAGCATGGCAGCGCGGGGGGGGGGGGGTTCACCCCCTCAGGGATGATGATGCTATCACAGCAGACTGTGATGTCTGCGGCTCCAAACTGATGCCAGCCAGTCAGAATCAAAGTGCCCCAGTGAGAGAAGTGTGTGAAACACTATCACTGGGGTAATCGCCTGCTACTTTTGGTGGTAAAGTTTGATTCCACGGCAAATCTCTTGACAGCACTGTGATCACAGTCAGTTTCACAAAGGACATTATCTCAGAATTATCTGAACTAGTCACAGAACTAGTGTCAAACACCCAAAAGCCTGGAAGCAGTTCATGCTCGTCACGCTGTCGCAGAACAGATGAGACCGCATTGCTGGGCCTGATGGATGAAAGAGTGATATGGAAGCTTAGATATGGAGATTTGCGCTTTATATGCAAGAAAGACTTTACATTTGCAACTTAAATGTTAAATTATTCAAGTTTAGTTCCTTTCACACCCACTATTTATTTACCCCCACTACTTCTGACAGCACTTTGAAATTACAAACACAGTCTTAATGTTTTGGTATTCATTGGAGAAGTTGTGTTTTTCCACTCTTCCAACCAGTATTCCATTTCAAATGCCGCAGCTCTCTCTCTCTTTTTTTCTGTACCACTCACGCTGGCAACATTTCCAGCATACAGTCACTGTGTAATTATTGGGGCACGAAGCATTTCTTTTAGCCTGCGAGCGACTTGGTCTGAGGCCACATGTTTGAAAACCAGAGAAGAAGAAAAAAAAAACCAAAAACAGGGGTCGCATAGCTCGGTTGAGGGCAGGATCTTTAACGAATCTGGATCATTAGTTTATGGAAAACATCGGTCATGTTGTTCAAGGACAAAAAAAAGCCCCACTCCGGTTACGTCCGATGCTTTATCCGAGCGTGGAGCCCCCACGGTCAGTCCAAACATTCCTGCCGCTCCGGTTCCCAGACTCCAACTGCTGCACAACTGTAAAACGCCACAGGAAACACTAAAATACTCTCCAGAAACACCACTGCAAAACACTTTCAAAACACCCCCCTGCCCGCCCCCCTCTCTCCCAACATGGCTGTCTGGGGAAAAAAAAAAAGGGGGCTCTGAGGAGGGGATTGGAGGGGGTACGCAACGACGCGAGAAGAAGACTTTGGTCCGTGTCGACATTTCTGGTGGGCTGCAACCCTGCAAGACAAGTTGCAAACGGGAGCATCGGCGCAGCTGCCAGCGCACACGGACTGAGACAGGAAAAACAAAGAGCAGCAGCGACACTCGAAACGAAAAAGCGAGCCACGAGCTCGCCACCTTCGTCTGCAAACCACAGCGCCGGGGTGGCACGCTGTCTTGCCATCTGGGTGTCTGTGGCTGAGAGTCTACGGGTGACTCAAGCCGAGATTCAAATCTGGGTCAGGGCCGCCCTCGTGCCGCTCGTGCCCCCCCCCCCCCCGCCCCCCACCTGCATCTCCGCATTGAAGCTCTCAGCTTTGTGGCTCATGCCGAGCTGCTCGTTTTCTGCACTGTGTAGCAGCCCGGTCCCGAAGGTGAATGTCATTACAGCCTCCTACATGCAGCTTCCCACACTTTTGCTGCAATAACATTCCCCAGACATCTGCTCCTAATGCAATTTCACCGGACTGACTCAGAGGGATTTATGGGAAGTTTTTTTTTTTGAAGAAGAAAAAAAAGCGACGTGGGCCTTGTTAACATCGTCACAGCGATGACGGGAGGCCAAATTAACGAGTGTGGTTGAGGTGTTTCATCACTCCAAGTGTTTTCGCGCCAGCTTCGCGTGGACCGGAGTGTAAATGATTTCAGTGCAGTCCGCTTTGACACCAACAGCCCAAAACGTGACCTAAAACCTGTCAGTGTAAACCCCCCCCCCCCCCCGCCCAGCCCTCACCCCTACGTCCCTCAGGCAGTAAGAGAGCAACATTCACCCACAGTTTATTTAAGAGCGTAATCCCCTCCACTGAGCCAACGGGAGAGTCCTGACACCTGATACGACCTGCGACATAAGACAGAAGAAGTGATAGCGAGCAGCCAGCTCCCCCCACCCCACCCCACCCCCCTTCCATTCGAAGCAGAGACGCGACTTGTTTGCAGTGGACTGGCTTTATCTTATCAGGAATCGCTGGCTCTGTGTTGTGTTGCCGGCCAGGAGCAGAGTGAGTGGATCGTTGGGGGGGGGTGGGGGGGGTGGCTGCAGCACTGCGTGCTCATACCTGTTGCAAGCCAGATCACTGCACTGGCATGTTGTATGCAAATCTATGTTAATGAAATAAACTCCTTCACATAATGAGGTGACTGACAACACTTCAGTCGTGAGGTTCCTCTTTGAAAACGTGACAGAACTCTCAACATTAGCATTCAGTGTGGCTGCATGAGCGTCCTGTCAATGCCTAAGAAAAGCGGCAGTTTCTTCCTCTTAACCCTTTAACACCCTCATCAACAACTTCGTGGTGCGAGTCATGAGGAACTCTGAACTCCAAAGCTGAAGAAAAACACCCAAAATGTTTTAGCATCAAATGTAAAAATGAAAATGAATACAAGGCAGTGAACGGAGAAAGGTGGTTCAAGAGTTTCTGGGTGCCGGAGTGAATGGTTAAGTTCAATTCAGGTCACTTTCGTTTTCCATACAGTCATCTCGTGGGTCTTTACATTGGAATATAAAGAAGTAACCCAGGAAATCCACACAAGCCTGAGTTTAGCATCCGTGAGGAGGACACACTCCCTTTTAACAGGACGAAACCTCCAGCGGGACCAGACTCATAGGTGGAGGGACGCTTCAGTTGTATAATATGTGCTGCAGCATTTTCACTGCTTTACTTTTGGATGGAAGAAAAGCAAAACCTTTCAATGTTCACAAGAAAACTCAAGAACTTTGTTTTTGAAGTGACCTGATTTTCAAGGGTGACTATTCAAATTCTGCCCACAGAAAATCCTTAAGGCTTCGCGGTGCCAAGACGAAACATTAGCAGCCACCAATAAGAGCCATGATGACGGATTAACGAGGGTTCAGCCTTCAGAGGTGAATCAGGACAAGAGCAGCGAGAGCCAGGAAGGACAAGTGAAAGTATGCAATGGAAAGAAGAAGAAGAAGAAGAAGGAAAAAAAAGACAGATATGAGTCTCCTGCTTGATCTTGAGGTGGTTAGCACAGTGGTTTCTGCAGACCTGGCTCCGTGCCTATCCAAACAGCTCACGTCTCTGCCGCCCCCCCTCACCCCACCCACCCCGACCACACAATCCTTCCACCCCGGACCCCGTCAGCAGTCACACAAGGCCACAGCTGCATCCCACCCCGAACCGAAAGAGTGCGGCAGAGGTCGCGCTGACGGTTCCCATCTCGTTTTCTGGCCACGAAAAAAAAGGAGATTCTGCTGCTCTTCTGACATTCGTAGTCCTTTCTTTTATTAGAGTCAGGGGGGGGCACTCCAGGGTTGGATTGAGTTTATATCTGCAGCTGGGAGGTCAGATTTCCTCTGGGACAATGTGAGGATATGAGTGTTTGATGACAAGGAGCGATAAGGGACCGAGTGTGTGAGAGAGAGAGGGAGGCCGAGGGTCAGGGGGTGTGAGGGTAGCCCAGAGCGTCGCTTTCAGTGCTCCTTTGGCTTCGAGTGCGGTGGAGTCGAAAGGGAGGAAGGCTTTTCCCTGGAAGCTCTGACCGGTCACGTCAAACGCAAATGGCCAGTCGTAGAGCTGCTGTCTCTCTCCCCTTTAACTTCACATAATTTCTGGCACTATTTACCTAAACCCCTGTTGAACCGGACTAGTTGAGCAACATGATAATGATGATTACAGTGAAGCCAAAGACTGGCTGAAACACATGCGCACGCCTACATGCGAAGGACTTTCAAAATAAAACCAGCATGGCATTTCGTTGCTGCTTGGTGTCTGTTTTTAAGCCCAACAATGGGCTAGCATTTGAAATATAGGGCATCTTCCTCCCACTGACAGGCAAAAGTTGTGCTGCAGCTTCATAATGGATTCAATTATTAGATTTCATGCTGACTGCCCAGCTGATGTGTGACAGCGGCACACCAGTAAGTCAGATGTCAGTATTTATAAACACAGCTGATTAAAAGGAACAGCTAAAATAACTGGATGGTGCTTTTCAAATAATGGCTGTATCTTGTAACTTGTACTCTTGCAGTCATTCGTGGCCTTTTCATGACTTCTTTGGTGAAGATTGCGTCTGTGTCACTCTTTTGGGGGGGGGGGGGGACTCTTTGTTCCCACATCACACTGCTGAACAAGCAGTCCCATTTACCCACTCGCCCTGTCACTAGTTGTTTGGACAATAGCTGAAAATAACCCTGTTTACAACCCCTCTCCTTGGGCTTTCCTCGCCCCTGGTCAACCTCAGCCCGCGGATTTCGCCAGCTGTCTATGCCCGCCGGGAGTTTACGTGGCTCCCGAGGTCTCACGCCGCGTACCTGCCCCGTTCCTCTGAGCGGGCCAGAGGAAATGATGGGGGGCTCATCTGCGCTCGGTGAATCAATGTGTTTCCTGAGCAGCGTTCCCGTAATGAGCAAACACACATCCTTCTGTGAAGGCATTTTATCTGCAGACCGAGCCCACATCAAGGCCTCACGCAGCTCCCCGCAAACAATGGCCACAGGAACCTTGCTCACCTCTCTGCAAGAAATCAGGCCGTCATTTAGATAGCTGTATCTCTTCGTCTAGACACACGGGGCTTGACTGTGGTTATCACTTGCTGAAACAATGCAATGTTAATGGCTGCTCGAGTGACTCAACTCCAGGCAGGAATTTTAACGCTGTCCAGGGGGATTTATCTTTTCTTTTGTCCTCGTGCTCGAAGCTAAACCACCGACTCCAACGTGAAAGCACAGAAACAGAAAGGGCCATTCGGAGGGGGATTTTGAGGGATCTGATGTATCACTGCTGGAATCTAGCAGGGTCCAAAAAACAAAACGACCCACGCATTAGCGGAGCTTTAACAGACGGACCCAAACCAGTAAATAATGGCTTCCTGTGAAAATGCATCGCAAGACGTGTCACTTCCTTTCATTTCCTCTCTCATCTTTCATCTGGACTTGTAGAAAATTCCCAGCTGACGCTGTTTTAGGTCCCAAGGCGAGGAGCGTGTTTTGTTTTGGAGAGGTCGTAATCAGTTGGACTGGCCCCAAATAGCAGAGGAGGTAAAACAGAGAGAGGGGGCTGGAGAGGGAGGAGGTCTGCTGCGGGGGTGGGAGCTGTGGGTTGGGTGGGCTAATTCTGGACCCTCTGAGTTGTTATTTTGGAGCAATGTCGAGCAGGGCGGGTGACGCTAAGGTCCGCTGCTCCGCTGTAATCTTCTGGAAAGGGAGAACCTTTGTGTGGTTCGCCACCCGTCACACTCTGCTGCTACTGCTGCCCTCCACTCTTAATCTGTGTACAGGACAAGGAAACATGTCATCATGCTCCTCAAAGTTTTGGGATTGAAACTGACAAGTCGGTTGTGACCTCACCAGGTCTCCAGCTCAGTGGAGGCAGAGCTGTGCAGACCAGCGTGGCTCAATGAAGACTCTGGAAAAGATGTGGCAACAAGTTGTGAAAAAATACAAAGACAACGCGATCTCGTTGGGTGCTGTGGAGGGGCTGTCAGCTATTGTCCATTACAACTTCTAGCACATTGTTCAGCAAGCCCCTTTCCCACCAATGTTTGCATTGATTGCAGCCCCCCTGCTTCAGCACCAAGCTGCAGTTTGTCACTCGCCTCCCCAGCAGCACTGCAGCCTGAAAATAAAACACAGCAACACTGGCTGATTCAAACATTTCACCTCCAGACGACTTTGCCAAACGTTTCCTCTTGTGATGTAACTTATCCAGATGTGGACGGACACTTCAATGCAGTGCAGCAGCAGGGGGAGGGGGGGAGGGAGGGGTGGTGGGGGTGATGTCATGGGAAAATTAAACAGACACGCCCACCTCAGGGTGCAGCGCAGTAACGGCGGGCTGACTGTAACAACATCGAAGACTCTCCTGGAAAAGTTAGAAAAACTTCCAGCGCAGCTTCAGTGCCGCAACTCACCCACACCTGACATCCCTCACAGACGCTTCAGCAGCGCAGAGAGAGAGAGAGAGAGAGAGAGAGAGAGAGAGAGAGAGAGAAAGGAGGTGGACATGTTTAAAAGATGAGTGATTTGGAAAAAAAGAGAGATACAGAGAGGCCATTGGACATATTATCCCACTTCGTGCTTTCAGGTTGTGTGACCTCTCAGGGCGAAGCGTTTCCCTCCCGTTGGATCCGAGGAGGAGTCGACCTGAGGTCATGACCTCAGGCAGCCAAAAGCCAAAAACACCACCAAGAAAAGAAGGCGCAGAGCGTTCCAGGTGACCAAAGACGGCCAGGATTACAGTGTGTAGGAGCCCTAGAATAGCTTGTATGACAGCCTGAAACCACACGGAGGACCCCGCAGGGGCCTCAAAATAGGTGTCCGCCTGTTCCCCCAGAGCTGTTTCAGGAAGACAAACATGTGAATTACTAGTGGCAGTTCTCCTTTCTTGAGTTAATCGCTTTTAGATATATAACTCAAAATAGTGGCTGCGACAGCCCTCAGTCATTGAGTCAGTCCACAGAACAACATCAACGGTGCAGTGACTTGTCTTGAGACAAAACATCCCAGTTAGGGAACATGCGAAGCAACAACTCCTTCGTCGCCTGCAGGAAAACAGTTTTAATGGGGGGGGGGGGGGATGCCCAAACACAATGTGCATGGAGGAAATGCATGAAAAGGGAAGAGAGAACAGGAAGCGTTGACACGAGAACGCTTCAGATTCTTGCCCCCCGACCTTCATTATGCTCAACAGGTCAGGAGAAATACGCAGTCCTTCAATTTTCTGTTCAACGCTGGCTTGGGTTCATCCAGTCCTGAAGTTGGTGCACTCTCTGAAAGTTTCCCACCACTCTCAGGTAGCACGAAGCGACTCAACTTGCAGGTTAGGTAACAGAGGAACGAAGGGTTTTTTTGGCAACAGCAAGATAAACTTAGTAGTAGTAGTTCTAAAAACATCCAGGTCCCCTGAGGCTTTGTGGTACATAAAATCCAGGATTATACGGGCCCGAATGAGCCCCACACAGATGAGAACGGGGGACCTGGACTCCCCACCCACCACCATTTGTCTTTGGCTTACGTGGATGGTCATCTTTGCCTGGCCAAGCACAAAGTTCAACAATTGGCCCTTTGCTCTCTTGTTTGCACAGTAATGAAAAGCACAAATAAAAACCTCCTTAGTAAAAACCTCGGTGAAAGCAGTAAAAACACGTCTTAAGAACAGAAGCAGGGCAGACAGACGGGAACATTCGTAAAAACAGTGAAAAATTGTCTCTCTCTCTCTCTCCACTTTTCACCGACTCAGAGAGCGAGAGAGAGAGAGAGAGAGAGAGATAGTGTGAAGTTTTCTGTCACACAAAGCCAAACACCTGCTCCACCCAGAAGCACTTGAACAGACCAGCACACAGCGAAGTCAACCACTGCCAATGCACATTCTGTATACCAAATAGTGACACATCAAACGGAAGCGTTTGTTTTGTTTTTTTTGGTTGGTTTTTTTCTCATGACCTCAATTAGCAGAAACCAGTGGAGGAAACTGACCTACTTATCATTTTAAGGGCAATTCAACATGAAAGTAAATGTTCTGTGTGACAGCCGTGAAGTTAAACCCTAACACAATGTTTTAATACAGTAAAACACACCATCACACAAACCCAAGATATGCCGGTTTCGCCAACATTCTAAACCTGATGCATGCCGATCGTACTCCGAATGATTGTGTTTAGTGGTTGTATGAACAGCAGGATGAAGCTGGTGCACCAGCTGTGTCAGCATTAACTAGGTCATTGGTAGCACGACGAAGCATTCACCACAACACACCAGTTCCTTCAAATACAGCCCACAAGAATGCCGCCACTTCCTTAAACAAAAAGTGATCCCGTACGGCATCAGTTGTAACTTGCCATATCGCCATGGGCGTGAAGCTATTCATCACTGTCTGTATCAGTTGGTAACTCAGTCAAATCATGTGGAAAATTCTGAATTTACTGACATCTGTGACATCGATGCCACCATTTCTGCAAAAAAAACTAAACTCTCCAAAGATAAAAGAGCCAAACCGCCTCCTGCTTCTCTTTCAATAGATAGAGGTCACAGTGACTTGGTGCCAAGATGTCAAACATGCCCTATCAACCACCTCTGTTTTTGAGTTTTGTTTGTTGGGACATTTTTGGCCGTTGGAAGACATGTCCTCTGAAGTAGTGATAAGTATGAGTCCCTTAAAGGATGGAACCACTGTACTGACACTCAGCTGCACTCTGCTGAATGTGCAGAGCGACATGTGTCCTAGTAAATGTGCTCTGAAAAGTATATCCTCAAGTACACACAGCACAGATACTGTTTGACACAGTACAGTAAGTGAGTGCACAGTCTCACTGTCTCACTGAACACATGATCTACAAGTGAACACATGAGCATTGTGCTACTAAAAGTGTATCTGTGGACAACTAAAAAAGCTACATGTGGACTGCGAACAAAGCTGTATGTGGACAACTAGCAAATCTATATGTGGACTGCTAACAAAGCTACATGTGGACTGCTAAATGTGCTCCGTAAAAATGCTTGAACATGACCACCAGCCCATTAGGAGTGAACAGTAAAAAGTGTGTGGCTACACTTTTGCATGTTCAAAGCTAAATGTGCGTAGCTACAACCTCTGCACAGTGCAAGTTAACTTGTCTCTGGCACAAAGACAAGTCTGGAGTTTAAAAGCAGTGCTCTCATTGTTTTCGGTCTGTGGTTCCTGGTGCAGTCTGCCTTTTCACTATGCAGGTGTGCCCGCCATTACACTCCTTCAAATCAATATGTGTCACCGGGCCTTTTGTCTGCGATGCCAGTTTGTGACTCACTCGGAGGCAGTCATGTGAGTCTGCATGGGACTGTGGAGCACATGCATGCATGCTGGGGTGCACATTTATGTCCGTAGTTCTGCAGTGTTCAGTCCAAGAAACAAGAGACGCATCACATGAAAAACTTGTTCAGCAAAGACCTGATAATGCTGTTCAAACACCCTGAAAACTGTAGGACAAAGTTGAAACTGTGAAGCGTGACAGTGGCACATCTTTTGTATTTCGTTCCTTATATTTTAAGGATTACCTCGAAGTGAAGACGCATGCCAACATCAGATAAATGCTTCAGCTGAGGCGAAATGACTCGAAGCTTGGAAAAAAAACTGTGGTTTGGTTGCACGCTGCACAATTGCTCCCATTTACAATAAAGTGGAAACCTTTTAACCACCACCACCAACGAGAGGGGGCCGTCCTTACACTCTCCCTTGTCACAGCTTACGCAGAAAATATCCAAACCACAGTCTGCATGTGGTATCAGACGGTGCACTGCGAGGGGGTCTCCGCCTCCTCACAGCATCTCTCACCGGTGGGGCCGGCTGCTTTCTGTTGCTGGAAGGGAAGAGGAGCCATTTAAACGCAGCCAACTATGACCCTCTCATAACAAGGCTTCAGGCTGTGCTTTGTAATCAGCAGGCCCGAAACTATCAGCAAACCTCAAATGAGACGTTTCCTCTATCTGTGCTGGCTGAAGTGACATCATTCGCCACCTCGTTAGAGACATAACTGACCGGGCAGAAAAAGGATGAAGAGACTCCTCTGAGGTTTTGTCGAGACTTCCCGACAAAACCTCTCAACTTAAAGAAGGCCTGCGATTTTCTGGTCTGAGGGTCTGAAGGCAACACTGGCAACCCTGATGTCAGGTGATGTTATTTTGAAGGAACGATCAAAGGTCACAACCACTGCCGACTCATAACGCCGAGCTCAGAGGCGTTGGATTGGATGCTGACTGTGGGAACCTGCAGGAGAGTGACGGGTGGAACCAGTTTCTCTGAAACCTTTGACATTTGGGCCCTGCGTGTGTGACTACTTCATGGCAGGTCTTTTAAGTTTTCCTTTGATGATATTAAATGATGATGTAGGTGTAAGGTATATGTGTACTGTGTAATTTTAATGCACTGTAGAAGGAATTTGTGCGACATCATCCCAAAAATGATCCTTGTTTCCATGGGGATGGTAGAAGCACACCTTTTCATCCACCTGCATGCTCTTCAGTCGCGTCTGGCTCGTTCACATCGACTCCTCCCGTTTTCCTCTGATCTGTTTTGTCGCACGTTGCGGCACCACTTACAGCACCGCGGTAGATATATATACATGAAAGTGCAGCGCAGAGTTCCTTAGTGGTTTCGCGTGGGCAGAAGCTTCCTGCCACGATGTCGTGTTCGCCGAGAACAGAAGCAGTTCTGTTTTGGCCTTGGGATGAGGCCTGAACAGTTGACTCCTTCGAACTCCTCCTGACCAAGCAAAGGAGACCGCTTTATAAACACATCCAACGACGAGCAGGAACGGTAACAGCGAAGAAGATGACATTCGAGATCACGGAAAACAAGGCAAAGCGCCCGTCGGCAGAAAAACCCAATCCAACCCAAATATCCGTCAACTTCTATAAATCAGCTGAAGGGGCGTATTTCCTCGGACCACCTTCTTACCAGCAGGTTTCTCTGTCAGTCACATGGATTCATGGATTCAACGGTTTCCTTCGACGGGCAGCACTTTGTGGCAGCAATTAGCCAGCTCCTCATTTCCTGCCACAGTTGCTAAATAATGAGACACGAATACATTGGCTGGAGATCACGTGAAGGAAGTGGGTCAAATATTTATAGCTCAACGTGTGCAGCAAAAGTCTGTGTGTGGGACACTGGCCTGGGAGAACCATGACCGATGACCTCCGTGCATTGATTTTTCTGTCGGGCCTTGGTGCGTTCGCTGCCTCCTGAAAACCGGCAACATGTGCTGTCCAGACGTTGCCGCAGAATAAGTAAGAGGGGAAGGAGGAGGGGGGGTGGGTTGTTCTGGGCTCTGGTTGACTGAGCTGGCTGGAGGCCAGATCATCTCCTTCAAACCGCTGGTATCCAAACAAAAGAGAAGATCCCAGCCCCCCACCCCCCACCCCCCTCCCTCCTTGCTTCCTGCTCCGCTCCAATAGAACCTCGTATTTTAAACAAACCCGGCCCGTCTGATCTGCAAACTCCACCGGGGGCCAAAGTGCCGCGGCGATCTGTTTATAGTGATTAAGGGGAGCGTCTGATTCGACCTGGTGAGAGACCCCTGCATAAACATCTGACTCACCAGGGGGACAGTGTGGAAAAGTAACGGAGCCGGGGGGGGGGCATAATTGGTTCGAACTGATACAAGACGAGGACGGTCGAGCCGCGCTCCTGAAGGCCAGGCTGAAGACACACGCAGTCTCAAAAGGCTCATCACGATGCTGCTAACGGCAACCATGTGTTCAAAACAAATGACCTTCGGCGGCGATGACACGGCTTCCCGTTCGAACGGGACATCATCCGGGGGGATTAGGGCCAATCAGAAGCACACACAGAGAAAGGATCCAGATGATGGAGGTTTGGGGGAATTCGAAGTCGTGTCTGAGGTGTGTGTTGCTACAACTGTTCAAGGACACAGTCCCCCGCCCCCTCCCCCCGGGGTCACACGTCAGTCTGGAAAGAATATACGTCTTGTTTCCCGGCTCCGTTTTACAGTGGAATACCTTACATAACTCAACAGCTCGCTGGAACACAGTCGCGACTCAAGCCAGTAAGGGTGCTGCTGTGCGTGTGCCTGCTAGTGTGAGAATAGGTCATTGGGTGGGGTTGCCCCCCCCCCGGTCGCCATGTGCTGGACCCCGTCACGTTATGGTGGCCAGAGTCACAGTTCAGCCGTCAATTACAACAACTGGGGCCCAGCAACTGTTTCAGGAGTCGCAGCTTGGAAGCGTCCCTCATTTTAGGGAGGCAGGACAACAGCCTGACGCAGTTTGCAGCTAAAGTCAAATCCCACCGAGCTTGTTTGTTGTCATATCTTTCATGTTGGTTTGGGAACTGGAGATGCAAGATAAGGTCCTGGTGGTATCAAACGTCAAAACAAAAAGCCCCCGTCTGCACTGAGATGCGTTCAGGGCTGTGTGCAAAGGTTGTTTTTGTTTTTTTTTATAGATCTCAGAGTCGCAGTTTGCTGGGGACGAGCTCAGCTGACTTTCGTGTCAGGAAAGGTACAAATCACAGGGCGAACGCACAATCACAGACCCACACATTGTCACCAGTGGAAAATCTACAATCCACTGCTGTCACATGCATGTTTCTGGACTGTGGGAGAACACTGGGGCTACTCATGCCCGCACCACGGAGAACATGCAAAGGCCCCATCCAGCACCCTTTCACCGTGGGCACTCACTCTTTCTACCACCTCGTCATCCCACCTTGCAACTTTTGAAAGAAAATGTAAAGAAATCCACACAATAATTCTAGGGATGGTAGAGTCTCCAAAGGTAGAGGCTTACTACTCCTCTATTTTTCAAATTAAAAGCCTCTAACCAGCAGCTGTCCATGAAAATCTGATCAAACGATATGATTTGGGCAAAATATTGTTGGACATGTTCAATTTTGGTTGCGTTGTTCATCAGCGAGTTGACATAAAACTGTTGCATTTGGAGAACTAAGTGTGTATTATTTGTATTGTGTATTCTGCTGCAAAACTCGTTCAGTCGGACAATCAGACTGGTTGTTACAACAGACTCACACCAGTGAATCATAGTGTATGTGTGCGCGTGCGCGTGTGTGTGCGTTTAAGCCGGGCTTGGCTGCTTTTTTAAACGATTCCAGAGGCTGGGCATGCGTCAGCCAATGAAAACACGAGAAGCTGCGACAGTGTGCGGTTGTTCAGTTCCTGTGTTAATAAGTTTATCGGAGCCAAAGACAGGCGACCTGTTTGGCTGGTTATGGGCACAAAGTTATTGTGGTGCAGCAACACTCTCACACACATACACTTCTCACAAGAGCTGCAAAAAACCTCACAGTTAACAGAGAGTCGGTGACTCACACGGTGTTATGTAAGACGATAAGAATCAGTATAAGGTTAAGTTACTGAAAACAAAAAGCGATTTGCACTCCGATGTCCCCCTGCGTGGCTGTATTTAACTGTAGTTGCTGTGTCAGCATGTTCGTAACTCACTGGTGTTAGTTGGAGGAAGATGCTCTATAAACTGAAGCAGGCTTTGAAACAAACAAACCAAAATAACAACATGACAGCAATGACGAGCAGCAAGTAAACGGTTGCGAAACTGTGAGCAGGTCAGCAAGAAGCAGCAGTTTATTTGTTGCATCACAGGTACAGTGCGTACAGGCGAACGCTGCCGTACTGTGACACTGTGTCACTGCCAAGTTTCATTCATGATTAACCCTTTTTTTTCCCAACCATAAAATTATTCAGTTTATTTTGTCAACTATCGTTTGCATTTGCTTCGCTTCACTGTATCAACAAAAGAATAAATATTTTTGTTCCTTTTTTCGTGAACAAAATTAAAAAGCAAAATTTTAGATTCCTGTTTTTTATAGGTTTTTTTTAATTTTTTTAAGTGTTTTTTTTCTTTTTTCCAAAGTGTGGAAATAAAATTTCCAGTGTAACGTGTCATTTGTAAAACAAATAAAATAGTTTGGCAGTAAGTTAATTTAACTTTGATTTTTTTTAAAAATCTAATTAAAATAAAATTTAGTTAAATTATGAAGTGATACTTCACAAAAAAGAAGTCATTTGAAGTGACTTTGAAGAATTTGCTCAATCTAGTGGAAAAACAAGGTCACTGGAGTGATGAAACTGAGCTAACGCACTTCAGAGCAAAGCACAAAGACGTCCAATGCTCATCCAGAATGCTCTTTCCTTTCCCTCTCTGCTTTCTTTCTCCCCCCCTTTTTTTTTCTTTTTTCAAGAAACACACACGGAACCAGGGAGGGAACAACAATACTTTTGGTTTCGGCTAAGTACAGGATCAGTGAGACGTCCCCAGCTCGGCCTCTGTGATGGTCTGGGTGAGCCGAGCAGCCCGCTGGTCTCCCACACCACACTCACTGAGCTCGCTCCTAATGAAGGGGTTCCTCTCCGCCTGCTTTTTTTGGGACCACTGTGAAACAATGTGTTGTTTCTTTTTGTTTTTTTCTCAGAATGTGTCTCAAATGCAGGCACGGCTAGCAGGGGGTTGGGTAGGAAGTCTGACTTCATGGCGAAGGGATTTCTTCTCAGTTCTGTCCAACAAGTCAAACATTTCCCGGCACGGCGCAATAAAACATGTTTATCGGCCTGTTCTGTAACATCATAAAGGGTCCTATAATAATGCTGTCATTCGTACAGCCATAAATAATCCGACTCGCTTCAAGTGCTGCATCAGTGCCAAGTAAACATGCAAAATGTAACAAGAGGGATATTAAAGAGGTCCGCTGTGGTGGTGTTTATTTACACGCCATGAGGACTCAGAAGAATCCCAAACTACATTAGAAACGGCCACAGGAACTAACATCCGTCAAACAGAGCCGAGCAAGATGCAAAAACACACTGCCAACACAAACAAACCCAAAGCACTCAACCAGGAACAGCTATCCAGCAACAATGACATAAGCTCACAGCTCGACAACTCAGCAACGTGGGATTCTGTATTGCGTCAAGGAGAAGGTCAACTTTCAGACCGACCGTGTCCGACTCTGTCTCCGACGACGGCGTTTGGGTTTTCTCGAGTTCTTATCTGATTGTATTTAATGGGAGTTTTTTCTAGTAGGTTCATCTGGTTCGTGCAGTGCGATTTCCTCCTGTTGAACCATCAAAATTTGCACCCCCCCCCCTTTACCACAACTGAAATGGAGGCAAAACCAGCTCAGCCTTTACTGGGGATGCTGTCGTTAACATGCTGTGGAACTTTTTTTTTTATCAGCTGGACCATCACCAGTTTGAGTTTTGTGCCAAAATCTGCTCACATATCACCATGTTGTGTTGTTTTTTTTTTACTCTCATTACACTTTGATGTGTTCCCCTCCTTCACCAACACTCCCAGCTCCTCTTGGTCATGTTTCCTCTTGTGTAAGAGACTCAGAGTTCCATCCATTGTTTCTGTGGCAGACGGACTCCATGCCGCTTACAGCACCCTGATTGAATCACTGTGGCTCGCGTGTGATATCCTCGGCTGATCACTTGTGTAGCCAATCCTGTTTGGTCAGCGTGAGCTTTTGGTGCTTTCGTGCTTTGCTGGAGCCTGTAGTCCTCCAGGCTGAGGATGGTCGGGGATGTGCAGTTATCGGGATGGTGCGCCGACAGCTTGGAGAAAACAGAAGAAGAAGAACTTGGGGAAAGTTTTTTTGGAGTTCGATTGAAATCCAAGGCCTCCTCAGTCCTGCTGCCGTGAAAAGTTTATTGTTATTGCAATTAATAAATGCAATCTACTTTCCGCCTCCTCCGCCCGGTCGCATTTTGTTGAGTTTTTCATAAAACAGCTTCCTCGCAGGAAGTCGGGCCTCTTGGTTCTGGACCAAGGACCTTACAGCCTTATTTATATTGGAACTGACACGTTTATACAAACAGTTGCGTGAGTTGAAATGTGTGTTGGGCGATTTGGCCCGAGCCTGCTGGCAGGTACAGGCTATTGAATGGAGACAATGGTGTGTTGTAATGGCGGGGGTATTTTTAACCGGTGCGCTAAGTACCCTTAAATCACCCTCAGATCTCTCGCTGCGACGGCGAGCGCACTCGGCTGAAACCAGTCTGTCTGACTGAGGCGGCTCCTGAAAATCACATCATCTATTGTATTGCTAATCTGTCGCTACCTGTTTGCTCCCTGGCTTCCTTTATATGCGTTGATAAAGGCTTGAAATTACAGCCTAACACCCAGGTGGAAGCAATTAATTGCTTTCTGCTGGGGTAAAAAGGGGGGTGGTGAGGGGGTGGGGGTGGGGTGAGGGTAAAAGCCTGCAGATGTGGTTGTGGTGTTTCGATAAACAGCAGGGAAGCACCCAAAGATCTGGAGTTGGGCAAAATCCCGCGTTCGAATGTCGCACAACCGAGAGTCCAAAACCGAAGGGAGAAGTGGGGAGTGGGGAGTCCATCCCCGCCACCCCCCCCCCCCCACCCCCAAAAACATCGCCATGACACAGAAGGAGCTGGTTGCGACTTCCCGGATCTGACCCCCCTGACGGGGAGCGCTGGTGGGACCGCCGGCGTCCCACTCACCGTGCAACTCTGAGTAAATCTCAACAGGAACTGCTTACTAATTCGCAGGACACACCCTCGCCGTGCAGCCCCTCACCCCACAACCTCCCCAGGTCGACGCGCACTCACAGTCCCACGCCCACCCTTTCCCCCCCACCCCCACCCCCCCACTCCCCCCGATGTGGGAACGCTGTTCTTGCTCTTTTCTTCCACTCTGTCCTCCAGGATGAACTCATCCCAAACCGCGGCCGCATGAACAAAAACGCGCTTTCATGCGACCGCCCCCCTCGCGTCTCACACCCAGTGAGCGAGTGAATGTTGGAAAAAGGCGCACACAGTGAAGCGGCCAGTGTCCAGTGGATGAGAGCCACTGTGTCATAAATTATAGGACGTTGCAAGGACGTGAGGAAAAGTACAACAATCTGCCTTTCAGGAAAACAAAGAGGAAAGTTCTCCGACCGACAGTCATTTATCAATTTTCACGTATTCTAGTACAGGAGAGAGTCATTTAACACGTGGAAATCGTCATGATATAAAGGGTCAGACACTCGTCAGACGCTCCTTATCAATAAAGAATGCCTCATTATCCCAAACAGCCCGGTGCCTGTCGGAGGCGCCGCAGAGAAGGCGGGAGCGGTTGCTGGGGTGAAGGGTGGAAGGTTAGGTGTTAAAATGTGGGAATGCAGGGACGGAAAGAAAGGAAATGCCAGAAAAGAGGAACATGGAGTGAAAACAAAGCCTCTCTGGTTGGTTGGGTGAGCAGTCATGAGAGTGCTGCTTTCAAACGATCTCACTCTTTGCTTCACTGGTGAAGGAGAACAAAATTCGTGATGACGACTGATAGTTACCCCCCCCAGAAAACTTTCGACAACTTCCTCCACCAACACTCCCTGAAAAAACTGAATGATCATCGCATCCTGAACTGATCATATTGTAGATTTCAAGAACAACTGCACTGAGATGGAGTCGTGAACAGGCAGAAAACGATCCTTCTTTAGCCGCGCTGGGGAAACAGCCTGACTTGGAGCTGCAGGGCGAGAACTGATGAGGATTTACATTGGAAATCAGGATGTTTGTCTTCATATATACACACAACTGACATCCATATATGCCCCATTTATGTCTCATCAAAATGATCCCCCGACTGGCCGGCTTCTCATCCTGTGTTTATTTGTGGCTGAAAATCCCCACTGACTGCCACAACTTCACGCAATGAAGCCCCCACCACCACCACCACCACCACCCCCTCCACCTCGGTTTCTCACAGGACAAATATCCGCGTGGATATTAATTCAGAAGAAAAACGACAGCTTTGTTGAACCGGGGGAACATAAATAAGCTCTGGGTTCCGGGATCTGAATCGTGACAGGCTGGCTTCCACCCAAACGCTCACGTGTGTTCTCCAAACAAAACGTACATGTTTCTGTTTTCTTTGTGATGGAAAGAAACCTCAGATGCAAGTTTGCAACACGTGCATCTCTTTGAGTTCGTGACGAACTCGCTGTCACCGGTTGTTCTCGCTCTGCCTCCATTGCTTTCATCATATTTACTAAAGTCACGCGAGAGCACCACAAATATAACACTTTTTCAGCTCCTGAGTGCACGTCCGGGGGACTGCTCTGAGGGAAGGTGCACGTTTGATTGGCTATTAGTGGAAGGGGAGACGTGCTGCGGTTTCACTTTGTCCACTGACGCCACTTGTTTTTGAACGCTCTGCCCTTTTTCTTCCCTATTTTGCCACATGTTTCAAATAGCCAACAATCCAGGCAGTCGTTTCCCAGTCTCTCAGAGATGAGCGGGATCCCTGATGAAGGGGGGGGGGGCAGCAGTTGGCGGCCCTGTGAGGTCACTCGTCTGACAGACAGGGAGTCAATGGAAAAGAGGCACTGGACACATTTTTACACGTGTTCTTTCCATTCCCCCTTATTAGGAACTCGCAGCGAGGTCGCTGCCCTGCACAGCTGCACACGAAACGCCCTTGTGGCAGCTCGCGCCAGGCCTCGACAAAGACCTGGCTATTTGAGGGATTTCCATAAGCTGCGGCCAAGCAGCTCCTCCGCCGGACACGACATTTCAGCTTATAAGGCTGCCACCGCTCCCGTGGTTTTTTTTTTCCTATACATCTCCGAGGATCCCTCCCACTTACACCCTCGCAGCAGGAGCGGGAACACATGACCCGGCTGCAACCTCTCAAGAAGAGGACCGGGAATATCGGAGCTATTTATAACGATGCGCTCGATGGCACGTTGGCTCCAGTAAAACCTTTGGGAAATACTCCTTTTTTTTTTT
>JAUESF010000064.1:14587018-14597441 GCA_032274765.1 Malacoctenus tetranemus | reverse complement strand
CTGACAGACACAGCAAACCTTCTTGCCACAGCCTGCATTGTTGTGCCATCCTGCATGAGCTGCACTTCCTGAGCCACCTGTGTGGGTTGGACACTCCGTCTCATGCTGCCTCTAGACCGTGTTCCAAATTACTATGCAAATTGTATTTGTATCATAAAGATAAATCTTTTTTGTTTTTCAATGAAACTCGTGGATGGTGTTGTGTCTCAGGGCTCTTTGGATCACTGATATCCATTGCAGACTTCTGTGATCAATAGTTTGCCAGGTGAGCCCAACTGAAGGAAAAACTACAAAAGGAAGGGCGTTCCACATTATTAGGCAGACCAACATTTCCAAGCAATATGGGAAAGAAAAAGGATCTCTGCTGCAGAAAAGGGTGAAATCATTGAATATCTTGGAAAAGGGATGAAAACTTTAGATATTTCATGAAAACTCAAGCGTGATCATCGAATAATTAAGAGTTTTATTGCTGATTCAGAGCACACACGGGTTCATGTAGATCAAGGCACAAATGGAAAGGTTGCTGCCTAACAGATACATCGGATTAAGAGGGTAGCTGCCAAAATGCCATTACAAAGCAGCAAAAAGATACTTAAAGCTGCTGGTGCTGCTGGAGTCCCACCAACATCAAGGTGCAGGACCCTCCAGAGGCTTGCAGTGATGCGTAAACCTTCAGTTCGGCCTCCTCTGAACAAAGCCCCCAAGCAGAAACAGCTGCAGTGGGCCCAAAGATACATGAAGACAAACTCTGAAACAGTTCTGTTTACTGATGAGCACTGTGCAACCCTGGATGGTCCAGATGGATGGAGTAGTGGATGGGTGGTGGATGGCCACCAGGTCCCAACAAGGCTGCGATGTGAGCTAAGAGGTGGGGGAGTCATGTTTTGGGCTGGAATCATGGGGAGAGAGCTGGTCGGTCCCTTTAGGGTCTCTGAAGGAGTGAAAATGACTCCTGAAAGTATGTGGAGTTCCTTACTAACCACTTTCTCCCATGGTATGACAAAAATAACCGCGCTTTCTGGAGTAAAATCATTTTCATGCATGACAATGCTCCATCTCATGCTGCAAGGAAGACTTCTGCATCATTGGCTGCTATGGGCATGAAAGGAGAGAAACTCATGGTGTGGCCTCCATCCTCCCCTGACCTCAACCCAATAGAGAACCTCTGGAGCATCCTCAAGTGAAACATGTATGGGGGTGGGAGGCAGTTCACCTGCAAACAGCAGCTCTGGGAGGCTGTTCTGGTGTCCAGCAAAGCAGTTCAAGGCCAAACTCGCCAAAAACTCACAAATTCAATGGATCCAAGAGTTGTGGAGCTGCTATCCAATCAGGGGTCTTATGTCAAAATGTAACTTGACATGTTGAGAAGTTTTTCATTAAAATAGCTTTTGATTTCATTAAATATGATGTCCTAATTCTTCAAAACCAACAACTACCATTTTCAGTCCTTTATAATCTATTAAATGTTTGAAACTCTGTTGTGCATAATAATTTGGAACAGTTCATTTTCATTTTTTAATTTTTGAAAAAAAACTATTGTCATTGCAGGGTTGGTTCAATAAAATTCAACTTATACCTCAATGGTTAATGACTAGAAAAGTGGACAGTGTGATTTCACAGAAGTGTGACTGACTTGGAGTTATTTTGTTAAAGTGTTCCCTTTTTTCCGAGCAGTGTCCATATGATTTTGTTATCTGGTCTACAACTCGAGCTGCATGATGCAACTTTCTTTCTCTCATACCCATCACACATACCGCCAAAGATAGATATAATATGTGATGAATGGTGTCTTCATGATGTGTGTGTGTGTTCATCCTCTGCACGTCAGCAATCCCAGATTGACTGAAGCACCGTTAAAATGCTGAAGAGATCCAGAGAGTTCAGACAGAGGAAGTTTGCACATGAATGGTATATTGAGTGTGTTCAGTTTAAAAATAATACTTCCAAGAATTGTTAATTATTTTGTTGATACTATGTTAAACCTCATTCAAGTAAAAACCTGACATCATACAGACCATTACCAAAAAAATTGAATATCTCAAAAAAGTTGTTTAATTTCCATAATTCCATTCAAAAAGTTAAACTTTCATAGATTATAGATTCAGGGCCCACAAGTATTTCTATTTTTTTTCTTTCTTTCTTTCTTTTTTTTTTTTACATAATTTGGGCTCTCAGATCATAATAATACTGTGAAGAAATTAGCCTAAATTTTGCAGGGCATGAATGTTTTAAAGTGAGTGTCACACACGAATCATCTACGACACCCAAAGCACCTGCAGAGACTTCCCCTGGTGTCATTCAATTGCTCTTGTTTGGTCCAGTTGTCTCAGTTTGAGCCAATATGGTGAAGACTGCAGACATGACAACTGCTTAAAAAAAAGACCATCATTGATCCCCTCCATAGGATGGGGAGGCCACCAACGTTCCTTGGTAAGGAGGCTGGCTGTTCAGAGTGCTGTGTCCAAGCAATAAATGGAAAGCCTGGTGGGAGGGCAGAATGTGGTAGGAGAAGATGCACCAGCATCAGAGGTGACATGGGCTTCAGCAGAGCCTCAAACAGAGAAGATTAAATAATCTGTCTGGGATCCAGAGAGCGTGGAGTGAGGCGGGAGCCACAGCTTCAAAAACCACCACATTCAGATGCATCCATGAGACAGGCGACAACTGTTGAGTTCCTTGGGTCAAGCCCCTTCTGAACCTGAGCTAAAGTAGGAAGCGTCTCAACTGGGACAAGGAGGACTGGACTGCTGGCCAGTGGTCCAAGGTCCTCCTTTCCGATGAAAGTAAAGGGCACCTTTCATTCGGGACTCAATGTCCAAGAAGACGGTTTAGGAAAAGAACCCAAGCTACTTCAGGACCGGTGGGAAATGTTCACAGTGAGTCATTCTGGTGCAGGTATTGGTAAACTCTATTTCAGTGCTCAATTCAAAAAGGGAAGCTTCATTCACAATATAGATTCATCTCACTGTGTGAATTTCAGGCTTTTCCATTGGCTTTAAGCTATACCCAAAATAAGATATTACAATTTTAGATGAGACTAATTAAGAAAATATATATATTTTTAAAAATACACTGTAGATCAATCCTTAGTCCTTCTGCGTGAACCACTGCATCAGTGTGGCATTGTGACGAGCCCACCAGCCTGTGGTGCTGCTGAGGGGTTCCCCAAGCCTTGGACTGTGCATCACTGCCTCCTCGGCTCTGGTGTCTCTCATCTACCTCTTGACCAGACCTCCTGGGTTCTCTGTGAGCTTTCAGTCAGCTAGTTAGCTGGCTGATCCAGCACAGCGATACCTTGGGCATTAAACAAGGTACTGGTGGTTTCAGCAGTGTGAGCCAGTGTGAAGTCTCCCTGGGTAAATGGAACCAGTGTCCCCATAAAGCTCATCAGCAGAGGGAAGCATCCCAATCTTAGACTTCCCAAAATGATTGATGTGAAATAAATGAATTCCAGCCATTTTCAGAAGTAACAGAAGTATTGAGCCAAAGCAGGTCTGTCTTCATTCTAGCAAGTGAAAAGGAGCATGGATTCACGATAGCCACACTCCCTTCTAATGGTGTCTTGCTCATAGTGTTCTCAACTGAGATTTAGACTAAAGGCTGAGGGAGCATCATGGAGACTCAGCACAAAGTGACATTACCTTAATCTGACACACCACACCTAAAGGTTGTGTATTGGGGGATTTTATCAATACTAATGCACCACGAGAACATCACCACAGTGTCGTTATACAGAAGCCAAGCCCCCCAAATAGGACTTCACTGAAACAGGTGTCCACCCCAGGTGCTGGAGGCCTGCCTCAATTCCTCTCCTCATCCCTCAGACATTCAGACGTCTCCCTGTAGTTACTTGTGGGCACTGTAGAAAGTCTGAAAGGAGGGCTGACTTTGCAGTGTTGTTGGAGGATGTGACAAGAATCTCAAAATGCTAGAGCCAGTAAAAAAGACAGACATGGCAGAACCTGAGAAGAAGGACCAGAAAAGTGTTTTCTGAAGGAAGCTGAGGACACACTCATCAGCACAATCCCAACAGCATGTGTTGAAGTGTGAGCTGCTTAGTGTGTCCTTTAATGCAACTAAGACATGGACACACAAAGGACACACCAGAAACATTGGCAGCCATCATAAATCATATTAGGCATCAAAAATTCAACCATCAGCATCGATTCCTCACAGCTTTTGGAATAATGTCCATTCTTCCACATTCATTCAAGCAAGTGCCCGAAATGGATCGTGCATTTCCTTTTGGCCATCTGTCAGCTGTAGTCCTGAGGGCACTCGTGAAGCAGCTTCCACGTGTGTTTGCTCACAGTGTCAAGTATGCACAGGCTTTCATGCTCAGGTGTTTGGTGGATAAGGCCTCATAGTGTTGTTAAGTCATGGCTCAACAGCCAGGAGGTTGGACAAACCCTTTACTTTATTTACCTCTGTTTAAACCAAACAACATAATTGACCACAGTCCTGCTTGATTTGCTGCTCATTTGGTTTTAATCATCATGTGTTGTGGCTCAGATATCAGTATCGGTCCTCTCATCTTCCTGTATCCCACTGTCAGAGGCATCATCAGTTTGTGTGTGACAGGACGTCGGTCTGCACCACAGCGAGCAGTCACCTGCCCTGGAGCTTCCTATTTCTTCTGGTGTCCACTTGGACTGCACGATTAATTGTTAAAAAATCGCAATCTTGATTCATAAATGTATATGATCCCATTTCAAAATGATGATTCAAAAAAAAAAGAAAAGATGACCACATTTGATCTGGAACACCATCTGCAAAACCAAGCGCTCCCTTTTCAACAAATGAAAACAGTGGAGCCTTAAACCACGTGATGCAGAAGCTGTCTAATGGGGAAAAACAACGAGCATCTGAGAGACACTGACTGAAGAAGAAAAGTTGCATTAGAGAGGAAAAGAAGAAAAGGACTGCAGGTGAAACTCTGCTGATGGTGGCAAGAATGACGAGTGCACTGGGATGTTGCTTGCTCCAAAAACCAAGGCAAAGATCTGCTACAACCAACACTGTGCAGAATGAGGGACTTCAGAAATGATGACCACTGTAGATGAGCGCTCCAACTGTTTCTCAAACATTCTCTCCCTGCTCTGTGCACTCAGTGTGGCACAACAGTTGAGGCAGGATTGCAAGCAGTGCAACATCCAGTGGCTATGACAGACTTCTGGTCATTGCCACTGGAGTTTTCCTCCAAAGCCTGCTGATCCCTTGCTAACCATGACTACTGCTGCTTTCGAGAGCTTTAAGTTAACACAGTTTTCTTTTTTTAAGCTCTCAACGAATCTACCAAACCTGGTCATGCTGAATTCATGCATAACACATAGGATATGTCTGTGACATTTATAGCCAATAGAGTTGTCCTGCACTCACCACAACCATGACCTCATCTGTACCTACACTGAACAGTTTAGCCACACTGAAACCGAACTTTTAAAAGAATGCAAACAGCTCAATGGATCGACTAACAAACTTACTGTGGAGCCAGCAGTTAAGAGTAGAACTGTAGCAGCATGTATCCAATTAGCTCAGCTGAAAGCTGGCTCGACGCGCTGCATCTGCACCTCTTCTGCTTCGACCTACTTTCACGCTGCATGCATGTGAACTTACTGAGTATTGTGATAAGAATCAACTTTTGACCTTAATAATCAACCAACTGTTTAGCCTCAACTACAACCACTGTCTTCAGGACGGTTCGCCAAACACATGGATCTGCATGTTGGAATAACTGTGTGTGATGAATATCACCACAAAAAGACACTTTGGCACTGATTAAAAAAAAGTTCCAGGAGCCATCACAGCCAACACCAAAGGCTTGCCAAGATGTTCAAGTTAATGACTCATTTTCCATCCAATCAGGTTCCAGCTTCAAAATGAAAATTTGATGTCCGAGTCTGCTCAGATAGAATGCAGTCGTCACAGTCCCTGATCATACGCTGCCATGTATACAGGGGACAAAAATGAGCTGTTTTGGTCCAATCGTCTCATTGGATAAAAATAAATGTTAGCGCATGGCGGCGGCAGTGGGAGGCTAGTGGAAATCCAACTTACACCAGTATGAAGTACTCCTTACATTTTTTGATCAGTGTAAGTTTGGAGGTTTAGCTTTAGCTTAATTACAACAGACACAAGCACGCACACACAAGCGCTCCCCTCCTTGGGTAACTGTATCGTGCAAAGTGATTTCCTACTTTAGACAGTCCTTACATGGAAAGAGCTCGGGGTGAATTTGGCACTGGATTCGATTCAGGGAGGAAAATGAATCCTGCTGGGGAATGTGAGCTCGGCTTGATGAATGGTTGGATGAAGTGCACTCGCTGTCAACTCTTTACCTCACAACACCCTGCCAGGCACCTCAAATAGCACCCATTCCCCAAGTTTTTCCTCCTCACCCAGACATGTTGGGGGTTAAATGAGGGTGTGTTAGTGTCTTCCCTTCTACAGTTTACTACTGTCCTCAAACTAACGCAGACTGAGTGTCTGATAGGCAGTGGCTAGTATTCCCAAGTGATGACCACTGTCAGGGTTTTTCCTTCCTTCTTTGCTCTGTGTGCTGGGCAGAAATTAAACAGTGGTTGCAGTAAACTAAATGGGTCAAGTGGGTCATTGCAGGCAGACTCATGGTCCAAACTGAGGAGAAGAAATGTGTTTGGCATGTCTGAGCTCATCTCCACTTTCAGCCACTTTGCAGTCTTCATCTTGATCTGATCTCCTCTCTCATTCTGTCCTCTGCTCTTTCCAACTCAGCTGTTTCTCACCTCTGTTAGAAAGAAAATACTCACATGCAGTTGAGCAGTCGTACCAAATAAATCTATAAACCCTGAGGAACTGTGGTGATTCTGTGAACACTAATTAGGTGAATACTTGTACATGGTAGATGTGCTGATGTGTCTGTTCAGACACCTGTTGATTCAACTGGAGGAGCACATGAGTATCGATAGCATGTCAACAGCAACTGGTAGACTGTGGATATGAAATTAGATTGTCCATCATTGCAGCTGTTACCACAGTTTATTTCAAACTTTGATATTCAACAGTTTTCTGATAAAATCAGCTACATACCTAAGTTCTTTCATTGTTTACTGACGGTCATTGAACCTCAACAATCGAGAACGTTTCAGAGTCAAACCAAACACCTCTACAATCCCCCAATTTCAACTTTAAATGCACAGTGTACAGTATGTCTTTTAGAGTCAACCACCCAAAAGACAACGTGTTTTACATTTATTTGAAATTACATTCATGCATTAGGTCCAACTAACAATGTACATAATAGAATTGAAATTAGACAGAGTTCTCAATTCGCTAGCAACATGATGTTTATCTGGACCAACGATGCAACCAAACATCACTTTATGGAACCAAACTTGGCCAGAACTCAACAAAAATCCACAGACTTCATCCCGTAACCAGGAACAATGCGCATGTGAAAGATCTATCAGGTCAGTTTGAAAAGAAAATCTCTATGGACATTTGACAGTCACAAAATCTGCTGTACCCCACAAACACAGCCTTGTTTAGAGCCCACATGTGGCTAGTAATGTAAAAAATAACAATAACAATTTTGGTTCTTGTGCAAATAAAAGACTAGTAAATTCAGGGAATGCTCCAAATGTGTGTGTAAGAAAACCTGAGATTTCCCTCCAAAAAAACAAAAAATAAATCTAAAACGTAGATGTTGATGCCTTTTGTTGACCAATTGCTACTCTGTCTGAATGTCACTTTAAAAGTTAACTAGAGTTCACACTAACTGGAGTCAAGAAAAGCAAAGGTCTGTACAAAAAACAACAAGTGGTAAGTAGGGGTAGTCAGATGGTTTTATGAAGCCAGTCTCACATATTTAGATGCACTTCAGAGATGTTGCACTAACTCCTCCGTCTTCTGTGTGCTTCTCGATTATCAGTACACATGTTCCAACTGATGTGTTCTCGTGTTGGAGCTCATCGACCTGCTTCATAGGCGACATGTCTGCTGCTGTATTCCATCTGTCACAAGATGCAAACAAAAGAAGGAGAAATCAGATTAGGGGGAACACCTGCACACGGATCATGGAGTGTTGTCATGAGCTAACCTGATAACTTGTTATCAGATAGCTGCTGCAATTTGACAAAGCTCTTCAGGGCTGTTTTACAACTGTTGATCTCTTGCAATCTGATAATGCCAGGAATCAGATGATGATTGGACTTTTGTGCAGACAAGATAGCAAGAAACATCAGGTAGAGCAGTTTGCATGGTCACTCCCACCCCTACCCACCACAGGGGCGGCCTACCAGGCCACTCAGGTGTCTCATCAGGACTGGAAACAATGTCCTATGAAGCGTATTTTGTGACAATAAGATGACTCCTTTTGGAGGTAAGGCTGTGGTAACTTAATGCTACGGTCAAATTGGTGGCACATTTTAAGTAGTTCAACTTAAATGGACTGCTGCAAGTTTCTACATGAATAATGAGTAATTTCTTATCACTTTAATTTAGTTTTCTATTAAAGGAGTGACACAGTCCTCCCGAAAGCAACATGACAGATGTCCGAAGCTGGTACCCACAAAACCTGAGATGCATTAGCAGCCTTTTAAATAGCAATTAGCCTCCTTGCCTAAGCGCTGACAGCTGGAAGTTTATCTCAGCTGTTTTTTTTTTCTGCTTTTCTTGTTGTCATTTGTTCTCAAATTCATTTCTTATTATAGAGCATCTTCCTTTGAGTCTGTGGAGTGACAAAGTGCAGTTAATCTGCACATGAATTAGATTGTTGACAGTTTGAACAAAAAGAATGCAAATATTTAAAAAATGTGCCAAATCTGAAATGAATAAATGACACTCGTTTATGTAAGTGTCATCAAAAAGGTCAGCCAGTGTCTTCTGTGAGAGTATCAGTATTTTATGTTTCTGTTGGAAATACCTCAGATATTTTTGTGGGGGTTTGTTTGTACATTTTCTGTAGTTTCATGTAGCTCAAACGTTACCATTTAAACATCATTTAAGATGACAAGAAGCATCCAGGCCCGCGAACTGGATGTTGTGTTATACCACATGCTGCCTCTAAAACAACTTTAAGAGGCTTTTTATTAGCTCATCCTGCCCAACCATATTTGCTGCGTTTGGTTGAGGAGGAGTTTCTCTGACCTCCTTCTCCATGCATGTGGAGGTGAGAATTGACTGAGGGAGTGGAATACTGTGCTGGTTCCACAGACACAGCCAGGGATGCTCACATTACACTGACTCTGACAGAGTGTGGTTTTAAATAGAGTGCTTGTCAACTCCTCCCTGCACAAATCCAGCTATTTTGAGGACAGCATGCAGGGGGAGGGACATCCAAGTAGATGGGCTAGAGATCAGTATCCTGGCTTGGCTTGTGCTCCTGTCGGTGCATGTGCACTGGCTGCATCAGCACGAAAGAGACATTGGAGATACAGGATAAAATGTATGAAAACTTTTTCCAAAATTGGCCCAGTTGCTATGAATCTTACAGGATCCAAAATGACTCAGACCTTTCTGACACTAACATGCAGAAGTGTCTACTACACCCAACGATGTGACACACCAGAAACTGATAGTTCATAATGTTTGCCCAAAGGCAGCGGAGTGTCTCTGAGTCGTTAAAATTGAATGGAATATCCCCTTAGGACCATGAATGTTCTCATGGCAATGGTCCTATTGGACCGTGGGGATACTCGAGGGCAATGGCTCAAGGAATTAAGATGATTGTGCAGAGACCCACTGATGTTCAATGCCAAACATGAGTGCCAGCACAGGAAATCGGGCAACCCTCATGGAACACACCGAGAAGTCGTAAAGGTCAGGATGCTAAAAAAGGTTCTCTTAAAAACCACCGACAATAGGCATTCTTTGTGCCAGGTATAAATAGATATCCAGCGTGGATGGACCACACTTTGCACAATACAGTGTACTTTAGACATACTCCTGTATTAAAGTCAAAGTGCTCAGTGTATATGGTGGCAGGAGTAGCATCCCAGCCCCTCATGGTAGTAGGCAAATGCCCTTTACTTTTAAAATTTCATGATACCTCTTGAACAGTCTCTGTGTATCTTACATGATCAATCACATTCATCCATTAATCCACGCACCACTGGGGTTGACTGCCATGCCGTGTACTGGCACACTCCTGGGAGCAACTTAGGTTTCCTTGTATTGACCAAGGACAAGCTGACCTACGAGGAACAACCTGGGAATCTTTTGATTGAGTTGCAATAGTCAAGGTGTGAAATCACCAGGGCCTGCACCAGAAGCTGTGTGGCCTGCTGAGTGAGGCAGGGTCTGATCCTCCTGATGTTATTGAGGGCATATCGACAAGACTGAGCAATCGAGGCCACATGAACCTTAAAGGTCAATCGGTCATCAATCACTGCACCCAGGTTTCTGGCCGAGTTTGTGGGCACAAGTTGATGTTAAAGTGTTGTTA
>JAUESF010000064.1:14579518-14582018 GCA_032274765.1 Malacoctenus tetranemus | reverse complement strand
TACAGTGTGTGAGCGTTCTGCCTGTGGACTTTCTGGTGGTGCAGGCAGAGAAACTGCTTGAAAGGATGGAAGTTGTGGATGGAGCTGTACCTCCTGTGGATAGAAACAACAAAGCCAAAGCTGCTAATTTCAGTAACCAGTAAACAACTTGATAGTCAGAAAATGTCCAAAAGCATTATGTTCAAACAGCAAAGTAATCAAAATGCAGCATCGAGTTTGGCAATGCAAAATGGGGAGGGACAGTGCTGGATGAAAAGGGAGGGTTTCTTTGAGGCCCCATCAAGACTTTTTTGTTTGTTTTTTTCATGACATTTCTGCTCGGTAAGTTAGTGTTTGCAATGCGCAGTGGTGCTTCCTACCAAGCAGCTGTAGTAAATGGGTGATGTGTTCCCTGTGAGGTCTCAAAAAAGCCGCGTGTGAATGCAGACCAAAGAAATCAGTCCCCGTTAAGACAAATCAAGTTCCTGGGGTGAATGCTGCCTCTGTCCAAAAAAAGGTTGAGAGTTCCATTGTTCCTACAACTTTCACCAACTCAAGAGTTCAGGAATTGCAGGACGAATATCAAGAAGTCCTTCTAGTCCAACCATAGAAGTACTTGTATAGACAAAGGATCCATCCATCCATCCATCCATCCATCCATCCATCCATCTAGATCGCTTCTATTTTTCTGTTTTCGTTATATAATAGTCATGGGAGCCTGGATCCTGTTTGAGCTTTTAGGTCAAGCCTCAGGCTATGATGGCTCAAATAAAGACTGTGCAGGACACTTTTCCCACTGTGTTTACTGCCTAATAGTGAGCTTCTAAACCTCTCGATACACCCACGATCTTTCCTAACAGGTATTTTATGGCTGCTTAGATCATGTAATTCAGACTGTCAGAATACAATACATGTATCCCCCCAGCATTTGAAATGTTGCACCACAAAAAAGGTTTTGGGTTGCAAAGAGATTATTTTTTCTTCATTTGTTAAGATGACGACGACGATGACGACGACGATGATGATGATGGTGATTACCATACTGGCTCTGTGTGCGCAGTGTGTGAATTCTGTGAGGTATGTTAAGGATTTAACTGTCAACATGATGATGGGAACCAATTGTACTCACCAGCTCTGAGTTGAGCTTTGCTCCATGATCAAACAGAAACATGTGATATGTAATCTCAAACCTTCCTCACAATCCATATCTTGTGCCTTCTTGCAGCACTGTGACAGCTGTGATAAATGCCCGTGTAAGGAAAAAGACAAGTCCGCACACTGTGAACACTGTAAGGTGAGAGAAGGCACCACCCATTTGACTTGGTATACCGAGAGAGTGTTCCACCCGTCGCTCATAGAAACTGTGAAAAAGAAGGCTGCTGGGACATCGTTTGTTGGGGACATCTTGACCTTGCCTTGATGACAAAGTCTGGTTTCAATGGTCCTCTGTGACACAGCATTTCCAAACACACTGGTCAGGGTTTCACAAGTCAATTTTTTCATAAAGGTGTCGCGAACAAAATCTTTTTGAGCAAGCAATGAGGAGAACATAAATACAACAGATACATACTGAATGTTATATATATCTATTTATTTAAAAACAAACACAATATAAAATGCAAGACCATATTGAATGACTGAGGTGTGATGTTACAGAATAGCTTTCTGTAGCTTTTATTGTAGCTAATATATATTTGATTCAAAAGCTTTAACCTTATCACTTATTGTCAGGCTGGGTTTATGAACTTTACTGCACGACAGACACAGCATGAACACTTTATGTTTACACAAAGAGGCAAGTAAACAGTCCAGAGTTCTATCACCAGAAACAGCTGTAATGTGGATAATCCAGAGACATGGTTGGCGACAGGCAGGGCTCAGAACATATAAAGGAGGAGCACCAGGTGAGTCTGATCACAGAGCAGCACAGGTGCAGCACATTAGGGAGGGAGCAGCAATCACACAGGAGGGAGGAAGTCAAGCAGCCTGCAACCAGAGACAAGGAGAGCTACCAAAATAAAGCAGGAAACACACAGCACAGAAACATGGAATGTGTGAGTAGCCCCCTCGACAGCTGGCTCCTGATGGCCCCCCAGCCTGGGCCGTCAGGACTCTACATTAGCATTTTCATTGCAGGCACTCTGCACTGCGTCCAATGTTATCATGGTAGGTTAAAGTGGAAACATTTTACACCTGAATTTATAATGCTTTGTTCATCTTAATATTTTCTTTTCTCAATCGCTCCAAACACTGACAGAACAAAAGTGCACTTCATTTGTGTCAATTAAAATTTAGTGAACAATATTTGGAGTGTTGGTCAAGCAAGCTCTTTTCGATCCTACTATATTAGTATCCATGAAAACCAAATGGTCAGTGTTCTCTGACCTTTGCACCTAAACAATATGTTACTGTAATGAATCTTGACTTTTTTTGTCTTTTTTTCGCTTACAGATGTGCAGTTTCTGCCATGTGTGTCCTGTTTGTGAAACTGTTTGCAAGCCAGGTGAGTAAACACATAGCA
>JAUESF010000064.1:14321130-14331258 GCA_032274765.1 Malacoctenus tetranemus | reverse complement strand
AAATCATGCGATTAATTTCGATTAAAAACTTTTAATCATTGCCCAGCCCTCGTTACAACACAAAACATTACAGTGATAAATGACAGCATGACATAACTGTGCTTCTCCTACTACAGGGGCTACCTCTCTCTCACAGCTTGATCCAGGTGCCTTTCCCTGGAGCCATCTGTGTACTCGAACCCGGCTTTGTGTTGACACGCGACTCAGCAGCAGCATCACCTGCGCTGAGAACAGCGTGCGCTGACAGGCTGACAAAAAACGCCAAACGCTGCCGCTCTCCATCTTGTTCTGGTGACTTTTTTGCAGCTGCAAATTAATTTTGTAGCTATTTGGGTTTTTTTGTAGTTGTTTATACTACGTCCCTTTTTCCAAAATTCTACAAACATTGTAAAAATGTAAAAACAAACAAACAACAACAAACAAACAAACCCCCAAATAATAATCAGAATAACATGTAAGCATGCAAGTATTTGGGAGAAATTTACATGTGTAACCCAAACTCTCATCATGAGATAAACACTGTACACGGGATGAGAACTGCTGATTTTAGTGAGATGCTGCTCATCTTTTGAAGGAAACCTCAAAGCAAACTTACAAACTTGTATCTTGGGACCCCCCCCCTCCCCACACACACACACACACACACACACCTGAAGCAGTGTAACTTCCATCTGGATGGTGGAGGGGAGAAGAATTAAAAAAGGGAGCTTGCGAGGAGCTCTTGATGCTGGCCCACAGCTGCTGCCCTGGGGTCAGTCCAGGCGTTTGTCAGCGCAGAAGATCTGACAGTACATCAGCATGGAGAACACCAGGGCCAGGATCTGACACGAGGGGACAAACATGGGAAGGAAAAATTAAACATTATCTGGCAACCGTGTCCTGTATTGAGGACCGATTTCTGATCGAACGTGTGTGTGTGTGTGTGTGTGGGAGCCGGTGCAACGGCGACCGAGGCCTCCGGGGAGACTCCTTGGGATACGGTGGTGGAGACTGGGTACCTGCACGACTCCGATGCACACGCCAAACACCAGCACGGAGGGGATGTTGTCGAGCAGCCACTGTCTGGCCTTCTGGTAGCACGGCTGCACAACACGGAGATCAGGAGAGTCAGAGGGGCATTCAGGCCTCCGTGTTCCAATGCTCAAGCCTGTTTCACCCTGAAGGCACTGAGTGAAGGAGCAGGAACCTGTTCTAACAGTATACCCCCCCCCCCATCCCATCCCATCTGGTCCTTGATGCATTGGCTGCTTTGGGGTTGTCAACATTGCACACAATGAAAAACTAGATTCACTTTCAGGACTCTGCAGCAGATTCAGAAAAAACAGCTTCTGCTTTTATTTTGAAGGCTTCTGCTTTTTCGTTGGACAGCGTGTGCGTGGTTTTTGCCAGGGTTTGGCTTCGCTATAATGTGTTGGACATTAAAGAGCAAAGAGTAACCCCAGGAAATGGGGTGAAAAAAGATCTTTTGGGCAAAATTGTGAATAATTTCCCTCCCCTCAAAGTGAAAACAATGGTTTACAGACAGAGGTTATTCAGTCCGAGTGCACCAACCTCACTCCACCCGTCGACGCACTGATGGGTCCCCACGGAGCAGCAGGAAGAAGGCAGCGTTTCGTTCAACACCTGATACCAGTCAGTCTTGTTGGTCACCCCGCAGCACTTGAACTGGGGAAAAAGCAGGCCTCGTTCAGGACTCGCCACCACTCACGCAAGGCTGACCAGAGTCTCCCGATTGGCCGAGGCGGCGCACGTTAACCGCCACGCCACCGCGCGCTGGACTAAAGCAGGTGTCAACACCCCCGTAAATAGACATGCTCACCATTTTCTGGACGTTGTCCCAGGATTTTTTCAGGCCGGGTTCTGAGTTATAAGTCTTCATCCCCTCCTTTAACTCGTTCTGTGCTTTTGAGTCCAGCTGAAGGAAAAAAGAGGCAGAAATGAGGGAAACAGTGTTGAGGATTCCCACAGCACTGGTGTCAGTGTTGGAGCAGAAGCACTGCTGTCTGGAAGCACAGAGTGGGACAGATCTGCTCCCCTCTTGCGTACTGGCGTCTGGTCTCTGACCACTAGATGGTGCTAAATGCCACATAGTGGACCTTGAGTTTTAAACCCTGATTTTGAACGGCGGTCTCACCTTCTCATGGAAGATGTGGATGACCACCACGAGGGTCACCTCCGTCAGAACCAGAAGCAGCAGGATAACGAAGAACTGAAGAGAGAGAGGGGATGATGTCATCACGTGTCACCATGAGCAGTGAGATCCAACAACAAGCAGGAACTCCCGGGGGGTCTGAATTTGCCCCCCCCCCCTTTGCATCAGATTATTTTATCGCACTGAGTTTAGAAGGTCTGACTGTAGAAGGTCTGACTGTTCAGCGGCTGCTGTTGCACGTGGTCCCCTCGTCCCTTCACCCCCCCCACAAAGGACACTCACCATGAACAGCAGACACCGCTGCTCCTTCAGGGCCCCGAGACAACCCAGGAAGCCCGTCACCATGGTAATGCCGCCGGCGACCAGCAGCAGATTGGCGGCCGAAAGGGACGGGAAGGACAGGGGAAGAGAGGAAAACTCCGCCTGCGTGAAGGACAGCCAGACCCCGACGCCAAACAGGCCACATCCTCCAAGCTGTGCAGGAAACACGGCGTCGGAACTGCGTCAGGACGGATCAGTGACCCCGCGCGCCGTGTCCGTGGGACTTACAGTTCCACGGGCACCGACACGGAGTTCGTTCTTAGGGTGATCAAATGTGAGTTTGACACTGACTCGGACGGGGGCAAATACAAACCCAGAAGATGAGATTGAAGACGAACATCAGATACTTGACGCAGCACAAACACTTCCGGGACACCGACATCCTGCATGGGGACACGAAAAAAACCAAGGGAAGCACAGAGAGAAGTGAGGGGGGGCAGGGGAGGGGGGGGGGGGCTAAAAGCAGCAGCCAGGAGGCAGAGCTCTGAACTCAGTCTGGCTGAAGGTCAACAAATCAAGGCCAGAAAGTAGTCGGACAGCTTGAAATGCATGGTGCATTGTGGGAAAAATATCAATTCAGCATCGGAACGAAATTGGAGAAACGCGCCACCGTCTCCTCAGACTCTCACCGGCCGTGAGACAGCGGCTTTGCGGCGTCACGCCACTGAAATCCTCTCCGACTTGCCTCCGCGTGATCACAATGGAGCCCGCCATTTGCCTCTGGACCGAGGTGGTCGTCACGGTGACCGCTGGCCCCTCATACGATGAGGAACTGCTGACAGGAAGGAAGTGCCCCCCCCCTCCTCACTGGACATAATTATACTCTGGCAGGCGTTTCCTATGACTCCTGAGAGCCACAGTGAGCCTGCAAGGGCAGCACACTCCTAAAAGGAGGGGGGGGGGTCCCACTTTAAAACACGAACGATGGGGTGGACTTTTTCAGGTTTGAGTTGTATCACTAAGGACCAAACTTTTACTCCATTCACTTCAATGAAGAAATTACAGGAACAATAACCACACTTGACCTTTCCACCCCAAACACAGGCTGTGTCTCAGCGTGTCTCAGGTTCCTTCAGTTCACACTGATGCAGCAGATGTGCAACAGGAGAGTCAGACACCCTGAGTGAAACAGATGGAGCACATCTGCGAAGGAAAGTCTCAGCTTCCCATTTCAAAATGGTGCTCTGATATATAGATAAGACCCAGGTTGTGGAGCAAAAACGCGCGCGGTGCATCAGACCAAACAGGCCGACTGATGCCTGAACGGTCACCTGGATGGGACATGATACCGGAGGTCAAGACAAAGTTAGACCCGGTACAAGCAAACGCCACTGCCACCCGAAGAGGGGGTTGGAGTGCCAAGATGAGCGAATCCACAGGTGACAAAAAAACTAGATCCCATGTGACCCACCTGAGGGTCACAGCCAGGCCTTCAGGCAATAAAGCTACAGATATGATATAAACGTCATCTATGTGGTATATATGGCCGGAGCTGTGACATCATACAATGGTTCCTTGTAACCAGTGAGAAGCTCAGCAGCATAGGAGTAAAATGACATCCTGTAAACGCCTCCATTTAACAGATGTACACAAATGGCTTGTGGTGAGCTTCGCTTTCATTGACGTCTTATTTGCACGTATAGCTGCCGTCTGCTGGTCCATTCTGGGTCTGACCAGTGAGTTCTGACCACTGTATCCACTACACTGGCGAGATTCCCCATGTCCAGATAAGAAAGACAAGCTGTGACATCATCGTGTGGTTTGACGTGTCCCTGTCCTTTACACTTGGTGTCTTGCGGACACGTCTGGTCTCCTGCTCAGTATTTATGTGTTCATTGCCTTGTTTTGAGTTTTTAGAGCTTTCAGCATCATTATTGATGTTTTGTTTTTTTCCCCAAAATGTGCTCATTGGTTCCAATATATGTGGAAACTTTATGCTGAGAAAAAAAACTTTACTCTACTTTACTCAAAAAAATATATTCAATGTTTTTGTGTGCGTGTTTTTTCCCCCTGAATACAGATGTGTGGGGAGATTTAGAAAAAAAAGAAAGAAAAAAGTGACTAAATCCCGACATCAACAGTTATCTGGAATACTTAGAGGCGTCTATAAGCAAAGACAAACTACCTGGAGATGATTTCCACCGTTTTTCGAGAAGCCCCTCGGTCCTCGGTCCCGCTTCGGTGGGTCGCTCCGGGCCCAGCAGCTCCCCCCTCCCGCACTGGACCCTCGACTTGGATTTCCTCACTCCTCTCGGGAGTCTTTGTTCCACTCGGTCCTCCTGGCCCGCCTCCTTCCCCTGCGTGGACTCGGTCCGGTCGCGTCCACGTTCGAACTCGCTTTAAATTCCTACCACTGTCATTGATGAGGACTTTTGTACCGTTTTCTCTCCACCCCCCCGTTTATGAAAACCAAAACTCGCGTTTGTCTCTCCCTCCTTCCCTCCTCCTCCCGCCCTCCCTGCGTCTCCAGTCGCCTCTCAATTATTTCCAGATGTTGCCTCTGTCGCTCTGCCCTCCCAGCGCCTTTCCTCTTCCCGTTTCCAGAGAGCGGTCGGAATGGGACGTTCGGGCTCTCTGGAGTGAGCTGATCGTGCGGATCCACTCCTTACAAAGAGCCAAGACCAACTCACTTTGAGTCATATATATATATATGTATGTATGTATGTATGTGTGTGTGTATATGTGTGTGTCTGCTACTTGCTCCATCAACATTGGAATCACCTGGGACACCTCCGCTCTCATTCTGAGAGCTGCTGGTGGACTTTTTCTGATTTTCCTTTGAGGGAGTCCTCACAGTGTTGTTTCCACTCTGAAAAATGAACAGTGTGTTTGCACCATCTAAAGCACGTTTAGTGTAAAACAAAGTGATGAGTGTCATACCAACCCAATGTGCTGCTGTCTCCATTGTTTACTTCTACGTCCACTCTTTGACAACACATTTCCAAATGATTGATTTCAACACAACTCGGTTGTTCTTTTTGGCTGAAATGTATGAGATTTGTCTGAGATTGACATTTGTCTGCGACACAAACATTGGAAGACGCTAATGATGTTGTAGTTGCTTCTCGGTCTGCCGGCGCCATTTGGCCTCACTGTCGGGTGATGTGAGTCATGAACTACTGACTCAAAACCTGTGAGTCTCTTTATTGACTCGGGACACTCGTTCACTGACTCATTCATGCTACAGCTAACTGACTAGCTGCTAAGAAGAGAACAGACAACATGTCATTGCTGACAGGCTGCTATTCTAACTAGTCCTGTGGAAAACATCGAAACTATTTTTTGTTTCAATTCACCTCTTCCTGCATGAATGTGTGATACAGCCTGCAGCAAGCGACAGTCTGCCGGTGAGCTGCTGCCTGCCAAGCCATTCAGCCCAGTAACCCAGCCAAGAGGGGGGTTGACAGTACAGTACCTGAGCTGACAGTCAGCTTTAGTAGTCTGACTGAAAGCAGATAGAGAAATTATTTAATGCACATGTTGTGTTTGTCTACAGAATGATACATACACTAAACATAACACGTTTATCCCGTTCCACTGCTGTTCACTACTCAGTGACACCCCCTACACTGCAACAGTGGACTCACCCGCAACACCCTCCTTAAGTGAACGGTAGGGATAAACTATTTATTGAACACTTTATGCTGATCAGTAAAGGTAATAAGGAGAATCTACTGTTCATTCTAATGACAAACTACGATTAAAGTGTGTTAATTTAATGTCTACTATTTGGTTTTAATACTTAATTAAATTTAATTGAATATTATATTTTAACATTAAATAACATTACATTTTTTAACAATAAATATCAACAAATTCCCTTCTGGGATTAATAAAGTTGATTCATCGTTCACCTGGTTCCTGACTCATGATGGCACATCCTTATGAGTCCACTGGAGTCAACTCAAGTCCTTCGAGTCCCCCCTATTTCCGGTGTAGTGGACTCAACCCCGCTCAGCTCTGGTAGGGATGGCAGGAAAGTGGAATTATTCACTGTGCACATTAGTTTTTGTCAGCAAATGTATTCAGTGGTCAAAATTCTAAATATTTAGCCAGTTCCACTGTCGTTCACTACTCAGAGTCACAACCCCCCACACCCCCACCCCCTCAGCACCGTGGCAATGGACTCACCCGCTCATCTACCCCTCCCATACCGTTCACTTTCAGTCCGATTCTGAGAAAGGGACAGATTGGTGTGTGCACGTAATGTTAGTCAGCAATGGCAATGATTAAAAAATTTACTCACTGCTTTTTGGGGTTGTTTAACACTTAATTCATCGAAATATTACATGCATGCCAACATTGTGCGTTGTATGATTAGAATTTTTTTGTTTGAATTTGACAGAAAAAACAATTGTTCCACTCTTGAAGTTTTCATATTTTTCTTTTTTTATTCAAAATGAAATGGAGCAGTATTTCCCGTTTCAAAGCATTAATCTCCGAGGAGCAGGGGGAGATGGGAGTTGTATGCACAAACTGCGCATGCGCGTTTGCACACCGACTCAAGTGACTCATAAACCTGGTGCACTTTGGTGAGTGACTCATGAGGACTCGAGTCAGTAAAAGGAATTGGGTTCCCCATCACTACAGGGCGACTGAAAACAGTTCAGTCATGACTGTAGCCCCGCCCCCTTTAAATAGTCGTTCAATAGATTCAGCTCGGTCCTGAATGTTGCAACTGTGCTTCAATTATTCCTGAAGTGAAGACACACAACAAAAAACTGCTCCAACTTTTAATGTTTTTATTAGGCTTTTGAGGTTTTTCTCTTTAAACTGGATTTGTTTGCTTTTTTCCCAGTAGTTTTGTGACTTTTTTTTTTTAATAATAATCATCTGGTTTTTATTTATCCTATCAGTACAGGAGAAAAGTTGCTCAGGTAAATCAGCATTCACAGTCAAACTTTCATATGTTTTAACAGCATGATTTTTTTTCAATATAAGTCTCTTTTTCACAAATGCTGTTGAATTATTACAGGTTTACTCTGTTTTTTTTTACATGTTTCAAAAATAGAAAAAGGGTAAATAATAAACATTCCATTGAAATATATTTTATACAGTTTCTTGATTTTTTTTTAACGTCATGTTTTTTGATGTTTCTCTCTCCAGTAGAGTGACGATAAAATCAGACCCAGCATCAGTCTTTCTAGCACAGACCCCCATTCAGCTGTAAGAGGGAAGCCGCTCGTCCTCGTCCTTGTGTCTTTCCTGCTTTCTCTCTCTCTCTTCTGTTTCAGCTTGACATAACAATCCAAAACAAACAAAATACACAACTTTTTTTTTTTGTCCACAAGCGAGATCATGAACTTGTCAAACAGTGATAAACCCCACAGGAGTGTGAAGGGCACGGAAGGCACGGCAAAAGGAGGACAACAAAAAGGTAGAGGAAAAAAAAACAAGAAAAAAAGAATGACAGTGTCATACAGAAGTGTGGTGGGCGATGGCAGATTTAGTTTGTTAATTTTGACCAATCAGATACAGCCTCAGACAAACAACGAAGAGTGACAGGGGAGCATAACTCCAGGAAACGTGAAAAGATAATAATATATTGATAGTTTTTTTTTCTTTCAAATTTCCAGAGAATCACAAATAGCTTTGTTAAAAACTTTTTTCCCCCTTTTGAATACTTTGACATCCCACAATTCCTTTAGTCTGACTGAGAGAGAAAGAAGAGAAGACGTGGCTTCAGGTCAGCAGAGGAGAGGCTTCCTTTCACAAGGCCATTCATGTCAAAGTTGTCAGTTTTCCACACATGCATTTAAATTTGTTCACGAAAACAAAACAAAAACACAACAGCAAGAGATGCAAAAAAGAAGTTTCTTCCTCAATGTAAATGAGGGTGGAGTGGGGGGGGATGATGTGAAAAAAAATGGCTGACACGAGACTCACAGCCTGATGCCTTTGCTACAAACTGCTATCAAACTGCATTAGCCAGCATATACTCCATTCTGCTCACTATCCCTAATGTACCATTTAGCCTTGATAACTTGTCTTTTTCAAAAGCATTCAAGTCTGATAGAATTTGCTAGTCTTGAGGGAAGGTAGCGATAAGCTAACCTTGTACTGTTTAAGTAAATGTGTGTCAGACTGGCGTACTGATGTGTTCAGGAAAACAGGGTCAAAACCTCGTCAAGAACGTTAGGCTAACTGAATTGTATAAAAACAAAGTTTCTAGCTCGCTACTCAACCTGGAAAGTGCAAAGTGATACTTGGTTGTCTACCTATGTCGAGCCTAGACCAACTAGACAAAATACTGCAACTGGGTCATCTATTAGTTATTAGTTAGTTTATTCAAACAGTGTTGGCTAAAACCCTAGGCTATGCTCACTAGCCTCCATAACTCTGATGTGAGGTCCCTTCGTGAGATCCTTTGATTACCATTAGATGCAACCTAAAGTTTTAGGACTTGAACTAATATTTTTAGGGTTGCAAGTGGATAAGTTCTCTTGTTGACAACAAAGCTAAAAGGAGCAAATTAAAGTTAGACAGTCACAAGGCGTTAGCTAAGCTTGGATGGAGGTCTTTTTGGGGGAGCTAATTTCAGGTACTTCACCTATTTGGGAGTCCAGTTGGCTTTGCAAATAAGTCAAGCTAGCTCAGTCGTTAATCCTGAAAGTGTTTTTCTAAATGGTCTTTACAAATGAATCCTGACAGTGTTTGACAAGCAAACATTAGCTACGGCTAGGATCTGTTCACATTGTGTTGATTCTTGACCCTATGTTGAAAAACAGATGTGCACACTGAGCAGAGAGTCGAGCTTGACGCTACACGAAGATCAGTGATGTAGCAGTGAGAGACTAAACGGTGGAAGTGATCGAGCTTGAGTAAAGTTTCTCCGATGAAATGTTTTTCTGCTTTGATGCTGTGAAATCAGCAAGAAAACAGGAGACGTTCAAACTCGCCTCAACCAAACTGTTTCAGGATATTTATCCCGCTATCTCAAGGTTAAAGTTCTTCTGTTGAACGTCACATCAACACTTCGGGTGTTTCAAAAAGTCTGCCGTCACACAGCCCACTGGGTGTCTCAATGGGGGGGGGGGACTATTAAAACCTGCATGACTGTTGAATGATATGGGGACATATTGGTAATGCTATGATGTCCTATACATGGACAACACATCTGAGACAAGCAATACCTCTGCTCTGATAGCGACATGTAGAACTGAGGATGTTACCAAGGATTGCCTTGGAGAGAGAGAGAGAAAGAGAGCGAGAGAGAGAGAGAGGGGAATGAGGAATGTAAGTGACCTGTATTCGTAAAGAATGAGCGTGTGCTTTTTTGTGATTAAAGTATATTTTTTCGCAACTGGACACGACAACATGGTCTCCATGCTGGACTGGAGTATTTGTGCATCTGAAGCCTGTTTATCGTGCGTGTGACGGGAGTTGGGGTGGAAACAAACAAGCAAAAAAACAACCCACAGAGGCCGAAAAACAATTTCATGCAGGACTGTCAGGGTTTGTTTTGAGGTCTTTGCAGGTTGGCTTCTAATTACAAATCCTTTGAAAATAACTCTTTGCCAATGCAGAAAACAAAAGTTGTTGTCAGTGGAAGAGCCCTCAGTCCAGCATTTCCCCTTAAACTGGACACACTGTGGCGCAAAGTGCGAGAAAGCACAGAGCAGAGACGTCCCCATGTATTCGTCAGCACATTGTAT
>JAUESF010000064.1:14114123-14124835 GCA_032274765.1 Malacoctenus tetranemus | reverse complement strand
TTAACCTGTTTATGACCAGTTTTATTCAATCGTCTCGTTTCAGTGGGATTTACAGTGACGTGATGAAACACGAACAACGAACGGGTGAGAGTGAGGAAGCGGCGCGCTGACCGTGGTTGATGAAGGCGGCGGGGCCGAGCCAGAGCTGCGCGCAGCGCTTGCGCGTGGAGTACATGACGCTGAAGTCGTTGACGCCGGCGCGCAGCACGGCGCTGTCGGCGGGGCTCAGCTCGGCGATGCAGCCCAGCAGCACCTCCACCCGTTCCCCGGCGAACCTGCGGAGCCCGCTCCGGTCAGATCAACGCGTCCCAGGAAAAACGAGGAGAAACACGACGTGGCGGCACAGCTCGGGTGGGGGGTGGGGGGGGGGGGGGTCTCTTACCAGTGGCGCGTGGAGGTGATCTTGGCGCCGTTGGTCTCGGACGAGTAGCGGTCGCACGACTCGATCTTCACGCCGCTGTCCAGCAGGAAGGCACTGAGGTAGCGGGAGACCTGCGGGACGCCACGGGGAGGTTAGACCGGGAGGGGGGCGGGGACACGGGGGGGGACACGCCGCCCACCGACAGCTTCACCTACGTGTTGTCTCAGCAGCTCCTGGCGATGGCTCCCCAGCGCGTTGAAGTAGTCGCCCGCCAGCTCGCCCACCGTCAGCGCCTCGAAGGTGGCGTTGAAGTCGTGCGTGCGCTGGAACCGCAGCAGCGTCTCTTTGAGGTTCCCCCAGCGCCGGATCTCTGGTGGCGGGCTGAGAGGGGGGAGAGGAGGGGGGAGAGGGGGGAGATACGGACGCGTTCAGCAGCCTCGGACACTTCCTGTCACTTTTATTTTGAAGGATCCATCCCAGCAGAGTTAGAGGGAAGCTACACCGACGCTAACGCAGATTCATCATGAATAAGCAGGTATTTTGGAAGTAATAAGAGTATTAATACTTCTAATTTGACAGTAAACGTTGCAGCCGGTTAAAGGACTTCTCGAAACTTTCACAGTGATTTTATTTCCCTTTCAAAATAAAAGTTTCCTGATGTTTTTGTTGGTTTTGAAACGCGTCGTCGTGACGTTTTCGCACGTTCTCACTCGGAGCACGCGACGCCACAACAACAGCAAACAGGAATCACTGACGTCATCGGGCGCGATTACACGCCGCGATTCGAATCATCGACACGTGCCGAACGACAACAGTCACAGAAGTTACTCAAGAGTTACTCAGGAGTTACTCAGGAGTTACTCAGGAGTTACTCAGAGCGTCGACCGTCAGGTGGAGACGTGCTCAGATCCTGTTTGTCCTCCCGGCGTCTCTCTGACATTTCGTTTGTTGTCGTTGGACGCTGTTGCACCGCGCTGCAGTGCGGTTACTGTAACACTTCTGTTACTGTCAGTGACGCCATCATTCAGTTTCAGTCTCTAAATGCAAACCTTGTCACCGTATCACACGTTTAAAAACAACCTTGTTTTGCTTTTCGATATATTCACTGAATAAAACACGTAAACAAAGTGGATTTCAGGCTATTTTGGGTCCCGAGTCGTTGCTCTGTGAGGTTATGGAGCAGTTACGAGCGCTCTGCTGCGCTGGACCAGAGCGCCAAACACTCCTGCACCTGTAAACTGCTCTTTTGTACCACTTTAGTGGAAACACTCTGAACGCATCACTGCGCAGAGACGCCGAATGGTGTGTGTTTTATTCATGCTCCTCGCAGCAACTGTAAAAGGGTTTAATCCTGCTGGTCCAGCGCTGACAACGAGTGTGTGAGTGTGTGTGTGTGTGTGTGTGTGTGTGTGAGTGTCAGGTTACCTGATGTTCATCTTGTGGGTGCTGAAGCCCAGCAGAGGGTCCAGCACCAAACCGGTGGCCAGGTCATCGATCTCACACAGCTCCTTCACACTCATTCTAGTGCATCCGTCCATCGCCTCCCACCATCAGCATGCTGCAGACACACACACACACACACACACACACACACACACACACACATACACACACAGGTCAACATCAACAAACCCGCCGCCAGTTCAGCGCCCCTGCAAACGGCTCGCGCACACACACACGCACAGTCCCCTCACAGGACCCTCTGCTGCACGCAAGGCTGCGTGCACGCCAGGATGTGCACGCACTGTTGCGTGAAGATCTGACAATAATTAACAGGAGCTGTTAATGTCACAGAGGAATGCTGTGGCTGCCTCCGTTAGCTTAGCATGTCAGCTCGCCGTGTTATCAGCTGGGGGGGGGGGACGGGGAGGAGATGAGGCTACAGCAGCGGAGGCGGCCTGCAGCCGAGCGCGGCTGCATCCCGATGCTCCGGGAGTCTCCGCGGGAGCAGCGCGCTCCCGCCGGGATGCAAAACGCGGCCGCGCCGCACGCGCCGCCCGCGCACCCACCTGGGAGTCTTTCGTCGTCTGCGCGGGGGCCTCGTCAGGGTGACAGCTTCGGGGAGGAGCTGGCCGCTCGCCCGCCGCGGCTTCGGGTTCGCCTGCCTGGGAGAGTTAGCTTAGCCACATTCCCAGCTAGCTTTCCGCCGAGCAGCCGCATACGAAAATGGAGTCTCCCCCCGTCACTCCGGGATCTCGCTGCCCCGGCTGCCAGTGATGAATCCCGGCGGGAGCCCGAACCGACACGCATGCACCCCCACACACCCGCAAGCCGCCCCGGGTGCGGTGTGTTTTGTAGCCGCTAACTAGCTTTGCAAAGCTCGTCTTGTAGCAAAAAAGTTGATGAGCGACGTCAAACGCAACCGAACTACCCGGCGTGGCCCCGCCCACACGTCTGCGGCTATTGGCTGAGCTCGCGGTGAGAATTCTGAATGGAACTGCTTGGAGCGCGGTGATTGGTCGGAGCTCCCCGGAGGCGGGACTGTTGTCATTGGTCTGTCCGAGCAGGTTGAGCAGAGGTGAGTGTTTTGATGGGGTACGGGAGCATCGTCTGAGTCCGTCCGCAGGGAGAAACGACCTGAGACGGACGGAGGGAGAGTTTATTCAGTCGAATATGATAGAAAATGATAGAAACAGGGCTGCACGGTGGAGTAGCGGTTTGTACTGTCGGCTCACAATGAGAAGTGATCGAGTTTGAGCTTTTCTGATGAGTTAACGTGTATTTTTTCTGACATAACTTTTAAAAGTCAAGTTAGTTTCGGGAAAAAAAAGTAGCTTTTTCTTCCACCGACTGAAATAATTGTGATCACTTAAAGCAGACTGACCTCTGACACGCTGCTGCCGTTAAACCGAGGCGCCTTGTTTGGTGTGTACTCATCAGCAGACTGAACCTGCGCTCCAGGCTGTGCCCTGAGCCAGCGGCTCATCTCCAGGAGTCAACCGTCTCAGAGAGTCAGAAGCCCCCCTCCTCCTCTTCCTCCTCACACCCCCCCTCCTCCTCGCTCGCCCACTCTGCAGACAGGTTTCAACTGGAAAACAATCTGAAGGAGTGCTGCTGCATATTTTAAAGCAAGCAAAGCTTTCAGGCCCTATCTGAGGCAGTGCCATCACACACACACACACACACACACACACACACACACACACACACACACATTCACTGAAATTATAAACCTTTAGAATTTAGACACCTTCACAACAAACATCGATTCTCCACCTCTTTCCTGTTTTCGTCTCCTCTCCTCGTCTCCTCTCACCTTCACCTCCTCCATGTCTCCGGTCGGCGTTTAGCAGCGTTTGCCCGCGCGGCATTTCAAAACGAGCGTCTGAGGAGGAGGAAGGAGACTTATCGGGAGGTCTGATTCATAAATCAGCAGGATGATTCATGAGCCGTTGGAGCGGGGACTTCGCCGGAGAGGACGTCGGCCTGCAGCGTCGTAAATCAGCCGTTTGATGCCAGCGCAGCAGAGGCTGTTTGAGGAGCCGGCAGAGAGGACGACACGCGCGTGTCTGACGGCAAACTGGGACGAGGACTCTGGGTGAACTGGGGACTGGTCTGGATGGAGGTCAGCGCTCAGCCTCCGTCCTCCAGCAGCAGGGTGGAGGCTGATGGAGGAGCTCTGGTGCTGGTGTGAAGTCATGCCGCCGCTCGTGTCCAGGTCCAGGCCTGACGCTCTGTCCAGGTCGTCCCTGCTTCGTCCACTTCGATCAGCTCTGTGAGGCATGCTGGGAAAAAACAACCCTCCCTTCTGCTTTAGAGGAACTTCTACCTGAGACACACAATTAAAAGTGAGACAAGAGCTCCATTTTTAGGTGAATACACAATAAAAAGTGAGGAGAAAATGACTTGTGAGGAAAGGAAGTGAACTCTTCTGGCAGCAAATTGATTTTACTTGATCAAAACATCTTTAAATCCAAGAAAAAGTTGATTTAAGTTCTTATTTTAGGATATTTGGACTTAGAATATAAAGGTTTGATGGAAGTGGAACTAACTGGCTCCTCCTCGCACAAGCAACTCTGCGACGTTGGGACGAGTCCTCGCACCCGTGTCTCCGAGGCCCGGGGCGGCGTCATCTTCACTGGGGGGGGGGCGGGGGGGGGGAATCGACGGCAGCGCCGGCGTTTGACAGACAGCCCGAGCAGCTTCCCCCGCAAAGCAAACACAGCGAGAGAAACGGCGCCTCGGGGCAGCAAATACAAGGCGCCCGGCGCTCCCGGTTCCCTCGCAGTTCCCTCGTCCGCTCCAGCCGACGCTTCGCGGCGAGGCGACGGAAAAGAAACAGACGCAAACGTACAAATTCTATGTTTTATTTCTACTTTGTAACAGAGACAATTTGTGATTGAAACAAATGAAATACAAATAAAAAATACTGTTAAATTCAGTCGTTTATTCGTCTTAATTGTAATAATCTATTTCTTTTATTATATATTTATTTTTAAATCTACCCAGCGACAGTGCATGGTGCAAAACATCCCTGATCGATTAAAAAAATCCTACTCTAGTAAGCTTGCAGTTTCTAGGGTTAAATTTGTAAAAACAACATGGAGGAAGAAAAAAAAAAGGTGTTCGAGCTTAAAGAGGTAAAACCGTAAATACAGAGAAGCTTCTGTCAAAGATGCGACAAGCGGAGGTTTGTACAGCCGTGGACACGAGCAGGACGGAGGCCGCGGTCGCACCGCGGCTCCACACACACACACACACACACACACACACACACACACACACACACACACACACACACACACACACACAGATCTACGCGCTCCAGAAGCTTCAGCAGGACTTCGTTCCCCTCCTAGGAGGAGCCTGGGGGGCTCTGCAGAGTTCCCAGCAGCCTCGGCGACCCCCCCCCCCCCGCTCCCCGCGGACCCTCCGTCGGTCACGTGACATCAGAGAGATGCTCTACGTCTCTCAGAGCCGCGAGAGTAAAGTCAATTTGTTCTGTTTCCGGAGTTCAAACAAGCAGAACGTGTTTCTCAGGTGGAGTCCGAAAACGAGCCTCGTGATTGGTCAGAAGTCGAGAGAGGGTGTGGTCACGCTACCCAAAATGTCCCCAACGAAACCGACTTCGTTCTCGTCACGAAAGAAAAACTGAGCGAAGGTTTAAGTTCCGTCCAGATGATTCGTCGAGAACGAACTTTGGATCAGACAAAAAAAAAATCGCATCAAAAAAACAAACTACTTCCTGTTCGTTCCAGCACAACCGCCAAAACCACGCTGACCACGCCCACTTCTGATTTCTGACACGACACCAGAAGAAAGTTCTGCGAAAGACTTCACACGAAGGGTCGCTCCGGGCAACGGCGGCTCCTCAAAAAGGGGAGGAGCCAGTTCGGAACGGAGGATCGGACACGCGTCGAATCGTCCCTTTCACACCGAGAACCGAAGCAAGAGCGCCCCCTGCAGCTCTCCGAGCCCCCCTGCAGCTCTCTGCCTGCACTCACCCACCACCTCCCTCACTTTGGCCTCTTTCGCACACCAGCAGCAGCAGCAGCAGCAGCCGACTCGTTCCTCCCTCTCGGCCGCATGAATCACGCCGGCGCGCTGCCATTTGTTCAGATTTCACTTCCTGAGTTTGATCTTACTCGACGTGAGTCAAGAGCGCGGCGAGGTGGAGCGACGCGCTCCTCTTCCCACGCCGGACGTCAAACCGTTCCCACACCGACGGGGAGGAAAACCGGATCCGAGCCGGGACTGGTTTTAGAAAAATGGTTCAAAAAAGCAAAAAAGTGGGAGCAGGACGACGGCCGAGTCGCAGCGTTTCCTGAACGACGACGGAAACTCTGATGAACCAATCGGTGGCAGCGACGTCGGCCTGCGACCTGCTCTCACCGGGAACACCCTGTTTGCCAGAGACGCTCGCGTCGCAGAGGAGCGACTGAAAAACGACAGCGAAGCCACGAACAGACGAGACGAGTCGGTGTGACGTCTGAACGTCTCGTCTCGGCTTGAAAATCCCCCCAAAAGCAGCTGAGAGAGTTCGACACACACGAGCAGGTCGGGTGCTCTCATATAAAGGTCAGTATCTGCACCATAAAAGGTAGATTTACTCGATTACTTTGACAGCACCGGTTCCTGCCGAGGGGTCAGAGAAGCGGCCCACCGCAGCGTCTGATTATCAACAAAAACAAACTTGTTTGTTTAATCCGTTTACAGCTGTTCAGTGGGACCAAACTCAGCAGCAATACCCAAAACCGACCAGCAGATGGCAGCAGAGCTGTCAGACAACACACCAGAGGGCGCGAGTTTTCTCCCGCCAACAGGTTTCTTTCTCTCTCCCCAGCTGCAGCGTCGCCACGCTTTCAAAAAACAAACAAACAAACAAACAAAAGGTGCGAGCGGGCGCGAGGTCACACACACAGACAGGACGACGCGGCGGCGGCGAGCACACAGTGACCAGCACGACGGCGAGCTTCAAACAAAAGGTCGTTTTTATTCGTCTTCATCGTTCAAGTGAGCTAAAAACAAAAGAAAAAAAAAGAGGAAACATGGACTCCGTCTCGGCGACCGTTGGGACATTTGTTTGTTTTGTTGTTTTTCTTTCCTTCGTCGTGGGCGAGTCCGCGCTCCAGCGAGCGACACGAGGCGGTTTCTGAAAGAGTTGGGACGGGCGGAGTCAGCTGTCGGGTCGCTTCCCCCTCAGCTGCGAACGGTCAGCGCATCTCAGCTGTAAGTGGGACACACACACACACACACACACACACACACACACACACACACACGGTCTATGAGGCCAAGCTGCAGCAAAAGGAGGCTTGGCATGGCGGTTTGGAAATAGAGGATATTCCCCCCTGACAGCAGCAGCAGCAGCAGCAGCTCTCAGTCACTGACGCCGCCAGAAATGTGCTGAAGTTTGGCGACGGGTCCGAAATGTGGTCCCAGAGGTCTGAGGTGGTCTGAGGTGGTCTGAGACCCCCGCCCCTCCCCAGGAGGGACGCCACACACCCCCTCCGAGGCTTTGCCTGCCCTCAGGTTGTGAAAATTACAAGGAGACGCTTTTTTTTTTTTTTTGAGCGCGAAAGCTGAGCGAGGCTTTTAATTTGAAGGCCCAACTTCCACTGAAAGCTGCTATAAAGGTGTTGTTATTAAGTTTCAATGAGGGGAATTTGTTTTATTTTTGAGGACATTGTTGAACATTCAAGTAAATTTCAAGTAGTTTGGGGAAAAAAAGTAAAATTTTGCCAAGTTTCAAAAAGCGAAACTTTCAGAAATTTTACGTTTAATCTACAAAAATGAAATGTTTCAAGTTTTGTTCAATTCTTCATCATTTTATCTTATAAAATATATTTTCTTCCTTTTCTTCGTCCTTTCGAGGCCTCAAACTTCACACCTTTAATTTCTCGCCCGTCCGTCTGAACCTTTGTCAATAAAGCTCGTTTGAACGCTCCGCCCGTCCCAACTTTTTCCTCTGTGAACATCAAACATTCACCGCTCTCAGATCGGAAAGGACACGCGAAGGTCGACGAGTTGCGACACGGGAGCAATCCTTCCCAATTTTAAAAAATAAAAGGTTCAAGTTTTAAAAAATAAAAGTGCTTTTATTGCGTTCTTCAAAATGTCCCAACTGTGACGGACACGGAGTTTGGTAATATCAGTTTCAACGTATCTACATGAAGGAAAGAAAGGATCAAAGAAACGAAAACAAAAACAAGCAAAAGAAACATTTTCACATCCATGACTGTGAGCTCGATGATTTTCAAAATAAAAGAGAGGGGGGAGGGAAAAAAAAGACGTTTGTCTCCAGGTGAATTCAATTCATTCATGGTTTCACCTGCACATGAATCCACCTGTGCAGCCAGTGTGTGGTTGTATGTGCCGTCACCGTCAGACCGTGCGATCTGCCCCTCCCCCTGCCTCCCCCCTCCTCCCCCCCCCTCCCCCCAGCACACAGACGCACACGGACCTTCGGAAACAAGATGTACAAAAGCTTGTGTTTAGCATTAAACAGTGCAGAGGCTCAACATAAACAGCTGAGGCTCCTCTTTCTGCCTCACCCTCCCTCCCTCCCTCCCCCACCCCCACCAGCCAGGTTAGACTCTTACATCATAAACAGCCAGAGCTCGTTTCTAAATAATGACGGGAGCAACAGAACAGGAGGAGGAACAGGAACAAGTGGAGTCGCATCCATACCGAAAACAGCAGCTCAGTCTGTCTCCATCTCACTTTGAAGCACACACACACGCACACACACACACACACACACACTCACACAGTCGCACAAAAAGAAAAGAAAACAAATCGCACACAAAAAGCCGCACGAACATTAAAAAACAGCTTTAGAGAGAAGAGACGCGATGGAACCCTGGACACTTGTTTTTCTTTGTTGCCGTTTGGTGACGAGGGAGAAACAAGTTTGGGAGGTAGAGGAAGAGAGAGCCGACAGGGCGGGGCTGGGCTGGGGGGGCGGGGCTGGGCTGGGGTTGGGGGGGCGGGGCAGGCGGGGTCCCGGGTTGGAGGGGGAGTGGGGGGGTGGAGTGGAGTGGGGTCCCAGCGGCTGTTATTTCTTGGCCTTGCCGGCCTTGGCTGAATTTCGCGGCGGGGTGACCGGCCGGCCGGAGCCCATCCCCGCCCCCCCGCCGTAAGGATACAATTTCTTGTCTGCCGGCTTCAGGATCTGCGAGACACAAGGACGGAGCGAGTTAGTGGAGTCCACTGAAGGACAGGGACAGACAGAGGACACAGAGGAGACGTCCACGCATCATGTCTGACCGAAACAAAACAAACTCTTGCAAAACAACAACTTTTCTCGGATAAACTTGAGTTTTTTGTTGTTTTTAAGTCGTTTAACACTAAAACTAAACCAGTTCTAACTCCACTGTTTTCAACCAGCCAATCAGAAGCGTCTAAAGCGATGACATCACCTCCCGGGAAGTTACCAAATCACTTCGAGGTGAATTTATCGTCACGTAAACTCTGAAACGAGTCCCATTGAACAAACAGCCGATAACGTGTGTCCTTCATGTCCCCGCTGTCCGGTGCCCCGCCCACCTGGAAGGAGCACATGAGGGTCTCGTCCACGCTCATCATGGCGCCGGCGTTGTCGAACTCTCCGCAGTAGTTTGGCGCCGAGAACAGCGTGACGAGCTGCCGCTTAGCGAAGAACTCGTAGCCGTCTTCGACCACCTGAAGACGGGAACAAAAAAAGAGACGACGTGAGACAGAAAAAACAAGACGGCGTCGGGAGGCGGAGCCTGTCGCGGGGCGGCGAAAAGGGGGCGTGTACCTGGTGCGCCCTGCATATTAGGTCCATGTCGTGTTTGTGCAAAAACTTGGCCACCACGTCGGCGCCGAACGTGAAGGAGACGCCGCGGTCGTTCTCGCCCCAGCCGAGCACGTCTTTGTCGGGGTCGGCCCACAGCAGGTCGCACAACAACCCCTGGTCAGGCACGTCTGTGGGCCGCATTACTCTGCGGATCTGCTCCATGGACTGGAGGTCGGGGGACAGGCCTGGGGACGGGACGGGGGGGAGGACAGGAGGGGACAGGACAGGAGGGGAGGACGGGAGGGGACAGGAGGGGAGGGGAGAGGACGGGAGGGGAGGGGAGAGGACAGGAGGGGAGGACAGGAGGGGAGGACAGGAGGGGCAGGACAGGGTAGAAGGACAGGACAGGGTAGGGGGACAGGATAGGAGGGGAGGGGACAGCACAGGAAGGGAGGGGGGGACAGGATGGGACAGGAAGGGACAGGAGGGGACAGGACAGGGTAGGAGGACAGGAGGGGACGGGACAGGACAGGAGGGGAGGGGAAAGGACGGGACGGAGGGGAGGACAGGAGGGGACAGGACGGGAGGGGGCAGGACGGGAGGGGACAAGTCGGGAGAGGACAGGAAGGGATGGGACAGGGCAGGACAGGAGGGGACAGGACGGGACAGGAGGACACGAGGGGACAGGATGGGAGGGGACAGCACAAGATGGGAGGGGACGGGAGGACACGAGGGGACAGGAGAGGATGGGACAGAACAGGAGGGGAGGACAGGATGAGAGGATGGGACAGGACAGGAGGGGGAGGACAGGATGAGAGGATGGGACAGGACAGGAGGGGAGGACATGATAAACGTCGTATAAGCACCTTTCAACGTCCTCAGAGCACGAATCAAACGTACAGGATGAACACAGTGACTGAGCTTTAACAGGCCTGAGCGCGTTCACTCTGTGAACACAACACAGGACGAATAAAAGCCACTGGAGTGGGGTTCTACTGTGAAGGAGGGGGACTGACCTCCATGGCAACAGAAGATTTTCTCGTCTACGATGGCCGCCACGGGTAAACAGTTGAAGCAGTCTGTGAAGGTCTTCCACAGCTTGATGTTATACCTCCGCTTACCTGGTGGACACAGGAGGCGGAGACAGGA
>JAUESF010000064.1:13862238-13873571 GCA_032274765.1 Malacoctenus tetranemus | reverse complement strand
CTCCTCCATGCTTCATTCACCAGCCAGACTTTCAACGGCTCAGTAAGAGGCTTGTGTCAAAACTGTTCTGCTGCCTCGTAAATGTTGAGATTTATTGTCTTTTTCTGCCATTTTTCATTCATCAGAGTGCTTTTTGTTCACCGTTAATGCATTTTAATGCAAGAGCTTCATATTTTGAAAGAACAGCTGTGGAAAAAAAGACCCAGTGTCTCTGTGAGAGAGGCCATAATCCGTGGACCAAGTGTGTCCACATCAGACTACTAACAGACACTCATCATCAATTATTGTTGCTGATAGAAACGACGCCCCAGTTCTGTCAGAAACAAGCGTCTATCTGTCACAACATGCAGCCGGACCAGCTGTGTAATCAGGACTCTGAAGTGCATTTATCTTTAATCACATCAAACAGTTTTTTAAATGCTCCTTCAATGTTATCAAAAAACAGTCAAAGTCTCACAACAAACAAGGTCACAGCAGAGCGGCCGGCTCGTGTTGTTAGATTGAAAGTGGTTTAACGCCTTCATAACTTCACATTTTCTCAGTGATCATGTTGCTCTGCAGTGAAAGTTATTGTGCTGATGTGAAGTCGTCGTGTCGCCTGGATGGAAGCAGCAGAGCTGTTCTCGTTGTTTACGTCTCACGACAAGCTTTGTCCGGACAAACTAGGAATTGGAGATGAAGCGAGTGAACAGAAACGTAGTGGAGCTGAAATATCAGATGACTCTGTCAGTTAGTGACGCTGAGACGCACTGAGGATCACTGTAAACAAATTCGGCCTTATTGCGGCTCCAGATCTCAATTGATGGAGCAGAAAGAGATCAGTGAGCAGAAACACGGCGGCCTGCTGGTGCTGCTTTGTAAACAGAGTCAGACTGATTTAAATGCTGGAGCTTGTTAAAAAGAATTAAATAAAAACATTAAAAAGGCAAATGAGTAAGCAGGAGAGAAGAGAGCGTGAAGACAGACGTCTTCCCTGCAGCAAAAGCGACCAATCGGGCCGAGGAGGAGCTCCCTTCTCTGAACAAGAGCAGTAAATTAAAGATGATGCTGCGTTAATTAAGCAGCAGGATGATGGAGGCAGGACTGTCAGCCTGTTTAATGAGCCTGATCGCGGCTCTCCTCTCCTCTCCTCTAAAGTGATCACGACTGCTACTCTAGCCGCTCTCAGGTGCTGTTAATCAGAGGGACAGGAGGGACTGACTGTGAAAGGCTCAAACCTACAGTGTGTCAATCTGTGTCGCTCTTCTCCCTCAGTGCTGCTAAAATCCCATCTGAGGCAGAACAAAGGATTTGCCCAGTTCGTGTTGGTGTTTCGAGCTTGTTTATGTTTTCAGGTTGTTTTGAACAAAACATGAAACTAAAGTTTGAATTCGAAGTAAGAAGAAGCAGGAAGAGTCATGATGGGCAGAAATTGATGTAAAACACTCTTGACCTTTATCTTGTTGTGCTCAGTGATTGTGTGCTGCAGCTCCGTCCTGAACAGACTCAGCGTTTGGTTTTAACAAGCGTGTTATGACAATAAATATCTGGCTATTCAGGATCTGTGTGATCAATAGGTTTTATGTTTCCTTTGTGCTCGAGCTAATTCGCTACATAAAAATATCAGCACTTCCTTCCAGCATCGTTCACGTCAGCAGGATAAACATCTCTGTCTCCCTCTGACTCCCCCCCCTTCCTCTCCTCCTCCTCCCCCCTACCTTATTCCCACCATATCCATTTAGTAATTGCCCTCTGCAGCTGCACACTAATAAAACTGTGGCAGTGGAAGGCTGCATCACCGAGTCATTGGCCACACCCAGAGGATGACAGCAGATTTACAGTCTGCGCAACATGTCGTCCATTCGAGCCGGACTGTTGAATGAAAGGCGTCTGGGGCGGGGACCCTGGCCGCCGCCGCTCGCCACGTGCGCACCAACGTCGGACCATTACATCGGCAGTAATTTGTTAGATGATGAGGAGGGTTGCATTCAATTCACTCCCATAAAAATTTATCATCCCAGAGGGGCCATCAGTGAGGAAGACAGCATTACTAATGTGGGAAAGCTGCTGGTGTTGGAGTGGACAGAAGGGAAGTGGTGGGGAGAACAACGCTTGACCAAGAATCAGCTCGTTTCATTTCCTCTGGTCGTCCACGGAGGACCGAGTGTCCTTGCTCCGTCCTCTAAAATACAGAAGTGTGATATTTTCCTTTGTTTCCCACTGAGGCGCCCCCCTCATCCTCGCCACCCTCTCGTCCCCGCCGCCATTTCTCCGCCTCGCTCTCGCGCTCTCTTGCGTGCGCGGCTCCATACGTCTGAGGCGGCGGAGACGGGAGCTCAGTGGGGACGACATGACTTATTCAAGCATGAAGCCTCCATCCTCCACCGCCACCATCTCTCTGCTACTTCACTTTGCGGCATCCGCAGACAGCAGGGAGGCATTAGGAAGCGGCTGGGCGTCACGTGTGTGCCGACCGCGTGCCCGGCGAGCCAGCATGTATGTTTCCCTCCCCTCCCCCCCTTTACCTCCACATCCCAGCGAGCACCATACCGGCAAAACGAACACGCTCTGCATTCTAATTGCATGCTGCTCCTTCCCAGGCACCAGTCCGACACAGTAATGCACCAACATGGCAAATGTGTAAACAGCTGTAACGTCCTGCTGAGGAGTTTGCAGGATTACCGGGTCATCACTGCATAACTGGATAAAGAAATCATCGTTGCAGCTGCTCAAAAAAAAAACCAAAGACTAGTTAATATTTATGCACACGAGCTGGAACATAAAGTACTAACATGCACTGCAGCATGATGATCGTCTCTGTCTACATACGACTCGCTCTCATCACAGGCTGCATTCAATCAGCTGTAAACAGCAGGTGAATGCACGACCTTAAACATAAGCTCAACGGTAGAAAAATATTAATACAAGCAACATAAAAAATACACCAATCAAAAACTCGATACACACGTAAAGGAAGTACCGACTCCTTTATCTCGTTTGCCCACAGCCAACACAAATCGCACGCTGACATTTCACACATCAAAACCTCGACTTCAGCTGTAATTCAGCACAAACTCCAAACTTGTGGAGCGTAAACAATCCGTCACTTTCAACCCGACACCCTCACTGACCCGTTGCTCTTTCTGTAAAGTGCAGTGTGACAAAAGGTGACGAAACACTGTGACACGGAGCTCCGTCGACATCAGGAAAAGCTGCTTTTACTCTGATTGAAATCGAACCACTGAGAAGGAAAACAGAAGCTCCAAACAAAGGTTGATTTGAACTCGGGAAGAACGCGCAGCAAACACTACAAGACCTAATTCAATTTCTGCTGAAACCTCTGGTTGAAAAGGAGGAACAACATTTGTGAGTGGCCTTGAATTAGATTGATGTCACTTAGTGAGCCTGCATTTACTCTGCACTTGTATTTGTCTGATAACTGGAACCTACAAAGGGTGGAATTAAATCAGCCGAGCAACGCTGAATAAAATGAGAGCCCCCCAGCTCTGCACCACTCTGCTGATAGGGAGCCTGAATTAGGCAGCGAGCGAGGTAGGAAAAGGGCAAAATCTAATTAAAGCAGAAATTTATGGCCCCGTCAAAGCACATCACGCACACAAACGCTGACGTGCACGCACGCACCCAACAAAGTACGCCTACAAAAGAGTGCATGGAGATGTCAGAGGAGACTATCATCAGTAACAGTTATCCCTTCTCTCACGGGGATTCATATGTAGGTCTGCTGCAGCAAAGTCCTTCCATGAGCTGCTAACTGAAGTCCGTGTAACACAAAACCAACAACGCACAAAAAAAGTGCAGTTGCTCCTGGGCTGCAGTCACAGCGCATCAGGTAAGGAGGGAAAATGACAGAGCCTCCATTCGACAAGGGTGTGTGTGTGTGTGTGTGTGTGTGTGTGTGTGTGTGTCTGGGTCGAGAGCGTGAACTGTTTGGGACACAGTCGATAAAAAATGCAGCAGCAACGGGACCAAGAAGAAGAAGAAGTACCACGATCGACTGTGACACGGAGGCGCTCAATCAAGTTGGCTGGCGACGCAAAAAGGAGGCTGTGGAACAATGTTGCGATGACGCTGGACAAAAGATAACAGGAAGTGACAAACCTGTGCTGCAGTGGAGCTTTGCTCAAAGTTAGCAGGAGTTCAACAGATAAAACTGACCCACATATTTCTGAGCTGTTTGCTGGAGAGGAAACATCGTGACATCATCGCCGGGGCAGATTTCTACCGTCGCCTCACACAGGTGACGGCCGTTAAAGATAATTACCAGCACCTGCTCCACACGGCAGTCAGGATCATTTCAGGGGTTTAATAATAACCAACATTGTCCTATATTTTAAAGCCCGCCGTGTTCATGTCAGGGATAAAAGTAACGGTTCCAGAGAGCTCCACACTGAGTGCGCCTCGCTGCACTGCTCTGGTGATTAACAACGTGCCCTTGTTTAATTCTTTTTAATGAGATGTTTGCACATCTACCATTGCATAAAGCTGTAATCTGAGCGTAATCTCCACAATCCAACTGCTACCGGTGGCACATGGAGAGAGGAAGGAGGGGGAGGGGACGGACAAACACCTTGGCTGGCAGGTGGAAGAGCTGCTGGCAAGTTAACGTATGCCGGAGGAGACATATGTTAGCATAGTGACGCTGGTTAAATAAAAGGGGAGAAAGCCAAAGCAAAGGTCCTGAGTAATTCTTACTTTGACAATCTAAAAGGAGGTAAATCCTCCCCGGTGCGCCCTCCAGCTGGTGAGCCGCTGCCTTCCAGGACTTCACCGTGCTGCACTGTTTGTTTGCTCAAACAAAATATATCTGTCTTTACGAGCACGTGGTCCAATTTGCTTGACGTGCAGTTTCAGACTCGGCCACGATTCTGACCACAGGCGTCCCAACGTGGTGACATAACAGTGAGGAAGAAAGAGGCCATTTTCTTTACCCAACAAAGAGACATCATGAAGAGCCAGATGGATAAGCAGTAAGACTCCCAGAGGCTCTGCCTGATCAAAATCTCCACCATCACGGACAAAGGCCTCCTTCAGCCTCCTGTTCTGGCCCCGCGCCAACTCACCTCAGGATCCGACGCCGGGCACACAGTGTAGCTCAGGTGAGGAACACATGTTGATCTGATCCCACACAAACAGACGCTGATAGCGCATTCCGCCATCCAGAAACACAAACAAATGGTCACTCTGGAGAAGCGCAGACACAGAGCGCGCTCTTGTTCTCGGATGATTCCTCCAACTGTACCTCCTCCCGCTCTCCAAATCCCTCCCAAAACTTGTTTTATTAATAATGCTGCATAATGCTCGGTGTGATGAAACCCTGCGAGGCGTTCCTCTAAGGCTTGTTCTGACACTGGCTGGTTGCTGGCCTACTTATGCACAGCTTCTATGAGGGGGATCATTGTCCCTTGTTCCTCCAGGGGGCTTCTTCTTAAACAGCGTCCTCTTTGAACCTGTGGCCAAGTGAAGCCTTTTGAACCGACTGCCTCTCACTTGGACTGAAGAAGCGTTATAATGCTGCTTAGCACTTCTCGTATATCTGGTCATTTTTGGGGGGATTTGACTGCGAATTCTTGGGATATTTTACATAAGAAGCACACGCTGGCCTTGTTGGTCTGAGAGGAGGAGCGAGCACATTATGTTGAAGCTTCAGCGACACAGAAATGTCCCTTTTACCTGGTCGTCTTGGAAACTGGGGCCTTGGGCGGGGTTGCAGTGCTGGGCTTGGTGGGAGTTGCAGATGCAGTCTTCGGAGCTATGAGAAGAAAGACACAGTTAGGAAACACGTTCTTTTTTAAAAAGCCAATAAGAACACTGTAATGAGCTGCAGCACAAGACATTTATAGTGGCATATTACTGAGATATAGGTCAGGCAAATGTTTCATGCAGTGTGTCACAAAGATCTAGGCCAAATGCATTTATAGTTTAACAGCAGCCACTCTGGCATGTCTAATATGTGTGTTAAATCCATTCTGTGAGCAGCAATCTGCATGTCATCACATTAGAGTAAACACTCCTCCTTTGAGCCGGAGCTGTGAAACCACGCCATGTTAGCCCGAACAGCCTCCTCTGTGAATTTTGCTCTGGTTCGAGATGACTTTTTCACCAACCTAGGGGCTTTTTAGCAGCAGCTGCTGTGGTGCTTGATTTGACACCATTAGCAGTTGTGGTGGTTGTCTTTTTGGCTGCTGCTGTTCCGGTCGTTGACTTTGCGCCGTTGGTGGCGGCGCCCGTGGCCTTCTTCTCACCCACTTTCGCGGTTGTGCTCTTGGCGGTGGCAGCCCCGGCCGTTCCCGTTGGTTTTTTGGAGGAAGCTGAGGTCAGGTTGCTCTTTTTGTCTGCAGGAGCAGTGGGCTTTTTGGCCACGCCGTTGGTCTGAGGTTTAGACACGCCATTTGAAATGCGCGATTGCGCTGTGTTGGACCGCGAACCAGGTGTGGTCTTGGCAGGGGTGGTGGTGCCGGTTTTTGTCTTGGATGTGGGCTTGTTGGCAGTCTTGGCTTTGGAGTCTCCTGAGGTCTTGTTGCTGGTCTTCCCAGTGGGGGTTTCCTTGGCCTTTTCAGGCTGAGACTCCCCCTGACCCGTCTCTCCTGCAGGCTTCTGTGGCACCTCCTCCTCTGCTGGACTGGCTGCCTGGTTGGGCTCCTGTCCTGCAGCTGGTGCAGCCTCGTTTACTGGATTGGACTCCAATGCTTCCATTGACTCCATTGCTGCCGTGGAAACCCCATCCGGCTTCATCTCCACTTAGATGGTAGTGGTCCGTCTCTGCAGGGCAGCGCTGACTGGCTCTGAGCTCACAGGATGGTTGCTGCTCTACAGGCCTGCAGGCTCTCTGGAGATAGCAGCGGTTTGTCTGGAGGGAGAGAGAAAAGACAGCGCAACACCCTTAGTCAACAGCAAGACCAGACATGAAAGGCAGCTCTTGGTCTCTTCTGCCAGTAGGAATGTTGGTACACTGATAGAGGCAGATACAGTGTCTTATGATCCAGTGAAGCAACACACTCATTCAGGGGCTCCACAAATATTTGGTTAAAAAGGAGTGAAGCTGGTCAGTTTAACTTCCTCAGAAAGAGTTCAAACCTGCCTGTTCAATGTACATCCACTTATTGAAAAGACTTTCATCACACTGAAACAAAAAATGCACTGAACCTGGTGAAAAAGTTTCCATTTCTCTAAAAATGTTGGTTCTGTTACGTCTTTCAAGATAATTATGCGTTTTATGGTTTTTGGACATTTAGTCAAACATTATAAGTGATGTGAATCTTTTTTCTTAAATGTGTCAATTCAAACGGGTTTTTTTATGCATTTTTTCTGTGTTGAAAACGCCTCAAGAGGAAACAATAACACACAAATAACCTCTGTGCCAATCCGTCACCACCTCATGCCTGGAATGAACCCTTGAAATCAGTTACGATCAAATCATTTTATGACAGAATTAATGTTGTTTACATCAGTGGAGCAACAGGGGAAGTGGGGGGGGGCGCAGCATGTTTACCAGAAAAACAACACATTCTGCAAATAGCCCTCATCAATTTCAATGCCAACTGCAGTTGCAAACGGTCCCCTCTGTGGCACTAAAAAGCTCAGTGACACACTTGGCCAGAGTCGCTGCTGTGGGCTTTTTTTTTCCTTGGTACAAAACGGAATCAGGTTCACTAGTGTGGAAGACTAGTTTTCTGGGATAGTACACTTAAGGGAGAGCAAAAAGGTCTATCACGCAAACACAACCACACAAATTTATACGTCTCTGATTATGAATGAATGAGAAACATCAATTAAAGCTTCTTCCTCTTACTGAGTTAAAAGGATTTAAAAAAGAAGCTTGAAAAGAAGTGAAACTTTCCAAAAACGTGGAGACGTCAGGCGCTCTGAGTTGCACTGATTTTCAGTATATTTCTGTCTTGTCCTGTGCTTCCTCGAATAAGATTTATTTCCTCAGGTGTTTTGCTTTGTTTTGTTTTGAAAGGATGAGCGGAAAAGGATGGATCTTTACAAGTTTGGCCGGAGCAGCGAGGGAAGCAGGGGGAGTGGCAGGAAACTGGCCTGTCAAAGTTTACAAACAGAGCGTGGAGCCGGCTGTGCAGGACGTTAAGTGGTGAGACAAACACTGAGGCAACGCAGGGGCCGGCCCAGAGGAAGAGGCTTGGCCTGAGGAGCATGGGAACGGAGGGAGGGAGGGAGGGGGGGAGAAACGGGGGAGAGAGGAGACAGGGGGAAACGAAGACGTAAAATGAGCTCATTATTGGCCGATGTCTGTTTGGTTGGACTTTAAAATCCAGACATCACTAGTCATCCCACTTTCCACTGACCTAAACTTGTGCACACACACTCATTCTCCTATTTCAAGAAGGGGACAGACATGATCTTTATGCTGCCGGCTTCCTGGAAACAACTCCCGCATGCACACAATGTTTCCGTCCCTCTTTGGTCATCTTCGACTCATCCTTTAAAACTAAACCCAACATGTCAAAAGACCCTTTTCTGTCCTGTTTAGTTCCTTTCTCCGAACTTTTTCCCCCTCTTCGATTTCCTCCCCCTCCCCAACTGCTCCCGCTCTCCTTCCATCCCTCTGTTCTCTGTTTGCCTTTGCACAGATGGCCTGAGCAGCTGAGCAGGGCCAGAGGGGAAAAGAGAAAGAGAGAGGGGAGGGAAAAAAAAGGATCCATGTATCCCAAACAACACATAGGAATAGATACACAAAGCTAGTGCAACAGGCCGATGCCCAAAAACAACCAGAGAGGGTGAGAGGGAGCTGACGGGTAGCTGCTGGGAATGACTCATGACACACCCAATGGTTGCAGAGTGAGGCCACAAACTGTGTACAATTGGTTTAATTATAGGACAACTTGTAATCACTTTGAAGAGAAGGTAAAAAAACGAAAGAAAGGAAGAAGTTAAGAAAAAACCCAAATGCATTTGTGTAAATTTTCAGCCTGGATGACTGAGAATCTTCACAATAATCAATTGTCAAAGTCAGAAAGATGACTCTTGGTTAACTGTAATTAACAGTAAAGCAAATTGAGTTCTTGTGAGTCAACTGGAGCCAGGCAGCGACTGATGTCAGCGAGCGATTCCCAGCAGTGAATCATCAGCGCCAATCATTTCTAACTGCTGTGTGAAACACCAGGTAAAATGTCGGAGGTGAAAAATTTAATGACAGCAACAACGAGCCTTCAGACAGCAAACACAAAATATGCAAAAGTAACAACTGATTGCAAAAACCCACAGAGATGTGGTTAAAAAAACAAAGAAAATGTCTGTGATACAAGCCCACAGTTTGACTCAGATGTTGTGTCGTCTGTAACTGTGACCTGATTCCACCACCAAGTGAACCAGAAACTGAAACTATGTCCGATCCAAACTCCCTTGTCGCTCTCTGAGACTTTGGCGTTCACTTCGTGTTTGGCTCCTGCTCTGAAGGAGAGCGAAGCCTCCGGCCAGGCTGTCTTTAAACTACCGCTGCGTCTGTATCAGTTTATGTTGCTGCGGATTATAAATCCTGATTGCATGTCCTCCACAGGAAAAACATTTCTCTTTCTCCTGCGAGTCTCCGGACAGCTGCGAGATTGCCCTTCTGTGCAGCTCCATGACCGATGCAGCCGGCTCTGCGTCATCGGGCCCATCAGTCTGTCAGAGCATAAACAGCCTCAAACCAGGCAACGAACCACCTTATTGTATCTCATACTCTCTATAAACAAAAGGAGAGAGGACACACTCTCACCGAGACAAAACTGATAGTGAAACATTTGTTCAGACGACTGTTAGACCATCTAATTCTATAAAAACTGTTCAGTTGCCAAGCTTTTTATTTCTCTAGATGATGAAGTTTGGGTAAATGCGGCATCCTCAATGTGCCACAAATGTGCTGCAGCACTGTCAACAGAAACAACTTCCTCCGTCTTATGTAATTATACATGTTTAATAAATGTAATTGGATTAAAACCAGTCAATAACCAACTAAGTGAGTAACAAGGTCACTTTATAAACATTAAAAATGTGTCTAATCAATTCACCGAGCAAATCCAATGAATCATCCTTTTGGCTGGTGGCTGTTTGCAGCTGAAGTAACTCAACAACTTTTCCATCTCATTTATCTTTGGACTCTTTCTGAGAAAACCTTTCAAACCAACCGACCCCCCCCACACACACACACATATTCATTCAGTAACACACATTTGAACCATGAAAGCTGCTACAACTCTTGTTATCTCTAAGCAGCTTCACTAAAGCAACACAGGATTACACGTGTTCTGGTTCACTGCCACTTTAACTGCAGCTGTACAGGGTCGATTTACAGTGAGGAAAGACTTCCCAATCAGATTACATTGCTTTTCCTTACATAACATAATGCTAAATTATTGTGGCTGGAAACACTGATAACTACAAAGTTAAAACCTGTTGTATCTGATATGTGTATGTATCAAACTTAAAAGAGGAATCAAGTAAAACCTACTTTTCCAGAACATTTCCTCAGGAAAAAATTATCTCGTCATCAGAACTGTCTCCAATCTGAAAAGCCAGCCTCTCTCTGGGAAAATCCTCTCACAAGCTGGCAGTTTCAAACCATCAGGGAGGAACTGTATCCACTGACCTGAGATGCGTTGTCTTTTCATTCAAGACAGATGGTTTCGTTAGACACACTTGCATCCGTTTAAAAACAGGCTGGTTTTCTTGTGTTTCAGGGACCGTGTAAAAATGTTTGAGGCGTAAAATGGTTTAATCTGAAGAAATGTTTGTGGCCAAACTACTCCAGAAAGAGCAGCTGCACATCATCAGCTGGGCTGACCTCCCGTGGCCTGAGCAACACAATATCCCGCAGTCTGATTTTGTGAGAAGGTCCTACTTTCAAAGCTGTAACATCAATATAAAAATGGTGATCTATGTAATAAATGTTCTTAAACAAACATAAACCAACACTACATGTCATGGCATGCAATGTGATGCAGATGTTGATGTCTTTCGATCTTAAAAGGTGTTTGATTCGAAATATTTTCACCATTTACAGGCACTGAGGACCAGGAAAGTAAGAATGTGTTCAGCACTTCTGTAAACACACAACTTCCTCCCTCTTGACTTTGCAAAAATGTTTTTGTTGAGCTCCACAATGTCTCCAAGTCATGTGTTTGCAACTTCCCACTGAAAAATTCTTTGCAAGCCTCAATGATGAGCTACACTGTATCCAACAACAAAGGAAACCCACACGGAGAGCGAGCAACACAAAGACAAAGGCAGTGGTTTAAAGTGCTGGACCAGAGGACAGTCACTCTCCACACACACACACACACACACACACACACACACACACACACACACACACACACACACACACACACACACAC
>JAUESF010000064.1:13845106-13860438 GCA_032274765.1 Malacoctenus tetranemus | reverse complement strand
CACACACACACACACACACACACACACACACACACACACACACACACACACACACACACACACACACACACTTCAAAACTGTTTACATCATTAAAATGATGAAAACAGAAACCTTTGCTTGATTAGACGAACAATAAATTATACTTTTACCAAACTAGGTGTTGAAAAATTGTGCGCTCTAAATTAATTGCACAGTTGGTGCCACTGAAGCTGAAGCTTAAAGGAAAATACAGTGCTGTTTTATTTCTGTTGTTGTCATGATTATTGATACACCTAATAGGCCTCCAGCAGTAAGCTAATGATGGGCGAGCCAGCTCCGCAAGGTGCGATCATTCTCCGAGGGCATCAACTCTGCCTAATACCCACAATGGGACGTAAACAAAACATGTGTACGCTCATACTTGTGAGAGTATTCCAGCCACAATACTGTGTATAGGCCAATACTGTCAATAACTGGAAGGCATCCAACTCTGCTGAGGGATTGGAGCTTTTCTGACTGTCTAGACACAAACATGCTGCTCTTGAATAATCAGGTCATCAGCATATTTTAACAGAAAACTGGTACTTTGACCCCCTTTTTTGCATGATGTACATTTAACCACTGTGTGCATGTGAGGGGGGGTGTACTTGAATACACCAGGAGCTTACATTGAGGGAAAAAAACAGCTCATGGGTAAAACAATTTTGCTTTGCTACTGCAGGGTAGCTATGATTCATTATGCAGATCAAAATTGAGACGCGGCGGCGTGGGTTATTGAGCGAAATGTTAAGTTAATGTCAAACCTCCTCGCAGGCTGTGGTGTGTGTTCACATCTAATTGTGACCGCTGTCGGTTAGAAACAAGAAACTCTCCGCCTTTTGAACACAAAAGCCCAAATCAAAGTGCCCCCGCTCACTCCCTCATTTCAGCCCGCCAACCCTCCGAGAGCGCGTATGAATCGCTGTTGTAGAGAGACAACTCTGCTTTCACAGTACACAACTCACACTCTCACACACACTCTCACACACACAAACACACACACAAACACACACACACACACACACACACACACACACACACACACATTCAGTGAGCCTTCTTCTATCCTCGGGGCCTACTCTAAATAGTAGTCAAAGGGAGGGATTGTGGGGGAAGGAAGCAATGGAGGTGGTGGTAGTGGGGGTGGGGGATGGAAGATACCAGAAAAGATGCAAAAACAGCGTGAGTTTTTGGGAACAACACAATCCAATCATGACACGAGCTAAATCAAGCTAGATTGAAATTCAGGAGACATAACTAATGCATGTGATAATAGCATCGCGGGTCCGAGCGGCGAGGCGACTGAGTGTCCGTTGGTGAGGTCGGTGTTTTGAAGGCATTTTTAACGAGCGCGCGGTGGCCTCTCACCCTGTAATTGAGCTGCTTTTATCTCCACATGAAGCAAAACAACAAACACTCGGAGCTGAGGTGTTTGCTCTTTGACTCTGCTGATGGACCGTCCTCCTTCCTCTGCCTGCTGCTGGTGGATCCAGTGCCTCTTCCTTTGCTGAGTCAGATGCCGTTTTCCTACTGTACAGCATGAATATTATATCTGTGTATTTTGGGATTCCATGTAACCTTTTAGCTCTTCCTTCCTTTGTATCACATTAAACAGCACAACTGCTCTGAACCCTTCTATTCACGGATCGTGGCCGTGCACAGCTGCTTTAATAATTTACTGCTACGCTGCTCTCGGCACTGCTCATGGCCAAGTGAGCTGATGCAAGTGGTCTCACATATGACGCAGTTTTACTTGTAATCATGAATACAGATTAAAAAAAAGGTGGAGTGTTAACATTTTTTCATGTGTGTTTATTACTCCCCCTCTCTGCACGGGGGTAAATGTCACATTCAAGATGCCACACGCTGGCATGAGGCCCCAAATTGTCCATTCAACCTACTCTGAAGTACAACAGTGGTCTCAGTCAACTCTGGGTGCTTTTCAGGACTGCTTCCACCCATCAGTTCCATTGGTCACTCTTTGAAATGGATATTTGTGATAAAGAAAAACCTTGAGGACACACACAGCTCCCACAGTTTTGCCAAGTAAAAGCGCTGGCCGCACAAAAACAGAGATTCTCACAAAAACACCACAAATTGTTTGCTTTAAGAGTTTTCTTTAGGAAGATTTAAACCTCACAACTGACTGGCTTGACTGAAAGAATTAGCAGTTTTCAAACAAATTATTAAAGCTGCAACAACATCATCAGTTCGGTCTGTTTATGCTGCTGCACTAGTTACTCTGCACCTGTGACATGTAGTGGCAATTACTGAATCACAGCCATCATTTCACCTTCTTGACGTTCATTACAGCTCCCTACAGTCCACGAGGGAACGCTGAAGAGCCACGCTGATTTACACCAAACACGTCCTTAATGAGGATGTGCATATACATGGAGAAACAGAGATGACTGCAGCATGTGTGGGAGTCAGATAAGAGGTGTTCAGGATAAATGGCACCCAGGTGGATCCACCCACTGAGTGGGTGAAGGCAGCGTTTAGACGCTTCCCCAAAACAGCCCTGACCTGAGGTCAAGAAACTGCCTCTGTCCAGCACACAAATAAACTGCAAACAAAGCCCGCTGCTCTCAGTGACCACAGACTGTGGGAGGCATGAGTGAACCGGGACAGAGACGGGAGGGAGTGGGGAAGCAGCCAAGAGGGGGGAGGGAGACGGAGAGCAAGTTTCATAATATCAAGCTCACTTTTGCCGGACTAATAAAACCTACTGAGCAATGACACTGAAGTACAAACATGGTATGAACTTTAAAAGTTTACACCTCAATAAGGTCTGAAATCCTCTGGTGAAAACCAACTTGGCCTATTTTGTTGAATTCTGACAAATGAACACACCGGTGACTCTGCTGCTGCTGTTACTCAGACCTACCTCTCACAGACGGCAGCGCTACAACACACTAACTTGTCCTCTTTTTTGCTGTCAAGTAAAGTCCTTCACACTGTCCCGTAGAGTCATTCCGACCAAGTGATTTCCAGAGCTGCTGGGATGCTCAATAAACCAAAGTGAGACAGAACAAAACCCCCACTGAGAAGGAACAAGTCTTTTTCTGTCTCCTTGTTAACTTGGCTGCTGGCGTGCTGGAGATAGAAAGCACCAGATTGTGTGACAGTCACCTGGATCACAGAAACATGTGATCAGAAAGGCTGGCACTAATCCTGGGAAGTCTCTAAAGCCTCACAACTTGGTTGTTACGATGTCCTCCAGTGATAATACAATAACGACAACAATTATTTACAAGGTGGTTCAAGGAAAGCTTCTTGTTGATAAAACAAACCGGTAAAAAGGCAATAATGATGTCGGAACCAGACAGAGAATAGCAGTGTTTGTATACCTTCATGCTGTCCCCGATACATCGTACATGTGATTCTACCACCTCCCCTTCCTACAGGCTGAGCAGCTGACAGACAACACACACATGCATACACTCAGACCCTGTCCTTCCCATGGTTGCGCCCGGGCTCAGAGAAACTCGGCCCCCTGGGGACGGCCAGATTAACACATGACAGAGCTTGTTAACCCTGGACAAAGAGAGATGCTAATCTTGTACAGTCGGCCACGACTGTCCTCAAACAGTGCACAGACACACAGGGGGAAAGATAGAGAGACAGAGAGAGGCGAAGAAGAAAGACAGGAATGAACAAGGGAGGAACATTTAGCTGTAACAGAGGCCTCAGTATGTCCCAGAAAATGAGACAATGCTGTGGGGAGAAAAGGCTAAAGGGGCTATCAGCCCCCAAAACAATAAGGGGAGAGACAGAGCCTAACTCCCAACAAGGCCCCAATGGCGCAGGCCCTACTACAGCCTGGCTGTGATCCACTGCCTGCAGGGAGGACCAGCAGGACAGCACACAGCTCGACTGTGGGGATATTGATCGCACAGGAGAAAGTGGGAAGGCGGGCGGGTGGGCAGCTCCACAGATGGCCAGGGCAGAAAAAAAAGGCAACAGAGACAGACAGAGGAAGTGCATTAGGGAGGCAGGTTCCTCTGATGCTGTTAGCTGGTCCCGTGGGAGATAAGAGAGATAGAGATGACATTGGTTCCAATAGATGACAATTAAAAAGGTTGCGGGGGCCAAAAAACAAGCAACAGCAACAGAAGAAGGGCGAAGGAAGGCCCAACACAAGAATGGATTCTAATTTGTAACTTGAAGAGCTGCTGGAGCATCTCCATAATGGGCTGGCTGCCCACAAGCGCGCTCCACTCTGGGGGTAAATAAGATCAGGCCGGCCCAGGACCAGCTGGTGGCTTGGATCAATGACATCAGATAGAGCACATGCAAGGATGGAGGAAGATGGCAGAACCACGGCATCTGGACAAGGGCGACCGAAACATGAGCGAGCGGCTCCAGCGCCCTCTCCTGGGACCGTACAGGGCCACGGACACCCGTACGCAATGTACAAGTGGAGCGCCTGTGACCGTAAGAGGATTATCTCCTTCTGTTTGAAGTGGAACACGGCACGTTCCAGATGGAGTCCGATCTCTTGCAGGTTGCCCAAACTGGCACCTCCCAACTATTGCTTTCTAAGAACCACACATCTGGCTTTTTCCAATGCTACATCTGCCCACAAAACACAAGCGAGCCATTTCTAACCACAGCCACAGAAACCACAAAGACATACACTGAGCACTTAATAATCTGTCTCAAGCAGGAGCAAAACGAACAAAACACTGGAAATGAAAGGGAAAGTGATATTTTAACACTAGTGTGTAGTCGCACAAAGGGCCAGCCATTTGTGGATAGTCACTGAAGGTTGGGTAGTCTCTGATTTAATAGTGACCAACTGAAATACTGGGCAAACATGAATTACACGTTTAAAGGGGGCACTGGGTCTACTCACAACAAAAGGTGTTGAGCCAACAAATAGAGCAAACCATAATTCAGTCCCATTTTTAAGATGTCGTTGACACAAGGAAAACATCGATACACATGAAAAATCTGTGTCTTGAAGCCAAGCAACACGCCCGTGAACTATGTCCATTCTCCATCCTCCCACTGGAGGAATTCAGGGTGTCCAAACACAGCAAATTACCGCAGCTGCTGCAAATACGGTCTCAAAACCGCCCCACCAGTTGCCAACTGCATGCCCTGACAACTGTGACACCACCGACGGAGGCTGCTGTCAAGGCTATGAGTGCGCCGGCACACAGCACAGTTTATCTCTGCTTTATCTTTGCTGCGCAAATTGAGTGTAGTGCCTGCGGCGGTTTCCTCAAGCCTCAATCACCCAGAAAACAGAAGGGAAATTCAGTCAAACCTGCCGTTTCTGTTGGTGTGTTGATAATCTCCCAACAAGAAACTATTGTGCCCTTGTTGCCACGGATTAAAACAGATCTCCAGAGGGTAGTGGTAATTTTAATGACGCCAAGAAGAGCAAGGGCCATGGGTTCACACTGAAAAGGGGCTGAATGACCAGAGGCACAGGCTTGCCCTTGTCACTACTGAGAAGTTCAGAGCTGAGGGGGGGATTTCATTATGAGTCACACGCCCAGTATCACCAGTCCTAAGGCTAAGGGCAAGCTGACACATACGCCTATTAATGCAACAATCATCTCCCCTCTTCATACCCGAGCGTCGGTCAAGAGGGCAACTCGGGCAAAAATGGGTCATTAAAATTCAAATCATCTATAAATATAATTCTCTGATAGTTTTTCCATATAAAAATATTCTGAAATAATTTTCAGTGTGTTTAATGTCCTATGATAACAAAGATATGTACAGAATATACTTATCATTTGAATACATAGCTATTAGATATAAGAACATGATGCAACATACAGGTTCAAACATTTACTTTCATCAGTAAAGGTTGAGCATAATACTTAGAAACAACATGAAAAAAATAATTCTTTTTTTATGCAACTGATGTACATTAGATTCAAAAATCTGGGATAAAACAAATCAATATGTTGATCAAAAATCAGAGAATCAGGTAAAACATTGAAGGAAGATTAGAAAAAGATGATGCTTTGTTAACCTGAAGGCTGTTTTTTCTAAATAATTTCCAGTTAATCTTGCTGTCAATTTCATCAGCCGCTGACTGTTTATTCAGCTAATCTGAGGCAGTTCAGGGACTGATCTCATCGTTGTTTCTGCAAGAGTAGCCACATTTATAAACACATGCCGCCTTTTCAGGCACTGGCGACATGCGCTCATTCTCGGCACACTGGGTGTCTACCACAGTAGACAGTGTACACACCCACGCCCTCTATCCTAGCAACTCCAACACGGTGACAAGAGACAGCGATACACCGATGAGACACTGAAGGAAAGATCCAAAGAGAGCCCACCTTTTTAGTGGCAGGGAGAAACGGCTGCATCTGATATTTTTCACCACTACAATGATCATTTAATACAGGATGACAAACCCTCTCCACACACCAATAAAGCCACTGTGAGTAATCCACAGTCCTCCAACTCATTATCTGACTAAGATCATCTTAAATAACTTCATAAAAGCAGAGTGTGGCTTTTAATGGCCGCTAAATTTGATTTCACATGATTGCACTAGGCCGCGTGTTTGTCCTCCATTTCTCTGCCTCATCCACCAACAACTGTGAGTCAGCCATTCTCTCATCCATGCACCGGTGGCAGGAAGGAGGGGGCGCACCAGGCTGATGGCTTCAGCCCACCTCTGACTTAAGAGCCCTGGAGAGGCTCCAAAGCCTCGCATGGCCAAGCCCTAAAAGTGCTCATATTAGTTGCCCCGGGATGCCCATTCAGTCAGGATGACATCAATGCATCGCGGTCGATGGGCGCTCAGTACTGACCGAACCCCATGGCCACCGTGGCCACAAAGCTCAAGACAATTGATGCCGGCGTCTGCGCCACCTCGGGGGGAGAGAGCGGGGTTGTGGGTTGAGGATAAAGGTTTTAAATGCCTGCATGTTTGTAGTTTATTAAACGCTTTTGGCCAGGCTTTAAGAGCTGGCAGTATTTTCTCCTCCCCATTGTTCTACGGGAGGGGAGTGTAATCTGTCTTGCTGCACTCACTCACAAAAAAACGAGTCAGTGAGTGGAGCAGCTACGGCCCCCTCCAGCCTTCCACCACCACAATAGCTGATCACTTTTTTGGAGGGGGGGGTGACATTAATCACCTCTGATTACATGCCAGCTTGAGACTGTGCACAACTCCCTCTGAGAGATATTTCAGCTTCTTCCTCACTCCCTCCAGCATCAGAGGGGAGGATTGCACTGAGCAAATACCCCCCCTAAAGTTGTCGTGCACAGCTCAAACGTAAACTGAAGGGGACATGTGCTAATTTATTAGCTGAAAAATCTGCCAGCTTTGGGCGAGTGAAACATTTCTCAGGACTACTTGGCTCACTGAAGAACAATGGGCATCCACGATGGAGGATGGAGGCAGCAGAGAGACAGAGAGAGAAGGCGGGGAGGATAAATGAAGGAAAGGAAAGTTTGGCGTGGGGGGGGAGGCGAAAAAAAAACAAAGAAAATGCCAAAGCTAAAGATTTATTTAAAATAAAGCGATTTAAATGAAGAAGCCGTGCACGTTGGAGTGATCGGACAGATTAGCCTAACAGGTTTGCTGGGCACTTCCAGCTCCCATGCAGCCTGCCACCGCCCCATCAGCCTCCCACCGAAACTAAGCGGCTAACGCACACACAAAAAAACACACACAACACATCACGACAATGAGAAAAATATTTATACATTTTAACTTAACCTTTAATCAAACTGATATTAACCAAATAGAAAACAATTTTATCGAGTCGCTCTGTGCGTGCGTTAGGAGACGTTGGGAAACGAGACTTTAACGTCTCTAACGTTCGGCAACGCTCAACGCTAAAGAAAGCAGGGAAAATACCGTTAATTAGCTTAATAGTAGTTTGTAACTGACGTTAGCATGCTAACCGAGGCTCAAAGAATCTTACCGGTGAATGCGGCTAGCGAAATCCTCTCCAGCTACGCCCAGTGTTAGCCAGCTCACCCCGACTGGATCCTCCGAGTGGGAAAGGCTGGAAAAATGAAAGTGGGGACGAGAGGAGGAACGGAACCGGGGAGGGCACCAAAAAAAAAACCTCGGAAGAGACGGAGCGAATCGAATCGAGCCGAGCCGAGCCGAGCGGAGCCGAACCGAGCCGAAGCACAAGAAACTTCTGGGTGTCGAGCGCCGTTTTTACACAAGTGATGCGCGTTCACTGAAAGGAAGAAAGGAGGAGAATGACGCTTCACTACACACACACAAACACGCATACACTCGCGCACATACGCGCACGCACACACACCGGTGAACGGATGGACGGACAGGCGGAGGAGAGGGCTGCTGCTGCCTTCAGGTGCTCTTAAAAATGTCGGATTTTAACCGGCCTCTGTGCACAAAAGCAGATTTTTGTGCCTCAAAAATAAATAAACAAATAAAACGGACCTACTTCAAGTCTGTTTTGGCTGTCCGGCTTTTGTGCATGAATGACAATTTTGGATGGATTTTGTTGGATTTACTTCTGTAAATCCTCTGTGAAATGCTTGCAACAAAGGTTTTCCAACATTATGTTTCTGATGCCGAGTGACCAGTTTTCATCGCTCCATCACAGTAAATAGAAACAGAATCTCATCAGTTGGTTTCATGAATTACACTAAATACTATGAGCTTCTTTGTGTAGTGACTTGCTTCAAGTGAATGCAGCCCTGGACTGTTTTCCTATTGTGTTGCTGTGTTTTTATAGAACTATATGTCCAATAAACATGATTGTGATCCCGTTGGCATTCAGGAATTCAGCAAAACTAATTAAGGGAACTCAAAGGGATGACGGGGTGCTTTTATTCCTGAGCTTTGTCTGGGAGCAGGCCTACAGTCCCGGACTGTGTAACCCGCTGCTTCAATCCATACAAACCTGGACGGATTATTTAAAAAACTGGCCTCAGGGCACAGACAGCTAAAAGGCCACTTCCCGTCCTTCCAGGTTTTGTTGTGTTGCCTCTCTGCTGATTGTGTGACGCATTTTGTGTTTCTTTTTTTCTGTGTGTCTTTTTGTGGTTTTGTTTTGGTCCATAATGAACATTTCTGCATCTCTTTGTGGCCATACACCTTTGAAAAACACTTCCTTCTTTGTGACTGAATATTTTAGTTGGAAGTAATTCTCAATAATCAGTATTTGGTTAAATGTTAAGTTGCCTGGACTGTAGCTGCCAAAACGGTGTCATCTTCTTGAAGGTAAATTTCATAAAGGAGCCTTTTGTGCAGGGCAGCAGTGCAAAGAGCCAGACAACAGGGTGTTACATTAATCAGGAATCCACTGTAAGTCAACTCCAGTCATGCCCGGAGGCAGCGACACACCTCAGTAGATTTAATACTTAATCACATTAGTCACACCTGTTCGGCAAGTCCACAAACTCGTCTTTACACCTTCTTATCCGTCATGGATGAAACAGAGTAAAAAATTAGGTTCCAGTCAATTAAATTTCAGACACATTGAGCATGACTAAATCACAGAACATTGTGTTTTAATTCAGATTACATCCAACTGTTTTCTGTGGCTTTTCTTTTGTTTGGGTTGAAAAAACAAACAAACAAAATACCAAATCAAACAAACTATAGTGAGGCCCTTTTCAACTCCTCCTCTCACCGCATCTTCTGAGTTTAAACAAGTTATCTGGGAGAAAACCTGATGAAATTAGTTCCTTTGACAATGGTTTTTTGCCACAGAAAGTGGGGTTTCCCACGCGTCCTTGAAGGCAGCATTCACACGAGACAGCGCGCCATGCTGAAATTGAAAGGATTGAATAGCGAATAGCAGCGCAACTCCGCTTTCTCTCAGGGCGGCCAATCACCTCTCAGCCTGGAGGATTATTCAAATGAGGGATGATGTCACCTCTTGCAAGTCACCCTACTCCCCTGCCCCAGTGCCCCCACCACCCCCGCCCTCCTCCACCACCACCACCACCACCTCCACCCCGCCCTCCACCACCGGTTGTCTGTTGCCCTCCGTCTAGGCCCCTGCACCCCTTTCTCTCTGCTCTTCAAACCCCTTTTCTTTCATTCTCCATGCCCGACTGCACACACACACTCTCTAACAGTGCATTACTGCAGCGCCACATGCATCAAGTAGCCGGCATTGTCTGCCTCTAGTGCTACTGTTGCACCCAGATTTCCCGAAAAATCCCTCAACACATTTTGGGACCTGTTGATTGGGAGGGAACAAGAATCAGATAGAAAGTGTTGCAGAGTGATTCTGGACCACATAAGTTTATTTTAACACACACTCACTAGTAGCTCAGCCTGCTACTTCTACCCTGGATCGAAGGCCTCACGCGTCGTTTAGTTTCTTTTGTCCTAAAGTCAAGTTTTCACCAGGCAGCAGCATTAAAATGCAGCAGGAGATGCAGATCACAGTGCGCACCTGTCTGCAGCTTCCATCTGTCGTTCAGGCGTGAGCAGACCTCCAGTCGGAGAAGCCTGCCAGCCGACGGCGCCGCGCACAATGTACGTCGCCTGGTGCTCAGTTAAGCTGCGTGTTTTCTCTCCTCTCTCAGTCACAATTAGACAGCGATGCGTGTTGTTTCGTGGCTTTGAAAGGCTTTTGTTTCTGCGCACCGTGTTCCTCGCCGGATCAGGGCTTTTCATCAGAGACGGTCTGGGTGGGCACGCCGGCGGTCCGGCTGCGAGTCTGGGTGTCTGTCTGGGGCGCCGCGCTCCAGTCACCAGGCAGCCGTCTGTCCCCCGTCTGCCCGGGCCCGGCGTTAATGTGCTGCTCTGTGCTCCTCTCTTTTCTGTGTCCACTCCTCATCCAGAGACAGAAGAGACTGGATTTGTGCTTCATGTTTAAGGTGGATTTACATGACACCACACTAAAAATGTGCACTGCTCGCATCAATCTTTATTTGTGTTGCTTTTAGAGAAATTAGGATGTCGTTAAACTTCCACTGAGATGCTCATTAACCTTTGCTGCTTCGGCCTCTTTCACACCAGACTTGCTTAAAAGGAAAAAATGATTCTCTTCATCATTCTGGACAAAAAAATTATTGGATCAGCACCAAACTCATCAAAATCCAGTGAGAACTTTTTGAGTTACTCTGATTACAGATCAAAAATATAGTCCCTCAGGAAGCAGGAAACCACAAAATTCAAGCAGATCCTTCAGAATAAGATCTGGTGAGACAGAACTTTAACACCTAAATGTGACTAAACTGCTTTTGCCATGAAATGGAGGCCACAACCTGAGAAGAACCTCAACCGGACGAGCCTCAAGCTAAGCTAGCGAGCCACCTGCACCGTTGCTCTGCATCAGGCCCAACACACCAGAATGAACCAACGACCTCCTGATCTGAACCTGACACACGTGTTGTTGTGTTTCATCCCTTCAGCTTCCTTTTCTCCTTTTCCGTCAGATTTGCGGAGGAAGTTTTGGATCTCAGGCTGCTTTTGTTTTCAGCACCTCATGTGAAGCAGCTTCTTCCTGCTGGTACGTGCGTTTCAGCAACGCCTGCCGAAGGTTGTCGGTTTATACTGGAGACACAACACACCCACCCACACACACACAGTAGGTGCCAGCTGTAGAGGTTTTTGCATGCAGGTGTGTATGTGAATGGCATGGAAGGAGACTGGGAAGAGGGTGGGGACTTCGGGGGCTCTCCAATGCCCGCTCGCTTGAAGCTGATGGACGTGTTGGCACGGTCAGGCGAGCGCAACAAAGAGAGGAAGGTGTTTTTTTTCACGCGGGCGGTGGTGTGCGGCAGCGGAGACAGGAAGAGGCAGGGCTGTGTACCCCCGCTGCACAGTTCCCGTGTTATTTATCCCATTGTCCCCCCCCCCCACCCTACACACACACACACACACACACTGCATAGTCCAGCTGGGACAACAAAAGGGGGGCTGGCACTCAGTCAAGCACCCAAAACAACATGGCCTCCAGTCAGGGAGCCCGCAAACAGCTCCGATGAACTCCGACACGACATGCTGGGGATCAAACCTGCTGCGGACACGGACATGGCGTCCAGGCGTGCACGCTCGGTCTGATTGCACCGAGGCCTGGACGCCTGCGTCCAAGTGAGCGTCCGGCATTGAGGGACACACCCATCACATCAGACACCGCACCAACAAACACCACTTCCTACAAGTGGCTTCCAAGCACACTTGACGTATCGCCACGCAGAACGCTTCACAGTCTCCGAGCATGAATATCATTAACTTTCAAATGAGGGTGTGTACACGTGTGTGTGTCTGTGCCTGTGTGTGTGTGTGTGTGTGTGATGGAATACCAGACGAGATGCAGGTTAGCACACGCCGGTGCAGCTGCTGCTCTCAGAGCACAGCATGGACTCCCTGAAGAGCGCAACGTGCCAGCGCAGCACGTCATTAGCATGCAGGATGATTGTGCACCCGGCCAACATGCGAAGAAAGAAGACAACAAGAGCCTCAATCAGGATCCCGCAGCCATTTTAGGCTGATAATTGCGTCGCATAACCTCAGCTGGAGACACGGACAGAAGCCGCTCGTGTTGATGTTTTCTACAGTCGCTTGTCTTTAATTAGCTTCAATAACCAGTTCCTTCAGAAGCCCCAAACTCTGTGTTCAGGGTCGTGATTGACAGCTGATCTGATAGGAAGCTGCAGAGCAATATTTAGGATTTTTCTGTGATCTTTTCGCAGGAATTCACAAGTCAGAAAGAAAGACAATTTGAAGTCAAAAGCATAAAACGAGGCCTCACTTTTCTGTCAAGATTTGGTCAACTTCAAAGCTATTTGGAGCCAAATTATCAACCTATTTATTTAGCTACTTTATTCAGCACTTTTCTCTGAAGTTGTCATTTATGTCACAGAAACTTCTGTGTCCAACATGTGTTGTAAGAGGCTGCAGACTCATTTTTGCATTTAAATTTGAACATAATTCCAGCAAGATGATCCTGGGAAGTCTGCTCCAACCAGGCTTCGCTCATGTGGTGAACCAAACTTAAAAAATCAAGACGTTTTGGAAAATTCACCACCTAATCAGAGAGTCTTGGTGTGAAGTCACCCTTAAACTCTGATTCTCGTCCTTCTCCCTCATGTTTGCTTGAGAACCATCATTTCATTGAGCTTCAGATCAAACGCTGCAGCAGGAGACAAAGACGAAGCTCTGTCCTGCGAGTCTCCGTCCTCTCCAGAACTGTTTAATCAGCTTTGGCTCCAAACTTGATGATGGCGTCCAGAGCCGACTGGCCGGTTCCTGGCGGCCTTAAGTGCCTCATCTGGGGCCCTTCGGCTGCAGCCTTGAGTGAATTATGCATGCAGGTACAGAGGAAATTGGAGGGCTGCACCACAGCGAGAGGAGTGAGTGTGCACATCTCTGCCCTGATCTCTGCACGTCACACTCGCTCGCTCATTTTCGTCCATTCTCTTGACCTCCAACAGTCGGCCTCCTCGTCCATTTAAGCTGTGCGGGCCTGTAACTCAGCCGTGTTAATGGGAGGCTTGACTTTACTCAGCGTGATTTATGTTTAATGAGGGTAATGCTCGACCTGTCTCCTCCTCTTCTGCTGTGTCTGCTGACTTTTAGCTTCCTGACATTTCTTCTTTGACTGTATTGATTTCCTGTGAGTGGCCGCAGAAGGAGCCTCCTCACTCCCCCTGGTGGTGTCACAGCACCACAGCACCACAGAAACCCACCCGCTGCTCCAAATCATCATTTTTAATACTTAGATATATCTGTGCTGACTACATTTCTTGTCACAAAATCATCAACAAAATCAGATACAGTTCAAATGAATCTTAACAATTATTTATTATTCATTATTGTGACCTATTTCTGACCAATTACAAGCAAACCGCCTTCTTTATTCTAAAGATGTAAACAGCAAACAAAATAACAAGGTGCTCTTGATTTTTCTAACAAAGTTATGATGGTAAAAACAAAGAAAATCATTATTTCAAATAATTCAATAAATTACTATAAATACAAAATTATCTCAAATAAAAATAACTAAGATTTGTATGAATCAAATAAAAAAAGACGATTAAAAAAATGTGGACTGCATTGAATAGCATAATACACATTAAACACTCACTGATCATTAGTAAGTTCAAGCATAATACAAATATTTTTAAAATATTACATTCAAATTCAGGGAAAACACAAAAAAGATACAACCCTTCATAAAAAATAAACAAATAAAGGAATTTGTTTAATAAATGTAACATTCAGTAACGTTTAGTGTCCTTCCTGTTTATTTTGCAGATGTGTACTTTCAGAGGACAGCGTCTCCACAATAAAAACCTGCACGTTTTCCTCCAGCACAGAACCAAAGCGGTCACTAACGTCCTCCCCAAAACGAGGTAAAAAAAACCAACTGATTAAGACAACAAACAGCCACAGCGAGCAGTCGGTGCGATCGTTAAAGCGGCTTTAAAGAGGCTTCAGAGAAGCGTCGGGAGAACACTAACAGACACACTACAATTACACTGCTTTGTTCCTCCGCTACAGACGACTCCTGTGTGACACGTTTAGGCTGTTAACGAGGACCGGCAGTCTTTAATTAAAATAAAAAAGTCCACATAAATATCAATTAAAAAAACACAGACGTTCTCTATCCTTCAATGACTGTAAACAATAATTAACAAGTAAACATATCAGCCAGGAATAAAAAAAAGTCTACAAAAAAATCACTGTGATCAGAATCCTTCAGTACAACCTGGCTCGTTCATGTTTGAGTGCATTTTCACAATGAGTTCTCTTCAGAGTGCGTTTTTAGGGAACTGGAGATGTGCTGGTTGGAACAGGTGACAGTTTAAAACGTGTTCAATGCCACTGACGGAGTTCAAGTCGGACATGTTTACAAAACAGCTGTCAGAGCTGCCTACAGTACAGAACACAACATACAAAACAGAGACAAAGTTCCTCCCTTTTTTCTTAAAGTCAGAGCTGACTCTCCCTACGGTGGCGATTAGAACTCAGGAACGTTTTCAGTGCCGAATATTTCAGTCTGTGCAAACTCAAGTATAAACAGGTGGCACCACTTCCCTTGAAACCACAATGTTAATATAATAGTTATTGGTTAATGAATGATTTCCTGAACAGGTACGACAGAATGTGTGAAGAGTTATTTCAAGGCTTTTCTCGACTCGACTCTCCTCGGTTTTTAGTGTTTTAGTACCATTTTAAAGGTACTTTTTTAGTGCCGGCTTCGCTGAGGTTCCAGAGAAGAGAAATGTTCACTGACTGGCCAGAGAATGACCTCATGAGTCCAGATGAAGAACGACCGCTCTCGTGTTTTTAATCGCTCTGAACTCGCAATAGAAACCAATGGAAACCAAGTAGAGTCGAGTGGAGTCGAGCTGAAACTATGAAGTGACGAGCTGCTTC
>JAUESF010000064.1:13744864-13755398 GCA_032274765.1 Malacoctenus tetranemus | reverse complement strand
AATAATAATAATAATAATAATAATAATAATAATAATAATAATATTGGTATGTCGATATATCGGTATATCAGCATATCGATATATCGATATATCGGAATATCGATATATCGGCATATCGGAATATCAGAATATCAGAAAATCTGAAAATCAGAAAAAGGCCAATATTGGACATCCCTAATGATTATTATTGTTGTTGTTGTTGTTTCACACCAATAATAAACAAGGAAACCATCACTAATGAGCATTGTTGCAGCTCTGAGTCCGTCTGAAGTCGACCCGTCTCAGGTTTTCCCTCCAGTCTCTGTCTCACCTTTGTTGGCTCCGACGTTTGGCTTCACGTCCACCGCCGACTCGCTCTCGTCCAATGGCGTCTCAGGGTTTCGCTCGCCGCTCTCGTCTCGGCTCCGCTCGCCAGCGTCGCTCGCCGGCAGCCCGCCCTCCTCTGCCGCAGGCTCCGGCGTGGCCAGCTCCTCCCACATCTTTCCCCTCCTGCTGAGCCTCCGGGTCCCGGCGCCGCCGAAGGCCGCTTGGTTTGCGTGCCGGGCGGCGGGCTCATCCGACGCCGGCCCCCCGTCGCTGGGGGCGGGGTCATTCTGCGCCACGCTGATTGACGATGCGGCGCCCGGGTGGACGAGGAGTTGGTGCTCCCTCAGTATGGCTTGACTGGAGGTCCGGAAGGCACAGTGACCGCAGGACACCGGGCCGGTCTGGGACCCCGGGGGCGCGGCGTTGGCGTGGAGCGGGGGTCTCTTCCTGTTGTGGGTCTTGGAGTGGTTGGCGAGCGCCTGCGACGTTCTCGTGCTGAAGTTGCACTTGCTGCAGACGTAGCGGCGCCGGTAGTTGGGCGCCACTCGAGGCTGGGCCGGCGTCCGGACGGGATTCAGAGGAGCGGGCTGGACGTCGGGGACCACCGGGTCCGGGCGCGGCGATCGAGGAGGAGACCGGAGCGTCTCCGGCTCAGAGACGTGGCTCAGAGCCGGGCCGGCGCTGGCGTTCCTGGCCTTGCTCTCCGGCGTGGGGTTCCCGTTCTCGTTGAGCTTCTCGATCTCTCTCAGGATCTTCTCCCGGGACTCCTGGTGCTTGCGGTGGTGCTCGCCCAGCGCCAGCCGGTTCGGCAGCGTCCAGCCGCACTCCACGCACTGGAAGCGGCTGCCTGGCCCCGAACGCCCACCGGCGCCGCCGCCACTGCCGCCCTCGCAGTGCTCCACCATGTGCTCCTGCAGGTGTATCTGCTTCTTGAAGTAAATGCTGCACTCCACGCAGGTGAAGATTTCCTTCCCCACCTCCGCCGCGCCCTCGTCCTCCTCGTTGCCGCTCGCCTCCCCTCCGTCTCCGGACGCCGCCGGCTCCGCCGCGCCCTCGAAGGTCGCCTCCTCGAAGTCGTAGACGCCGGCTTGGTTCCTGCGGGGGCTCGGTCTCGTCGGCGCGCCGGACTCGGGCGACAGACCCTTGAGGGCGGCGAGGCCGGAGAAAGGCCTGAGCAGCACGCGCTTCTTCCTGCAGCGCTGCACGAAGGTGCAGTGGGCCCAGGGGGCCGGAGGGGGGCTCTCCGGGTCCGAGTCACCCGTGAAGGTGTACACGTCCCTCTCAGCCGCCTCCTTCGCCTTCAGTCCCTTCTCGCCGCCGTCCGTCCCGTCCTCCATTTGGCACCTTTCCTTTGGTTTCACTTTGGACAGAAATGGCTCGGATCCCTCAGATACATTCCAGACGTCACCGTCTGCCACTGCGGAGGGAGCGAAGGAATTTTAAAGGACAAATAAAGAAAAAAAAAGATGTCGCGCGCATGCCGGCAGATGGGGCGCTCCTCCCGTATGGTACTTACAGTCTGTTTGGCCAGGCTGGGGTGTTTTTGGCTCCTCTGTCTTTGTGCTCTGCTTGCTTTCATTGTGTCCCTCCACGGGGGCAGAAGTGTCGGATTTAGACCGGAAGTGCTGCAGCTTCTCGGGCTCGCGCTCGTCCTCCTTGACAAGTCTGGACAGCATCAGAGAGGGAGACAAACCCGCGCTGAAAACCGACACTTTTCGCACGTCGCCCCTTTTACCTCTCCATTCGCACTTGTCGGGTTCGGGTCTAATTGCGACGACGGGGACGCGAGCGCTGTTGAAAACCCTGAAGCATGTTGGAGTGGATCAAAACCATCAGAAACGCAGGTGATGCTCCACTGCTCAACATGAAAACAGGCCGAAGACGAATTGAAACAAACATCTTCCTCATTTTTCTCACTCTTTTAGCTCTTTAACTGTCAGAAACACCACCGAAGAAGTCATACGAGTGCATTTATCTCATTAAAGTTTAGGAAATCTACATCGTTTGATTTAAGTCGACGTGACGCTCCTGCTAATCATTTCTACCTCCTCAACCCGAGAACGCAGTCTGGTGTTTGGAGGGTCGACATGAACACTGAGGACCTCCAGGTCGCGTTCTCCACGTTTTATTTTACACGTCACCGATTTCTGACTGAGTCGTCTGAAGGTTTCGCTGATTTTAAAGTCTGTTGAATACATCAAACTCTGACTCACGACCTGAAACTTCCACCTACTGACAGTTTACACAGAAAGGAGAAAATCCGTTATTCCTTTGACCTGTCAGTGGTCATAATGTTATGGCTGATTGGTGTGTTTCACGTTCTCACTGTGAGTCTTCGTAAATTGGTCCCAGCTTCAGCTGAGTTGTTAAAAAAGTCTGAATCCACCGTTAACTTTAGATTTTTTTATGTTTTTAATTTAATTCCTCGTTCGTCTGTTTTCGAACAAACAATCGCCGTCGTTTATTTCGGAGGTTTCCAGTTTTTTTTCCTTCCCAGCGATTCGACTCAAAGGCAAAACCCTCCAGACGGTTTAGCTTAGCAGGGAGACTGGAAGCAGAAGGAAACGAGCGATCGCATCTTGTTTCTTGGCCAGGAGCTGGTTTGCACACACAGACCCACTCCCACTCGCAATGATTTCCACTTAGCTTACGGCTACCGTCTGTCCAGTTGGTGCGTGATCTGCTCCGGGATGAATAAACACGCCGCGCGAACGACGCGTCGCTCGGCTGCAGTCGAACGAAGGCAAAAAAACCTGCTTCGCTTCGCTTCGCTTCCACGCTGCAGAAAAAAGGCTCAAAGCGAAGATACGAAACACTGAATTTGAACAGAAAATCAAGGAGAAGCGATTTATCGACGCAGGAAGTTCAATTTACGAGTTAAGAATCGACACTTTCAAGTTGTTAGACGATAATTTGACTTGAAAGAATAAAAATATGTTGAAAAAAACATTAAATTTCATTTTGTATCTTAATAAATTGAATTAAAAACAGCCAGTGGAGTTAAAGGTGCTCGTAAGTAATTAAACTGGCTCCTTTCATCTGTTTTCTAGAGGCGGAGCTTAAAGGGGGTGGGGGGCGTTGTCCCCCAGCCCAGCATGACTGGGGTCCCAGCCCTGGCAGGGAAACGAGTCAGGGAGATTTAACACCTCGTTATCTGTTATAAAAGCCCTAAAGTTAGTAGCAAAGTGGAAGCTATCAGCAGGTGGGAGTGGCTCCTGGTGACCTCGGCGCTGCTAATGTTGCCAAATCCAAACGACACCGCAACAAATCTCCGCAACCTCACTGTCGCGCCTCCTCTTCCTCCTCACCTGAGTCCAGAAGAAGGAGATCCTGGGCTGTGAGCAGCCAGACCGTGAGGGTTAGAAAAGTTCTGTAGCTCCTCCTCTGACGCACAACAGCACACAAAACACACAACCACAGGAACATCACTTCACAGCTCAACAGGTAAAGAAATCCACAGTTAAAACCGCTGCGCAGCTTCGTACACACAGAGGGTGAACAGCAGACCGGAGGGGAAAAACACTCAGATACAGTCGGAGGAGGGGGGGAGAGGGGGGAGAGGGGGGAGGAGGGGGAGGACAGTGATGGGAGAAACGACGCCGCAGCCCCGCCTCCAGAAGTGGTGGGAGGAAAAAAAAACGCAAACGTCGTTCAGTTCGTTCAAAATGTGAGTTCACCTGAAAACAGCACATCAGCAGAATAATGAGAGGAAACTGGTTTAACTGGAGTAAAGGAAACGATGCTACAGCTGATGTCAGAAGAAGTGCAGAACAAATGAGGACGGGTGCAAGAAAAGGACAAAACTAGTGGAAAATATCACCATCGATGACGTCCCAATTTAAAAAGAGTTTAGGTGGAAATATCTCGTGAATTTTATCGTGTTGTAAAGATTAAAGGAGTCTGCAGACTTCATGTTTGTAAAAGAGACGACAAACAAACAATAAACAGCAGTTTGTTTGTGACCTTTTGGATCTCAGGCAGATCACCGCTGCATCCCCTGATCCTGGGAGCGTCTTTACATTGGTGAGGTGGTCTCGTGACTTGTGAGACCCCCATCCCCACACCCCCACGTCCTAAACTTATCTGACACCAGCATCAACGTGCCGACGATTAGAGAACGACTTCTGGGACGTCTGACTTGTTGCTTTCAGGCTGTGCCCGAGTGAACGAGGAGCGCGGCGAGGTTTAGTCACGACCGTTCTGCAGGAGGGGCTGCATGAGTGGGTTCAGGTGAGGGGGGGGGTGGGGGCGCCGCGTGGGGGGGCCGGGTGTTACCGTCGAGCGTTTCTCTCTCCGAGTCAGAGTCCCAGCTGAGGGAGGAGGGGAAGGCTGAGGACTTGAACGTCCTCTGTGCGCTCCTCCCTGCTGTGGCGGTGGCGGTGAGGGGCCGGGGACCCCCGCTCTGCCCGGAGCCCTCCTCGCCGCTGTGGCCCCGGGTGGACCTCCGGCCGTCCCTGGCGCGGGGGGAACATGGGGGCTGCGGACAGAACACACAACACGTTACAGAGGACGCCTCACAGTGTTGGGCGTCTCCGTGGCGATCGCTGGTTCTCCCTTCGATGGTTCCAGGGGGACAGTTCTCTTTGGGGGGTCCGTGCAAAGGGGCCCCAGACCCCAGATCCAAGTGCATCCTGTTAGGCACCTTGGAACACTAATTTAGAGAGTGTTACTGACCAAGTGGTACTTCTTTGGTTCCTATAAGTAAGGTTCCTGCTTCTAAGTCGACTGGCTGGTTCTATGTGTTTAACAGGATTGCTGACGGTGTCTTCGCTCCCCTTCAAAATAAAATACATCTTTATTTGGATGAACGTTGTGCGTGAGTGTTGTGGATGTTTGTGGGTGTGTCCTGCGTGCAGAACGAGGTGAACAGGTGAACAGGTAAACAGGTAAACAGGAGGCTGGAGGCGAAGACGTTCCTACCTCTGAGGTGCCGTCGTCTGGCTGTTGTGCTGAGTCGAAGGACGGGGGCCCATAGCTGGTCCCTGGGGTCCGGGGCGGCCCCTCCGGCTCCATGGTCCACCACCCCCCTTCCCCCAGAGAGCAGTATGGTGTCCCGCTGGTGGGCAGCCGGCCTACATGGTGCAGCCTCCTCCTCCTCCTCTTCCTCCTTCGCTGTGAACACACGTGAAGTTTGGTGGAAACTTCAGGCTGCACCGGTGGTCCCAGCAGACCACCAGGTGCGGTGACACGCCGGTGCTGCAGGGTCCTCCGTCACTGGGCTGTCCTCTCTGCTCCTCCTCCCCCCTCCTCCCTCCTGCTCCTCTGCCAGTTGCAGTTTTTTGCGGACTGTCTGACCTATTTCCACAATATGTCTGGTTTTTAAAGAATAAAATGGGGCGCGCGAATGGTTACATAAATAAGTGGCCTTTATATTCAGGCCCAGGTCCTCCCTCCCTCCCTCCCCTCCTCTCTCCTCCCCTCTCTCTCTCCTGCTGCCCTCCTCTTTAAAACAGCAGCAAAATGCCCGTGTACATGAAGGTGTCCCACGGCTTGTGGCCTCTGGAGCCTCAGAGGACGCTCCTGGTATCGATCCGCTCGCTGTCAGCTGATTGGAACCACAACAAATCCCTGCACGCTGCGCTTAAACCCCCAAACGCCCAGAAAACTGCAGCCTCTCGCTGTTTTTTCCTTAGTTTTTTTCTCCAAGTGCAAATACTCACTGAAATCGGCCTGGGAATCTCTCTCTCCCTCTCTCTCTCCTTCTCTCTCGCTCTCTCTCTCTCTTTTTTTGCGGCTCGCAGAGGAAAAGGCTGGCTCTCCTTTCAGGCTCCCTCCGTCATAGTTGGAGGGACGGAGCCCCGGCTCTGGACGCCCCGCCGACGATGCTTCGGCGGCGGCTCGGGCGGCTCCCGGTGGCGCCGGCGACTCGCGCCCGTCTCCCGTTCAGCCGCGGCGCGGGCTCCGTGCGTGGATCTCCCGGAGATGCCAGGCGCCGGACTCCATGTTATTTGGCTTGCAGGCACGCCACGGCGGCGTACGTAACGTCGACGGGGAGAGTGACGAGAAGAGTTTCGAGTAACCCCGCCAGGGCAAGTTGAATAAGTTAAACTTTTACCTCCCGCTCTGTTTACCTCCGTGTTTACTCGGCGCCGCGCACATTGGCGCTAAACGCCTTTTTTTTGCAGCTCACAAATCACATTTTGACTTTAATCTGACGCAAGACTACGCAGTTTTATTTACATTTAAATCACTATTTGGCCATTTATTTACATTAAGAGGCTTATTTATAAGCAGCTACGCGCATAATTTGAATTTTTTCCAGCACAGTTTCATCAGATTAAGCAAATCTGGTGAGTAAATAAACATTATTGTGTTTGTGTGACGCATATTTTTTTCTCTCGGTGTATTTATCACCGTGTGGAGGCGATATTTGCACCGAGTTTATCGATTCGGTTTGCAAAATAAAATACTCTAAATACTGTAAATCGATATATAAAAAAAGCCTCTCGCGTTATGACCTGCTCAGCTGACGCCCCCTGCTGGCCGCGCAGAGAACCGCGCGTTTGGGTCATTAGCAGCTGAAGACAGAGAGATGCGTTTCGTTGTCGAAAGGAAATGACAGCGATCAGCTTGGGAGGATGAGACAAGTGTTTATTGAGGGTTCATGTGGGTTTTGGTGCAGCATCACAGTCATCTCTTGACCTCCTAGAAGAGAAGAAGGTAAAAACAAGAATATCAGACATGTTCCTGTTTATTTCAGGTGATTAACACCTTATTAAAACGATGTTGAGTCTCAATAACAAGATCCATTCTTGGATTCAGGTGTGTAAAAGCAGGAAGTTGTTTATTATCCAGGATTTCTGTCAGAAGTCGCTGCTTTCTTGTCTGTGTTCATACTGGTGTCGCTCCACCTACCCCAAAGTGTTCCCAGGTCCTGATCTCGTTGTAGAAGGCGTCCCCGGGACAGGAAGTGTCCACCACCTGCCTGTGGCCCTGCAGGGTGAAGCCGGCCTCCAGCCGCCCGCCGCCGACAGCGCAGGACGCCAGCTGGTCCCTCACCATCAGCATGGCGTGCTGCGACGGCAGCCGGGCCGTGTAGTCCCCGATGAAGGACACGCCGTAGCCCACGGAGTTGTGTCCCAGCGTGTGCGCCCCCTGCCAGTGCCACCCCCGGCCCGCGTAGACGTGCCCGTCAGAGCCGGCCACGAAGCTTCAGGAGAAACAACGAGGTGACGCTTTATTCTCCCTGAAACACCTTCACATTGAGCTTTAAAGGTGGTGAAATAATGCAGAGATCAGTGCAGCTGAGCTGCTCTGTCTCCCTCTCTGTGCTGGTGTCCCGCAGGCGTCCCTGCGTCTACCTGTAGCCGATGTCGTCCCAGCCTCGGTCGTCCTGGTGGAAGCGCTGCATGGAGCGCATGTCGGCCGAGCACTGCTCGAAGGTGAGGCACGGCTGGCCCGGTATGTAGGTGTGGTGGATGTACATGAAGCCCAGGGGCAGAGACAGGTTGGTGGGCGTGCCCCGGTACGGCGCCGCGCCCCACATGCAGCGAGGGATGATGGGTGGGCAGTCTGGGACACATCGCAGGGGTTTCCTCAGATCTGTTGTTTCATTTAAAGTTCCTCTGTGGCTTATTCGAAGTCAAACTTACCCATGAACAGATGAACAAACTCTGCCATCCTCTTCTTCACCTCCCCCATCAGCTGCTTCTTCTCCTCCGCCTTCATCTTCAGGCGTCCGCCCAGTCTCCGCTGCAGCTCCGTCGCCTCCACCACCTGCCGGGTCAGCGCCGGAGGAGACACGAGGCCTCTGAAGTTCTCCCTGCGGCGCCGGCTAATGACCGGCGGCGCGGCGTCCATTCCCCTGCCGTCCAGCTGGTGGCAGTAGTACTCCAGCAGCAGCTGGCTGAGCTTCAGGGCATCTCCTGACCTGTGAGAGACGTGCAGCCCGAGCACCACGCCGTCCATGGCGCCGTTGACCTGGGCGGCGGTGAGCAGGGAGGGCGCGTCGGAGAGGGTGAAGACCCGAGGCGAGGTCACGTTGTCCCAGCAGCCGTCCGATCCCAGGCGGTGCGAGACGGAGGCGCCGCGGCCCAGAGCCAGGCCCAGGTCTTTGGCCAGGGTGAGCTGGTGGAGGCCCGGAGCCCGGCCGGGGGTCCTGGAGCGGAGGCCGGCCTCCAGGCCCAGCAGCAGCGGGGCGAGGGCGACGGTGGTGCCGTCCGGGGTCAGGACCACGCCTTCCTCCCTGCCGTCGGCCGTCACGCCGTGACTCACAGCCCCCCGGACGTAAGCCGACAGCTCGGTGGGGAGGCCGGGACCGCCCGAGTCGGCGTTGGTGAGGAAGAACCTGACGAAGGGGTCGTTGAGGCCGGCCGCCCCGCGCAGCTTCTTCAGCACAGCCACCGGCTCCAGGCCAGAAACCTCGTCTTCCACCTGCTTCACGGCCTTGATGAAGTCGTTCATGTGCAGAACTTTAGAACAAGCTGCAGAACAAACATGAACGTCTGTCAGTCGGTGCATCTTTGGACCTTCAATGCTCGACAGAGCCAATCAGAGGTCACCTTGTGGAGCTCTGGTGGAAACTCGTTTGAAGCCCTCAGATGCAAATCTAACGAAACGACGACTCAGCAGAAACGCTGCGCTCTAAAAGTGTCCTCGTCAACGGTCAAACAAGACCGAAACTTTGATCTCCCTCCAAGTATAGACGGATAAATATAACCTCGTGGTGGTTTGTCCTCGGTTGTGACACCGAGGAGGAAGAGAACGAGCTGAAACGATCTTCTCTTTTCTAGAACAATAGCGGCCTGGACGCTCCCACGGCCTCGGCAGGAGAGTTGCGAGACCACCTGAGCGAGAGGAAGCGGAACCGAGTGTCGGAGCTGATTGTCCCCTCAGACTTCAGGTGTCGCACAAAAAGTCCTTCAAATAAACAACAAACTATCACTTTGTGTTGACATTATAAATATGTGGAGCTCTAATTGAGTTAAAATGACATGTAAAAATGCCGTTAATGACAGTCGTCTGCCTCGTAAAAATGCGACTTTTGTGCATTCAGGTTTTGTAGCAGATCACTGTAGCGTCCAGTCGGACCGCAGACAAGATTTGTTCAAGGTTACTTCCTAGTTTGGGTTAATTTACATTCACTTTCATGCTATTTTCTTAATCTGTTTCACTGTGATACACAGTGATAGTTTACACGTCTTCAAGAAAACCAGCTTGACAGTTCAGCTGCTGTCTGAAGCCCAGCAGTCAGACTTTCAGACCTTTCAAAATACCTGGAAAAAAGCTGGTTTCTGGGCGCACGATTTAAATGTAACACAAATTTTGCAGAACAGATGCATCGCAGAAATCTTTCAATAAACCGTCTGTGAAAAAAGTCAAAACAAGCCACAAAACACAAATGCAATTCATTTGTCTTTACCTTCTGCATATGAGCCCACCAGTAGGACCACGAGGGTCAGCCCGAGTGCACAGCGGCGTCCCTCCATCGCGAACCGTGAGAACTTGTGAATGTACGAAGCTCGTTTCCTCTCCCTCCTTTTATGTATCACGCGAGCAACAAATGGGTGGTTATTTAACAGCGGTGCGCAAACCGCAAACACGCCTGCGTCTAATCAGTTGGCGTGGCCTGCAGGCTGGATGTGGGAAACAGGCACCTGGAACGTGACCAGCGTGGAGTCCTGACCTTCTGAGGTCTTCCTCTCATGCGTGGTGCTGTTTGGGGCATTTTGAGAGAAATTCACAAGTTCTGCAATAAATCAGAAGTCATTATGTGTGTGTGTGTGTGTGTGTGTGTGTGTGTGTGTGTGTGTGTGTGTGTGTGTGTGTGTCGTTAATGTGGCTTGTGAAACGAACCCAGTGGGATTAATGGAGGCACGCAGAGAGCTGCTGCGCACCGCTGTGCAAATCACTGGCAGTCCTCTGTGAGGCAACACACACACGTTGTGGTTAATGTGCAGACAACACAGCAGAGCGGCTGCAAAACTGAGGAAGTCCCAAAACCCCGCGTCGTGTGTGTTCTGTGTGCACTGGTGGGAATTAGCTGTGTCTACATACTAAAGGATCGGGGTGAGTGGGAGGTTGCTACGCTGTTTGTCAGCTCTCCCAGTGTGTCACCAGCGCTCGGAAACCTCATTCAAACAGGCAACAATGCCACAAAGTGCATTAACTTTGCATGCTGGCAATGCATTCCTGCTGATCTACCAGCAGATCAGATCTGATGAAAGGTCAAATGCCTGAGTTCGGTGTTTCAGATAATAATAATAATAATAATAATAATAATAATAAT
>JAUESF010000064.1:13669799-13679963 GCA_032274765.1 Malacoctenus tetranemus | reverse complement strand
ACACACACACACACACACACACACACACACACACACACACACACACACACACACACACACACACACACACAGGTGCTCCATGATGAGTCACACGACCGTCCTGGAGCAGACTGAAGGAGGCGGAGCTGCTTTTCAGCACCTACGGCCCCGCCCACCACCTGAAGATGGAAGCTCACACACACACACACACACACACACACACACACACACACACACACACACACACACACACCTCTGCCTGAACTCCTGGAAGACGATGCGGTTGGGGAAGCCCTGCCTGCAGATGCGGATGCCCTCCAGGACGCCGTTGCAGCGCAGCTGTTCCAGCACCAGGTGGGCGTCCATCTTTCCGGCCTGCGGCGCCAGACAGACAGACAGACAGACAGACGCGTGACGCGGGGGCGGGGCCACGTCGTGGGCACCCGGCCGCGCCTCCTACCCGCTTCTCGTGGTTGGGGATGATGCAGCGGACGAAGTTGGGCTGCGTGTTGTGCAGCGTGGTCATCAGCTTGCCCAGAGACTCCTTGTACAGCTGCCCCACCGTGCGGAACATCCCCTTCTTGGACTTGGTGGAGCCGGGCGCAGAGCTCTCCGACATCTTGGTGATGGTCTCCAGGCCCACCACGCGGTCGGCTGCAGGAGGGGGCGGGACAGCGAGGGGGGGTCACGCCTCGTTTCAGTCGGACGGACGGGAGGGGGCGGGGCCACGACTCACCGTCCTTCCACAGGTCCTGGATGAAGGCGCTGGAGGAGTTGTTGAGCAGCGCCGTGACGTTGTCGTTCAGAGGGTCCATGTTCTTGGTCAGCCAGTTGGCGGCGTTGTAGTCCACCTGGGGAAGGCCGCGCACACGCCGGCACGGATTTCAAAATAAAAGCCAGAGCAGCCGATGGCTCGGACGGACTGTGAACGTGTGATCAGCCGCAGCTAGAAACGGAGTCCTGCACGCGTGGGACGGAGGAGATGGGGAGGAGCTCTCTGTCGAGCCTCTGCCGACCACCGGGGCGGCGCCACCGGGGCGCGTCCCCGCCGGGCGCTCACCTTGCCGGCGTAGTGCAGCACGGTGAACATGAGCTTGTCCTTGTGCTGCTTGGGTTTGGAGAACTTGACGTGTCCCGTGTGGGTGTTGAGCAGCTTGTCCACGAAGGACACGTCGGTGGCCTTGGGGAACCAGCACTCCTCGTCCAGCAGGGCCAGGATACCTGGGGGGTTGTTCTGGGGAGGGGGAGGGGGAGAGAGGGAGGCGGGGGGGGGGGGCCACGTCGGGGCAAGAAGGAGGAGACGCAAGAAGGAGACGCAGGGAGCGAGTGAAAGGAAAGACCGGAGAGACGAGTGAGGATCACTCTGTTATGTTTACACTCTGTGTGTGTGTGTGTGTGTGTGTGTGTGTGTGTGTGTGTGTGTGTGTGTGTGTGTGTGTGTGTGTGCCGGACCGGCCTCTCGATGAGCTCGATGCAGGGCTGCAGGTCCAGGCCGAAGTCGATGAAGTTCCACTGGATGCCCTCCCTCTTGTACTCCTCCTGCTCCAGGATGAACATGGTGTGGTTGAACAGCTGCTGCAGACGCTCGTTGGTGTAGTTGATGCACAGCTGCTCGAACGAGTTGTCCTGCGGACACACACACACACACACACACACTTCCTGTTCATCTGGCTGCTGGTGCTCGAGGCCCGGGTGCCTCCCGTCTCCGTGGAAACGGCCCCTCACCTCGAAGATCTCGAAGCCGGCGATGTCCAGGATGCCGAGGAAGGACGAGGACTGCCTCTTGCTCTTGTCCAGCGTCTTGTTGACCCGCGCCAGGATCCACCTGAACAGCCGCTCGTACATGGCCTTGGCCAGCGCCTCGATGGCGAAGTCGGCCTGAGGGAGGGAGGGAGGGAGGGCGCGCCGTTGCATCATGGGACGGATTCAGGCGCCGCGGCCCGGCCCGAGGAGGAGGAAGGGCGGCCGGACGTTACCTGCTGCTTGGTCTGGGCCTTCTGCACCACCTCACGGCCCACTTTGATGCGAGGCGTCAGGATGGCCCGCGTGAAGTCCGTCACGTTGATGCCCTGCAGGTGGCACACCTTCTGGGCAGCTGTGAGGAGGAGGAGGAGGAGGATGAAGGGCGGTTGGCGTCACCGTGCGGCTGCCGGCGCCGGCGCTGCTCACCGGTGTTGTCCGGCATGGTGGCCTGCTCGCTGTTGCGCTCCTTCTCGAACTTGATGTTTCCGAGCTGCAGCACGGTCGAGACCACCTTCAGCATGCCTGCAGGAGGGCGAGGAGCAGGCGGAGGTCAGGTTCCCCCCCCCCGCAGGTCCAAGCGAACTGGAGTTTTCACTCCACAACACGTTGAATCAAAATGTGCTTGGATCTAGCTGAGGTCTCCCAGAGCGGCGGTGGTGGGTGAAGCCCCGCCCCCTCGTACCCAGCCGCTCCTCCTCGGTGAAGCCCATGATCTCCATGGCCTCCAGCGTCTCGTCGAACAGCTCGTCGTCCTGCTGGCCGGGGAGCTCCACGTGGCCCGCCACCAGGAAGCGGTAGCACTTGAAGTCCTCCAGCAGGAGCTCCTCTGCACACACACACACACACACACACACAGAAGGTGTGGCCTCTCCCTGTTGTGCTGCTGCTGGCCTGCGGGGGGCGCCGCTCACCCCTCATCTTGTCCTTGGCTCCTGCCACCATGTAGTAGAAGATGTGGAAGGCCCTCTCCGTGCTGGCCTGACGGATGCAGCGCGACTTCTCCAGCAGGTCTGATCGGGGCGGCTCTGAGTCAAGCAGCCAAACGCCGTGTCACTCGTCAGGCAGAGCCTCGGGCCTCCGGGCGGCAGCAGCGGCAAGGATACAGGTGTCGATGTTGGCGCCCACGATGTAGCCGGTGACGTCGAAGTTGAGCTTGATGAACTTCCCCTGCACACGGAGAGGAGAGCTGCAGTGGGCGGAGCCTCAGACCGGGGGCGGGGGCAGGGGGCGGGGCCAACACTCACGAATCGGGACGAGTTGTCGTTCTTGATGGTCTTGGCGTTGCCGAAGGCCTCCAGGATGGGGTTGGCCTGCAGCAGCTGCTTCTCCAGCTCCCCCTGTGGCCGGCCAAGCACATGACACGTTTGACTGCCGGCCGGGAGCCGAGCCCGGCCCCGCCACGGCACGCGCCCGGACTCACGTAGGCCAGCTGCTGCTGCTGCTGCTGCTGCTGCTGCTGCTGCTGCTGCTGCTGAGGCTGCTGCTGCTGCTGCTGCTGCAGGAGGAGGCAGCACAGCGTCAGTCTGACGCCTGCACCGCACGCCGGCCTCCACAGAGGGCGCCAGAGAGCAGCAGGTTCAGGGGGACGGTCAGCGACGGCCACAGAGATTCAGCGCACAGCAGGTGGAACGGGACTCCGACTGAAACGCACTCGGACACGCGTCGCTACTTCCTGTTTCCTGTCGGCGCTGGCGAGGTTTCCTACTCACCGCCGCGCCGGCGTCCTTCTTCCCCTTGTGCGAGGAGGCGACCACGGCCAGGTACTGGATCACCTTCTTGGTGTTCTCCGTCTTCCCGGCGCCGGACTCGCCGCTGAGTGACGACAGAGAGCGGCTGACACACACACACACACACGGGACTTCCTGTCCCGTCCTGGAGCGGCGAGCTCCCACGCGTCGTTACCGAGGTCGCCGAGCCGCCTCGCGTTGGACTCGTGTTTGAGGGTCAAGTCGTGCGTTTGTCATGTGACTCCTGCGAGGAGCTCTGTGTGCGTGATGGAAAAAGGTCGAGTGAGGTTTTACTCACGTGCAGAGAATAGACTGATCCTCCCGGTCTGAGGAGAGAGGGGGGAGACGGGGGAGACGGGGGAGGAAGGGGGAGGGGGGGTTAGAGCGGGAGGCCGAGCCCAACAGACCAAACATGACCCGCTGAGGCGGCGCCACCGCTCAGGCTCGGACACGAGCGCCCCAAACGGGCGCCGCGATGGGGCTGCGGGGGGATTAGCCTCCATCGCTCACGCCGGGCTATAAATAGCAGGAGGACGCGGGGGCCCGTGGCCCTTAATCTGCTCCGTGCGCCTCCTGCGTGGCCATACAAGGAGCAGGAGGAGCAGGAGGCGCACGGAGCGCCGGCTCATTGCTCCCAGAACATCTGCCTCGCGCGGGGGAAACGTCCCGGCAGAGAGGAGCGGAAAAACAGGGCGGGGCCTCCCGAGGAGCGCCGGCCGGACGGACGGTCGATGCGACTCCGACGGCTCTGGCTCCGTTCTGCTCCTGCTACCTGTCGAACAGCTGCGAACACCGACACCAGCCGCGCGATCGATGGCGCCACCCCGCAGGTCGAACACTCGAAGCGGAGGCGTGGCCTTTGGGGCGAGGGGGAGGCGGTCGCCGCGGTTACCCTGCATCATGTTCCTGTAGGCGTTGTCGGTGATGGAGTAGATGTGCGGCGGCACCTCGTGGCGCTTCTTGCCCTTGTACATGTCGATGATCTTCTCGGAGTAGATGGGCAGCATCTTGTAGGGGTTCACCACCACGCAGAACAGCCCCGAGTACGTCTGGGGGGGGGTTAGCATTAGCCAAAGCTAACTGTTTTACCAAACTCCTCCTCGCCTTCTCAGGCTAACCCTAACCCTCCTCCTGGCAGCAACACGACAGACGTCCAGCTGCAGGTAGCGTTAGCATTAGCCCGTATCCACTCCCAGCATTAGCAGCCTTTAAACTAGCTCCTGGCTTCATATTGGGAAAGCGGCCCCCCCCTCCTCCGTCCATCTCTGTTCACCTCAGACAGCCTCAAGTTTCAGTCCGAATCGACGTCCGAATCTCCCGTCACTAACTGCTGCAATCCTGCCCACGGAGGCCTGAGAGACGACGATGAAGATGATGACGAAGATGATGATGATCATCATCGTCATCGTCGTCGTCACTCCTCCTCACGACAGCTGAAACGCAGTCGAGTTAAAGAAAACACTGCAGCGCCTCACGTACACAAAAAAACGAACACTTCCTGACGTTGATTCGATTAAAAACCCGAAAAGGTTTGAAAAACGGAGTCGCGATGAAGGTTCGGATGTGAGGAGACCGCAAAATATGACAGCGTTTCCCAACCGGGGGTCGGAGACCCCCCCGAGGGGCCGCCCGACGTCCCGGCAGGGGCCCGCAGCTCCGTCTGCTTCCTGCTTTTCAGCAGGGGCGTGTCTGCCGGCGTTTGGCTTCACTGGAACGATCCGGTAGTTCAGGGGGAGGCCGTCGCCCCTCCTCTGACCTCTCTGGCGCCCCCTGAGGGAGGAGGAGGAGGAGGAGGAGGAGGAGGGGGGCGGGGCCAGGAGTTAGGAACCACCGGCCGAATAAAGGACCACTACGACCAGCGCGCTGCGGTGACCTTGATGCTAACGAGGTCAGCAGAGTTAGCTCGTGGTGACAGGTGGCTAAGAGCCTCCGGGTGGACCAACACACACAGCGATGCCAGCCCACACACACACACACACACACACAGACACACACACAAAGTTCTTCACACACTGAGGCTGGACGGTCATTGATCCCCAGTCAGAGTCCATCGATCTGCACAGATCGACGTCGATGTGTCAAGTCCGAACTTTGTCCTTCGCACAATGACATGCGTGCGCGCAAACACAACACACACACACACACACACACACACACACACACACACACAGACGCACAAACAGCCCACCAGGAGCCGCAGGGTGTGACTGCTGACGCCGACTTGTTCTCTGGAAACCGATTGTGTGAGTTTAAAGGAGGAAAAAAACGCAGAGAAGTTAAAAAACGACGAGTTCACGAACGAGGGACGTTTGATCCTGTTTGTTTGCGACGGAGGGACGCGACTGATCGGGGGGGCGGCGGGGGGCCGGGGGGGGCACAGCTTGAGTGTCAGCACAGCGAGTTCCCCCCACATCTGTCACAGATGTTTTATAACTCTGCAGCGGCGGCGGCGGCGAGGGGGGGGACGCCCCAAAACCCCCCCGGAGCCGGGGCCGCCCGTCCCCTCACCCCCCGCCCGCGCATCCATCTCTCTGTCTGTCTGACCCCACCCACCCCCCCCCCCCCTCGCAGTAATCCCACTGGGACTCCCCCTCCTTACCCCCCTGGGTGCTGTGTGTGTGTGTGTGTGAACATGCGTGTGTGTGTGAACATGCGAGTGTGTGTGTGAGGCTGCATCACGACAATAGAGAAGCTCCCGGACTGCACTCGTCCACGCCAGCCTCCCTCTCTCCCTCTCTCTCCCTCTCTCCCTCTCTCCCTCTCTCTCTCCATCATTTCCCAGACTAACGTCCTCCTTTGCCGCTCAGCCTCCCCCCCCTCCCTCCCGCCCTCCCCCCCCCCCTCTTTCTCTCCTCCGCTACCTTTTTCTTCACTTCGCGGAGTTTCTTCCTGGCTTTCTTCTTCTCCTTCTCGTCCTCCACGGCGTTGAGGTTCTCATCCGCCTTCTTCTTCAGCTGCGAGGCGGCGTGCGCCATGCTGCCCCGGCCCAATTAATCCACACAGGTGGGGGAGTGGAGGGGAGAGGAGGACGGACGGAGGGAGAGAGACGGAGAGAGAGAGAGGGAGTCTCACTTCCCTCGCTGCTGCCAGCTCCCGATTGTCTCTGTTTTTTCCGTTGCTCCTCTTTTCTCGGCCGCAGAGAAGGAGGCGGCGGCAGAGCAGCAGCAGCAGCAGGAGGAGGAGGAGGAGGAGGAGGAAGAGGAGGAGTCCTCACAGGTGTGCGGCTGTCGAGGAAGGACTTTCCTCTCCTCGCTTGCGAGATCTCAGCTCCTCTTTTGTTCCCTACGGCTCCCTCAGAGACTATCCAGAAGCAGAGGTCCAGCGTGGGGCAGGAGGAGACCAGACATACTCCTTTAAATCCAGAGCAGGAGGAGGAGGAGGAGGAGGAGGAGGAGGCGGCTCCCAACGCTCAGCGCCCAAAGTGCAAGAAGCAGAGCCAATTATAGGAGGTATAAAAAGGAAAACAATCCCTCACTGCTGCCTCTGAGTCCCCTCGTTTGGACGGCGACGTGTAAAAACAGTCCCGTCACAGGTGACGGAGCTCCAGGGGTGGAGGGGCTCAGCCTCCAGCCTCCAGCCCGGCCAGGAGCCCCACCGTCTGGGTAAACGAGCCGGTCCTGCCGCCCCGAGTCAGCCGGCTGCACCTGAGCTCTGAGCCGTGGCCCCGCCAACAAACAGCGCGTCTGCAGCGTCTCGCCGGGACATGTGAACAGCAGGGAAATGACAGAGGAAAGGAGGCTGGGAGGACGAGGAGGAGGAGGAGGAGGAGGGAGGGGGTGCAAAAGGAGGGGGCAGCGAGAGGTAGAGAGAGAGAGAGAGAGAGAGGGAGGGAGAGAGGGAGCAGCTGGGACGGCAGGAGAAAAGGAGGGAGCAGCGATGGATGAATACCTCTGCTTCGGACCAGCTGGTGCGCACGGCAGAGAAAGAGGGAGCGAGCGCAGGACGAGCGTCCAAACACACAATGGGGGGTCCGCCGGACCACGGCACGCAGCGCCGGAGCTGCCGGCACGCTCCCCTTATGAGACTTGCTCACTGGCAGCGTCCTGACCAGCGCCGGTCCTCCTCAGTGGAGCAGCTCAATAAAAATACAATCACTTATGATTTTTTTTTTTAAAAAACAAAGAAATATGAAGATTTTTTTAAATCATATATGTAAAAGAAATAAAGCGTCAAAATTGGGGAAAAATTTTGAAAAATGCAAATGTGAAAAAAGTATAGTTAAAAAAGACTGAAAAAATGACAAAAAATAAAGAAAAAAACCAAACAAAAAACATTAAGTCATTGTAATTAAATTTATTTAAAATAAATAAATAAATGAATAAAGACAAAATTTATGAAATAATACGAAAGTATAAAATTATTTAGAAAAAATAAATGATAATAAATAAAAAAAAATAAAGTCACATGATTCTAGAAAATATGTAAACAAAAATCATTATTTTCCCATAATTCCATGAATGTGTCCACAGTATAAAAGGCTGTGCAGGTTGCTCTGCTCTCATGTATCAATGACTGATGCATTATTCATCATGGACTCAGAATTGCCCCTTCAGGGCAACCAGCAACTTCCACTGAGGCGTCACCAATCAGCTCCGTGCTAATGAGCAGCACCACACCAATGCTGCTGCTGTTAATGCTAATGCTAATGCTAATGCTGCTGGGAGGGGGGGCTTCCTGGGGTCTCTTTGGGGGTCTCCACAGCGTTTTAACGAAGCTCCACTAACAAGACCACACAACATGAAGGAGGGCTGCAGCTCACAGTCAACCTGCAACATCAGCTCCCTTCTGTTGTCATCATCTGCCTTTGTGTGTCTGTGTGTGTGTGTGTGCGTGTGTGTGTGTTCATGCCGACTGACTGCAGCCTTTGAATATTAAGAGTCTGTGTGAGGGGGGGGGAGGGCCGAAGCGGCCACGTGACAGCAGCAGGGGGCGTGCGATTGGCCGGCTGGGGACGGGGGCGGGCCGTGATTGGCTGCGTGTGTGTGGGGAAAGAGGCGCTGCTGATGAACCGACGACAACAAAGGGAAGACGAGCAGCAGAGGAAGATGCTCCCACACGGCCCGAGTCACCCACCGACCACCGGACCTCTGACGCCCCCCGCCGGGACTCAGACCTGGTCCTGCTGCCTGTGAGCTCGACACGCTGGACCGCTGCACCACTGTGCGTCGTCCTGTCCCCGCCTTCACTGTCTCGTCTCACAAAATCACCGCGAACGACTCGCAACCTTTAATTTTCAGCCCTAAAATCAAAAGATCGCTGCTGCTTTCACTGTCACACGGCCTGTTGGTGCTTAGGCTCCTCCCACCGCTTCAGCAGCTGAACGTGGAGGGATTTTAGCCACCGTCCTCAGTCAGTTCGACTGAAATCAAGGTGGTAGTGTCTCTTCTGCTCACTAGGTGTCAGCATGGAGTCACTTTTGGTCAGTTTAGGTCGTTAATTACTCACTTGGGAGCCGTTTCTTCGACTTCTTGCACCATCTTGTGGCGTAAAGTGTTACTGCAAGACTGCAGCTGAGCCGCAGCTCGTACAAGACTGTGCTAATTTAGTTCTACTGTTGAGCACTGGGGGGCAGCACTGAGTCGTTGTCTGAAATGCTTGTTTTCGGCTCTAAACTCGTTTCGTTCTGATCTTCTCAGCTGGAGTCGAATCACGACTCGATGCGCCGCCTTGTGGAGCCGACTGGTATTACGCGGCGTCAATGCTCCCGTGAGATCTTCCTGATCTTCATGTGTTCATCCATCCAGTGAGCCTTCCGGTGAACGTCTGAAACAGTCGGGTTTTTCTCGTTTCACCGACGTGAGGCGAAATATTTCAGCTGGAGGCGAATCGCGGGTCAAACTCCACTTAGCGCGCCGTGACAAGTCATTTGTCAGCCGCTGCCTTCAACCGGGATTTATTGGACTAATCCTTCATTATCTCCATCAGTAAGAGCAGCTTATGAATCAGTCGTACGGGCCCTGAAAGGCCCCGCGCCCGTCCCCAAACTGGGATTAACAGCAGGTGATTTCACCGAGCAGAGACTGGTCAAAAAAGAGACGAGGAGGAAGGAGGGAAGGAGGAGCGAGGAGGGAGGGAGGGAGGGAGGCGTCAGCGAAACGCCGCCGCCCCCTCGGCGTCCACGCGCGGAGACGAAAAACAGCGCGCTCAGGGAAACGTCAGAGCCAAGATGTGGGTCAGCAGCGGAGCGGCCGGCCGGCCGGCAGCGCTGCTTTCTACTCTCTGGTCACGTGACCGCGTCCTCGCTGAGGCTTTGTTTTCGCTCCCATCAATCCTCCTGTCTGCTCATCGAAGCGCCGCCGGTGCCAACGGACGACCCGGAGAGACCGGCACAGTTTCTGGTGTAAACAGCTGAATTATGACCGTGATGGCGCCCCCAAAAAATCCCCCAATCCAGCTGTTAGACGCAGGAAACATCAGCTTGTTTCATCTGATTTAATCACGAACGCTTCAAACATTTAGTTTGAACACGTGGGCGCATCAATAATTCAGTGTTATTCTCATTGTCTGAGGTTCGGCTGTGTCTTCCTGTGGCGTCTGGCTCCATCTAGCGGCGGCCTGACGAATTGCAGTTGTAATTCACAATTTATGCTGCAGCTCCTCCTCTGATCACTTGGGGGCGACCTCACACAAGAAAGCCGCCTCCAGTGTGTGTGTGTGTGTGTGTGTGTGTGTGTGTGTGTGTGTGTGTGTGTGTGTGTGTGTGTGTGTGTGTGTG